>OX456986.1:21309498-21815498 GCA_949752695.1 Melanostoma scalare
GATTAATGACTTTCTGTGTGGAAGGAAGTTTAGAAGGGCGAAGACTATTGCAGAAGGTCTTGATGAGTTCGTTTACCCAGAGCGAAATTAAAGGTTTTTTTGTTTTAAAATATTTATGATTTATGAAAAAAGAGGTAGTGTGGCTCTAGAATCGATGATGATGATGATGATTGGAATTTTTGACCAATTGGCTTTGGTCTGCTGTGGAGGGAGTCATGGACTAAAAATAAGGGTTGTAATATAAAAGATTTAAAAAATTCTGGTTTTTCTTTCTTAAATTTTTGACCTACGTGAGTCCTTAAATATTACAATACCATTGAGCACAATTTCTAGAAGGACGTAATGACAACATTATTTTCAAACGCGTTGCCTACGGTTTGCAATGTCATTGTATTAATTTCCACTTTTGTGGCAGACATTCATTTTCAGGAATACACAAAGCTTGATGGTATTAGAAGTACTCTTCACGTCAAAAATACCGTCTTTGAAAAAATTAGGAACGACTTTATCAATTGATTTTGTCATGTTCAAAGAAGAGATCCACAGAGCCCTGTCAAAAAGGTAATATTAAACAACAGACATAGTTGCGAAGAAACAAAACGAAAGGCAGACCAAAACACTCCTGGTACAGACAAATGGCAACGAAATCAGCATGTTGTTGGCCTCATCAGACATGAAACAATATAAAACTGGGAGGTTTGCCGAACGTTCTGTGGTCAACGTGGCCTACACCACGATAGGATCAAGCAGTAAAAGAAGAGAGATATGATCCCTTATCGGTACCCCTTAAGACAGCTTCAGTTTCACAATCATTGTGACACAACAAATGACAGCTGCGTTCGACAGCTGTGAGAAGAAAGCACAAAATGAATGACCTTCTACTTTTCTTGACATACAATTCGTCTAACCGACATACACAACCATCGTCTTGTCAGCAGTCATCATTTAACGAAAGTTTGCAGCTCCCATGTGCTTAAGTCGTGTCTGTATAGATTTCAATGGATTCCTGTATTTTCTTTGGAAAAAGTTGGGTGCTTTATCAATAATCAATAGAATAAAGATTGGCGATAGCAAGTATAACTACCACGTTTTCCATACACAAATTGGACTTCAATCGTTTATGGGAGCTAATTTGACCTCATTGTTTGGGGCCCTAAAAAGTAATTTATCTGAAATAACTCTTATGACTGATCTTCACTAATCACACATACTACGTACTTCTTTCCGACTTCAAAAGCTTAATGAAATAAGCCCATAGTAACTTAAATACTCCAACTTGATTGAAAAGAGAACTGAGGACAAATTTGATACAAATCTTAAGCCTAGAAATGAAAGCATTGAAAAAAAAAAAGTAATAGCAATGGCAGACATTTTTCAATTTGCCAAGAAGGCAGGCACTCCCACCCCGTTACAACTCCTACCCATCAACCAAAAGCTTCCATCTGCTTCCTCTACTATGTATGTTTGTACCTATTTCTATATGCAACCATTGTTTACAATTCTTAGCAAATATTTTCCGCAAAAATAAATATTGTATCCTCTCGTCGTTCCAAATGCTAGATATACAGAAAAGGACGCAAATCTACGAAAGAAAAACAATGCCCCAGCCTGAGCTCTTAGCAACTCGGGGGCCAGGACAAAGATGATATATTATTTTGTACTTGTTCCACATAAAGTCCCCATACCTATGTAAACATCCAGAATGCATCTATCATAAGAGCACAGTGATGTGTGTGTGTGTCTGTGTAGAAGGAAAGATTGATGCGGCAGCATAATAACAGCTGTGGACAAGCTTTATATGATGACGAGTAACACCAGCATTATCCTTAGTAAAGCCTCTATTACTTTCCCCCGACGCGTCGCGTCGTCGGTACTCGTCCTCCTCGATAGCCTTATACCCACACACTTAAAACAAAATTCTTGAAAAAAAGAAAGAGTTTCTACTCCGTTCCGTTGTGCAATTTGTCATTCATTATCTCCATGCGCTCAATAGGAATCTAAACAGGCTTTTATGTCTCCTCCATACTTTATCAATGTGAGTGTCTTTGTTTGCTAGCGGTTAGCATCGTGATGAATTTGATGAATGTTATTCCATCCTCCTCCTCCATTTACATCACCGTCACATTTCTGTCTAACCACACAACATATTATACTACAATCGAAACCCAAGCCCCCAAACCAAGGATTCCACAACTCCACCGCATATACAAACTCAGCTGACAGCAAAATTTATGCTCTCACGATGAGTGTGTAAATAGAAGAAGAGTTGTTTTGTTTTCTACTACTACTGTACTCTTGTTTATTACTATGCATGGATAGAGAGATGCTGTTGTTTATATTTGTGTTGTTGTTGTTGTTTCGTTACTGCTGCTCGTGTTGCTGCTGTTGTTGATGTTGATGTTATCCTGCATAAATAACTCTTTTCATTCTCATAAATAAATATTAATGAAAAGTTGAGGTAAAAAAGAAAGGTTCTTTGTTTTATTTATTTTTTAATAATTTCTATTCATGAAGTTGGATAACAGTTCATTTACAAAATGGGTCAACTGATTCTATTCTATTAGCTTGAATCAATTCAATTTGGTGTAGGTACTCTAAGTTCAACCAAATTAAAAATCGTACGTGGCGTGTAAGCGATTGTTGGAAGATTGATTTCAAGCTTTGCTAATTTCAGCTGACACTAAGGGTTGTACAAATTTCAGTTCAGAAAATAGAACTATGCCAATTAACATCCCATAGAACTATTCACATTAGAGTCACCATCGAATGAACGAATTATGGGAATTCCAATCATTCACAAGCTATTCAAATTGAAGGAGGATGAAATTAGATAAAGCACTTTGAACTTTGAAGGGTTTGAATAAAAGCACCTGAATTACAGCAGTTCGCGATGGGCGCACATCAAAAGCGAGGAAAAGTCAAGGCAATTTGAATTCGCTATTTTTTGGAATACGTACATATTGCGTGAATAGCCAAAATATTTGTAGAGTGAGTTTATCTTTGTGAAACGCGTCCATATTTGTGGAACGCGTTTGTGAAATACGTCCCTATGTTATGTATGCATTTTTCCCCAGTACGGTTTAAAAATGTTGCAGATAAATTGGAATTTCATTTTCCCAGAGTGAGGATAGAAGTTCTACCCGTCACTTACAAATCGAAGCTGTAAGTTTTCCCGAAACGCGACGTGCTTGACGTGAGGTCTGCAACTGATTAATTAAAAATTAGAAAAATCCCTAACAACCAGAAAGCAAATCATAATTCAGTAAGCTTTGTAACTAATTTGGGACGCCACTAATTATCTGGCAGAAGCGCAATGCAACTGATGAGGAGTAGCGTGAATATTCCAAACTACAATATGAATGGGTGAATGGCTGGACTAAATGAAATCCGTTTGACAGGAGATGCTCATGGCAAAGTTTGAATTAGTTTTGTTATACGGCTTCTGCAAATTCCACGATTGGCATTATTATGTCTTTTCACAATTATTGCTGTGCAGTATCTTTAATTAAATGATTATAAAATTTTCAGCTTTGTCTTGCCAAGCTTTTGCATTAAATAAGATATAAATAAATAAAATGGTGAATAGACTGTGAACGATTCGGTGCAATGCACTTTCAAAAAGTTGAATATAATATAAGGGAAATCTCCGAAATCACAGTTGAAGAAGTTAGTGGAGCAGTTAAGAACTCCAAAAATGGCAAAGGTGATAAGCCAGACGAGATACCATATAAGCCTTGGAATAATATGGGAAACATAAGGTTAAAGGAGGAACAGGATTCTCACCTGCCAGATTTAAGGAGGTGATAGTCTATCTAAGCAACACAACGCAACGGTGAGAAAATTGTCTTCCACCATCTGTCTCTGCTCAATTATGGCTGTGCAGTAGCTTTAAAAAATCTTGAGCTATGTCATTCCAAGCTTTTGCATTAAATAAGATAAATAAATAAAATGGGGAAATGGACTGTGAAAGGTTTGCGGCAATGAGCTTCCAAAAAGTTGAATATAACTTAATGGAAACACCCGTCCGTCATCATAGTTGAAGAAGTTTTTGAAGCAGTTAAGAACTCCGAAAATGGTAAAGGTGATAAGCCAGACGAGATACCATAAGCCTTGGTATAATATGGGAACATATTATTAAGGAACAGGATTAAGGAGGAACAAGATTCTCACCTGCCAGCTTTTAGGAGGTGATAGAAGCAACGCAACGGCGAGAAAATTACCTTTCACCAAAGTACAAATGGGAGGGAGATATATGAAGTTGCGATAACAACCGTTTGATCAATTTGATGGCTCACACTTTAAAAAAGTTGAGCGGATGTTGGGTAGTCGAGTGGAAAAATGGGCACGACTGGGTCGCACGAACTTGCGATCGTTTGCTAAGTAAAATACCAAAATCTTAAGACTGAGCAAAAGGTTTTAGTATTCGTTCTTTATGTATTTGGTTTTACAGGGTTGCCAACTACACATTAATTGTGAAAATTGAATTAAATCACGAAAAGTATTGAAAAAAATTAAATTAAATATTCCAAAAGTTTCAAGCGAAAATCTAAAAACGCCATTTTTTTGCAATTACTTATGCATATAAACCCTTAAAATTTAATCAAAATCGTTAGAGCCATTTCTTAAAAAACTGGTTTTTTATTTTTAATTTTTTTTTTTAAATTAGGTTTTCAAAATTCAAGTACACAAGTTTTAAGATCTTGCTAAAAGATGTATTGAAAAAAAATTTGAAATAAATCAAATATATCGTTTGGAAAATATTCGGAAAAACAAATTTTTTTTAAAAAAATTAATGAAAATTCGAAAAAACTAAATTTTTCAAATGTAGATATGCAATCTTTTTCAAACAACTTAATACTTCTTAAATATGAAATTTCGTCAAAATCGTGTTAGCCATTACCGAGAAAGTCGGTTTTTGAAAAAAACGGTACTATGGGGGGTACCGTCTTTAGGCTTTCTCCAAAAATTTTTTTTACATCATTAGAACAGTTATTAAAAAATAATACCTCACGTAAAATTTTATCAAAATCGTTAGAGCCGTTTTCGAGAAAAATAGGTATTGTCATATCGGTTGTATGGCAGGTACCGTTATTTCAAGACCTAGAGACCCAATTCCAAAAACCCCTCTGTAGGCTATTTCAGAGACCATAACTGCAAATTTTGAAGAAAATCGGTCAAGCGGTTCAGGCTGTAGATCCATATACGGACAGACAGACAGACAGACAGACAGACAGACAGACAGACAGACAGAATTGTAGGACCCACTTTTTTCGTATTCTCTATCATCGTAATGTCATATTTAGTTGTTATCTCAAATTTTTTTTTCTGCACGATTGCAAGACTTGCCTTATAGTACCTATAATCGCAAGTAAAAAATAATAAAGTTATCTAACCAAATAGGGTGTATAACGGCCAAAACCACATTTAATCCAAAGTAAAGGATTAATTAATGTTTTTCTAATTTTTCTATTAGAAAAACCTGGTGGATCCTTAAAGGATTTGCATGTTGTCTGAGTTCAACGTAGGGTTTCACTAGCGTGAAGAAGAGAAATGGGAGAGCTGTGATACAATCGAGAACGCGATGCTTGTAACGCCAAAAAAGGAGAAAAAAAGAACAAAAAAAATTGTTTTCATAATCGTATGTCCGATCTTAAAAAAGGGAGACCTTCACAATTGCGCCAATTATAGAGGGATAAGCCTCCTTAACGTCGATTAGAAGATCTTGTTTCCTGTAATATGTGAACGTCTTAAACCCTATGTCAACAACTTGATAGATCCTTATCAATGTGGTTTTAGACCAGAGAAGTCCACAATATACCAAATTTTTACACTACGGCAGATCTTGGAAAAAGCCCGAGAATATATATCGATACTCATCATCTCTTTATCGATTTCAAGGCCGCGTATGACAGTATTTACAGAGACGAGCTGTACAGAGCCATGTCTAGTTTCGGCATCACTGCAAAACTCGTACGACTATGCAGGATGACTTTGGAGAATTCACGCTGCTCCGTCAAGGTCGGAAAAGAACTCACCGAGACCTTTGATGTCGAAAAAGGTTTTAGGCAAGGCGACAAACTGTCATGCGATTTCTTCAACATCATACTTGAAAGGATTGTAAGAAACTCCAACGTCAACACCAGAGGAACAATCTTTCAAAAGTTTTTACAATTAATCGCCTACGCAGACGATATTGACTTAATGGGAAGAAAAAAGCGTGATGTCATAGGTGCTTTTGCGAGTATTGAAACAGAAGCGGCAAAAATGGGTTTGATGGTTAATGACAACAAAACGAAGAATTGCTGTCATCAAATGAAATGGAAGAAGACCTCAACCGACTTAGAGTGCAAAACTAGAGCGAGCTCGCCCGAATTCGAAGCTGTTATAGAAGGATGTTGGTTGAGGACCAGGTTCATCCCGAACTGTAATGCCCACCAAAGTAAGTAAATAAGATCGCATATTCAACGTTACGATATTTAAAGCATCACAGGTCCCTGCAAACATACTATACACACAATCATCTAATGCAACCCGAATCAGTATTATCTGAACAATGAATGTACCGTGTACTCCCTGACTGTCATTGGTTAAAGTTGACTGACACGAGTTATTGGCAATTACCACGTAGGATCACTAGTTCCCTTGAGACAATAGTGATTAAAAGTTTTAAACTTATCTGAGCAAAAGAGGGCTTTAAGAAAACGAAATGGCCGTCACAGCTTGTCAACATCGACCCGTAAATAATTGAAATTGAGGACTCTTAGTTCTGTAAGTTCTTTGAATCAGTCATGCAATGATTACTGTGCCCCTATTTTGTAACTATCGCATCGATAACATCGATCGAGAAACAGTGAGAACCAAAACGAAATCCTGTTAAATTCATAGAATTTCGTTCCATTTTCCACCGTTTATCACCGGCTTTTATCGAGGCGATAGTTACAGAACAGAATCACTGGACCAAAAGGACACCAAAAACCACAAGCGGAGGGAATTGCAAATCCATGCAACATTTTCAACAAAAACCTCCATACGATGAATTAATCGGATAAAAAGTCTAAAAAAAACTCTACGCAGGCGAAGGTACATCTACAATGTCTACATAGGCGCTGAACAGTGAAAGTGTCGTGACTCATATGGTCGTGTAAATTTGAGCTGGAACAAAATGGAAACACTTCCTTATAGGTACTCCTTTTTCTCATAATAACAAAACGGTAAATACTAATTGATTCTTTACTTGAAAAGTATGTTTTCCAACTTAAACGCTCGAATAGCGACATAGGAAGAACGCTGTCAGTTCATCTGATCTAATTCGACCTTAATATTCTAAGAGAGAGACAAAGACTATTTCCAATAAAGCTCATTCTTCTTTTCAGTTCATTAAATTTAATTATTCTATACAAAGGTCCATCGCTTTCATCACAGCACAGCCACTCAAACAATAAAAAGGACTTTCAAAAAACAAAAAGAATCCTTTACAAGGAGATATTACCCACAATAAGTTAAACTAAACACAGCTTCTGGAAAACTCGAAATGTTTCAACTTGAGATTAATTGGAGTTGAAAGGACTTAAAAAGCCAAAAATTTCATTTGATGTCCTTAAAGAGTAACCAAATAAAAAATTTTAAGAGCCCATAAACATTTCTCGAAATCATTTATCATAAATTAGAACTCTCCATTTTCCTGAATCACCATCAAAGTCTCCCAAACTCTCCCACTCAACAAATCTCATCCCAAACCTCTCCCCCCAAAAACAACTGGGTCAGAAAACACACCCCACCATATCCGCCAACAAATCTCATTGAAATGGATCACAATATATACCTAACTCCTTTGACTAGTGTAATAAAATTCAATTCCGTCCTTTTTTTCTGAAAATAAATTCCCAACCTCCTCAATTTAATTACTTCCTCTTGTGCAAAAAAAGGAAACGAAAAAAAAGAAAACGAAAGAAAACAAAAAAATTGAAAGGAAAAAAATCCAAACGACTTTACGCTGTTGCAACATAGAAAAGTAATTTCACCCATTTCGCCCATTAAACTTGTACCCAACGAAATTCTCGATCGAAAGTTATATCCCCTTCTATTAAAAACAACCCATTTCCGATACCCAAACTCAAAACATATACATAATACAAGCAGCAGCGCAAAAAAAGAAAAAAAGTCCCCATCAACCAATTTTATGTGATAAAAATTCATGGAAATTCTTCCCGTAAAAAAAAAACACCAGAAAAAGAAAAACGAAAACAACAACACAAGAACTCCCCAGAAAGTCCCATCGCCCCCCTCAAAAACCCCCCAAGAAAACAATACAGCAAAAAAATAATCTGTTATTCGTCGCCATCCTGTCTTGTGTAAGCAAACTCGGACGGCGACGGCGAGCAACGGAGCAACGTTCTGGCGACGTTCTGAGCGGTAATGGGCTTGAGAGAGGGTGGCAATAAAAATTGAAACAAAACAAAAGAACATTAACGTAAAATGCAAAAATAAAAAAAAAAAAAACAATAAACAGAGAAAAAATAAAATAAAAGAAAAACAGGAAAAACAAACTTTTTTTTCACCACCGCCATTTCCAAAATAAACACGAAAAAGAAAAGTAGGAAGCTCTCGAAAAACCAAAGCCAGAGTAATTTTTCTTTTTCAATCGCCACTGGCAACTGGCACGTTTTTTTTTTATTTTGCATTATTCTTTTCACAGAAGGACAATAGGACACACACCACAACACCACCGACTGAAGCTAAAAGGAAAGACTATTTGAAATTTGCTTATTCGTAGTTGTTTCAAGTAAAAGTAACATTAGCTGCATACTCGTCTAATTTGCGTTCCACACCATTTCTTGGTTGAACGTTGAAAAGTCAGTTTCTGGACGTGTTACATGCACTTGCAGACAACTTTCATGTCGTTCATGGCACAGAGCATGGGTGCATCTAACACATAAAATAAAACGTGGGAGATCAATTAGGTTAATTGCAAAGCTGGTGGCGGTTATATGCAAACTTCCAAACTAATCCCAAAGTAATTACACAACATTTGAGAGTACTTTTAATAGGAAGAGAAAGATACTCCTTACAAATACTTTGAGTTCTCAAAAGACGACGTTCCAGTAGAGAGCTGAGGACAAGGAAAACTCTGTTGTTTCTTATATTTTTATATATTCTTTTTTATTCTGTCCAAACACACAGTTGCCAGTGTCCTTATGTATTTGAACATCATTGTGGCTCTTATTGTGTCCCGGACAGATCTGCAGCTCGAAATACAAAAGTTTGCCTGCTGCTTCACTTTGTCATTGGTCCTTGTCGTCGTCGAAATAAGAGTGGAAAAGTAAGTTTAACGATAAAGTAGGATTTAAGTTTGTTATTTTCTTAGACGATGCCGCCAAAAGAATACACAGGTACCGTTGAATCAAATGAAAAATTCCCTTTGCTCTAGTCTGGTCGTCATCCTCTTAAGTTCGGGCAAAGCAGAAAACTTTTCCTGACTGATCCGCTCTAAGCCGCTGCTCAGATGGGCATTTGAAAAAGGTGCAAATGCCAAGTTTGCACTTTCAACTTAAGAAGTGTTTTTTTTTTTTTGTGGGAAATCCTTTGTTAAGCTTATGGCGCGAATTGGAAAACATTAAACAGTGGTAATTACAGAAGTAAAAGGAAAACTTTTAATTATACCGTGGTAATAGAAAGTGGATTGAACTAAGATTTCTATTTGCAGTCTCGGGTGACTGTTTCACTCTTTCATTTATTTTTAAAAAGAAAATACAAAGACGTTTGAATGAAGGCAATTCGATTTCCTAGAAAGAAGGAGTAATTGGAACTTTAAAACTTAAACTTAATGCCATTTTTGTCTACCTAAAGCGAGTAGACACAAGTTTCTAGTTCAAAAAGTTGCAGAAAGTCCACATATCCTGTTGTACCCTTCTACAAAAGTTGAAGCAGGACTAATTGTTTAATTGAACGGCAGAAACACACTCTAGCCAAACGATTCAGAGAATCATCACTACGAGAGGCTGCCCACAAGGAGGGGTCCTATCACCTCTACTTTGGAGTTTAGTAGTAGATGAACTATTAGAAAAACTAACCATGCTAGGCATAAGATGCATTGGCTATACTGATGACATTATATTATTAGCCTGTGGGAAGTATGAAGAAACCCTATCCGATATTATACAGAGGGGCTTGGTAATCACGAAAAAATGGTGTACATCTGTAGGACTAAACATCAACCCCACAAAGACTCCTACCACTTATGAAAGACATTACACTGGATGGAGTAACCATAGTACCCACAACAGAGGTTAAGTATCTAGGCGTGATTCTAGATAGTAAACTCCTGTGGAAAAAGCAAGTAGAAGCTGCAACTGAAAAGGCTAAGAAAACCTTAATGATATGCTAAAGTAGAGCAGGTAGATCATGGGGTTGTAATCCGAGCATTATTCGGTGGATGTACCTAATGATGGTAAGACCGATCCTTACCTATGGAGCGGTAGTCTGGAACAAGAGAACTGACCAGGTGAGCACTAGAAAAGCATTAGAAAAAGTACAAAGACTTGCGTGTAGATGCATATCAGGAGCAATGAGAAGCTGTCCAACTGCGGCTTTGGAGGTATTGCTAAACCTGAAACCTATATGCACCTGGCAATAAGAAGCATCTCAAATGCAACGTTAGATAAATTTGCTAAAGAGACTGAGTGTGTACTGAAATCTAGCGAAAAGATCATAATATCGAACGAGTTACCACTCATTTACTTCCTTCGGGATAGCAAGACCAAGGAATTCAAATTCGATAAGCTCTTCAACGTTGAGCTAAGTAACAAAAAGGCATGGCAAAGTGAAAACGAGACCTACTCAATTAATAAAATGGTATACAGATGGCTCAAAAACAACGGAGGGAACTGGAGCAGGAATATTTGGGCCAAGAACAAAAATTTCAAGAAGAATGTCAAGCATATTCCAAGCAGAAGTCTACGCAATGCGGAAGTAAACATTGACAGGAAATATAAAAACAAACATATTGCAATAATGACGGACAGTCAAGCCGCAATTAAGGCCCTACGATCCTACACAATCTCCTCAAATCTTGTCAGCGAATGCATTGACAAATTGAACAAACTGGGCAGTAATAACAAGGTTACAATCTACTGGGTACCAGGACATGTAGGAATCATAGGCAATGAACAAGCAGACTAATTGGCAAAGACAGGAGCCGGATCACCACTCATAGGACCGGAATCTTTTTGTGGAATAACAGAAAGCCACATAAAGAAAGAAATCAAAAAGTCGGAGGAAGACAACAGAGCTAATCACTGGAATGACCTCCCCAAGCCAAGCCAAATTTTTACTTGGCACTTTTAACACAAAACCTAACAAAGACGCAATAAAACTTAATAGAAACAATGTAAGAATGCTAGCCGGGTTCTTAACCGGACACTGCAGACTAATAAAACACCTGAAAGTACTAGGCATATAGAGTGACGACCAATGCAGATATTGCAACGAACAGGAAGAGTCTCCTGACCACCTCTTAGGTGACTGCGAAGCTCTAATACAACAAAGGAAGAAGTACCTAGGATCCTACTACGTAGAGGAGAGGGAGCTAAAACTCCTAAGCGTAACCTAGATACTAAGTTTCATCAGAGGAACTAATCTGGATGAAGTACTTTAAATTAAGGAATACCAATTAAGCAGTAGGGGGTACATTAGATCTAAACAGGTCGAGGTACAATACAAAACCCCAATTATTCATTCATTCATTCATTCATTCAATTGTCTAATTTCTAAGAATAAGACAAAAGTCCTTGAAATAATAACGCAAAAGATAGAAATTTGATACATGACTAATTCTCTAATTATATAATAGGTCCGAACAAAGTTCATTGAAATAACGTTTTGTGTGACAAAGGTGAATAACAGACTCATTTTTAGGAACAGTACAGAATAGTCGACAGGAGAGGAAATTCTATTGACTGCTTGTTTTTTAACATATGTACTTCAAGTTAAAAAATAGGAATTCTCAAATCCCAAAATCCTAAATACTGGCCATCAGCAGGTTGACTCCGTTATAAGATTCATAGCATATGAGCAACTTCATACGCTGTCAAATAAAAGCAAAATTAAATTTGGTTGGTGATGTTCGATGAAGTTACGGTGTACCACACGAGTAGATCACTAGAGTAAAGCAGTCAAATAGGAGAGCCTGCGATATCACGATGCTCACAACACACGCAAAAGGAAGAAGAAAAACTGTTTCAAGAAGACAAAGAAGAGGAGGTGACGAGGGAGAGGAGGAATGGGAGACTATACTACACATTTTCTGATCTTGAACTGCTTTCTTTCAAAGACTTTAAGTTAATAAACAATTCTCATAAGCGTCTCAAAACTAAAGGTGATACAATTGCAACCATCATCAGTTCGCAACATAGACAAGGGGCTTGTAATATAAAACTACAAGTACCTACTTATAATACAAGTGATTTATACCAGTGTACAAAATTTCTGTAACACAAAGCCATAAGTTTACTTGCTCTTCTTACAAGTGTAATGCACATAGTCCTGCAAGTGGCTCTTGACTTGTAAGCTTGTAGCTATGTGTTACAGGACGAAGACAATCTCTCAACCACATCAACGTTAACATGAGCGAACATGACGGCACATACCTTTCTGCGTTAGAAACATGTAATATATTTCTTTTTTTGGTTTTTGTGGGCAATTTTTACACCAGACATGTAAAGCTCGTAAGTAAGTGGAGTTAGACATAAAAGCGAGCAACATGTGATTCTTTGGAGTTATTTTAAAAACTTTTTCATGAATTGCGGGCGCTATCTCGGCCATAACTTGAATTTCTAATTTTGGTTTTAAATGTTCCCAAACACGGTCTTTTGCGTAGCCTACAAAAAAAATCCAAAGTTGTCAAGTCGAATGGCATGATCTTGGTGGGCAATTGACGTCGCTAACTTTCGGGACCAGAAAACTACTCACTAAATAAAGCCATAAAGTTTAAGGCCCTTCTCAACCGTTTAACCACTTCGAAAGTGAATAAGGAATGCACGAGCTTTCTGAATGCGGACGGAAGTCTAAATTATTTACGTCTCGTTTGGGTTCCAAGTCATCACGGCATAACTGGAAATGAGATCGCCGATGAACTTGAGAGGCAAGGTTCTCAAACAGCTTTTTCAGGACCTGAACCGTCGGTTGTTCTGCCAGGGTCCTCAGTGAGGGCTTCAATCAACGATTGGATATGTCAAGAGCACAATCGTAGATGGCTTGTTTCCAGTGGATGCAGACAAACCAAACAACGTAAGTAAGAATACTGCAACATTTTTTGCTATCTCGCAACAGAAAAGAAAGCAGAAAGCTTATTGGCGTTGCCACGGGGCACTTCTTTTTTGCCAAGCATTTAAACGTGTTAGGCTTAAGTGATACCACGCTCTGTGAAACCTGTGGAGAAGATGATGTCACCGCGGAGCACTTCGTCTGTGAATGTCCTGCATTTTCTCTTATCAGGTTACAGATACTTGGCGCAGACATGGTGAGAGCGGGTAACTTATTAGATTCCTTATCATGGCAGCGTCTTTTGGCTTTTCTATACGAACCTCTGGAAAGCTATAACAAATAGAAGGTTGCTATCTGGTAGTATGTACAATGGACCGGTATTTAGGAGAGCTCCAGCTGGTATTTTTGAAACCGCCAACAGAAAAGAAAATAATTGGGTATGTTGTGTGTCTTTTTGTGCCGTCTTGGTGGAACCAAATCCCATGACTATGACCTCTTAGAAAAATTCTTATGACTTAAACAACTCTCAACCATAGCACACCACAGAACAGTCGTTTTGCCTCATATAAGGGAACCTCCTCACTAGTTGATTTTATGAGCCCCATATGCGGCTATTTCGTTTGTTTACATGTCCACCGAGTGAGAAATGTACCTCATCGCAAAAGAAAATGTTCTTCGAAGAGCCGGTATGAATACATTGGTTGTTTTAAGTTACCTTCAAAATGAGATTTATTTGCTATCTCTCATCGTAGAGCAGCCATAAAACTGCTTTTCATGAGTGCACTAGTTCCTCTTTTATAGATCCTTGTAGAGTCGTAAGCTTATGTAATTTAATAGGTATCCTCGAACCTGACCTTTCATCTTGAAAGTAGTCTTATAGCACGGATAAATCTTAACTATATGTATAAAACAAACCCCGCTCTACACTTGAATAAGTTTTACCCCATGTCCTTGAAGAAATTTAAATTTTAGCCCCGATTTTTATCCAATCCTACATAAAAAAGAAAACAGACCAATTTGCAAACCAGCAGCGTGGAAGCAAAACCTTCTTTTCATTAAATTTTACCATGAAGAACAGCTTTTAATAAAACGGAAACATTCTAATACATTTCACTTTAATACAACCAATTTAAGTTTCCACCGCAGTATGGTCGAATGGTTCACTTTCATTATTGATATGCAACCCTGCCCAGCAGATCAGGAAAACCGAATAGCTTGCCCACAGAGAACCATCTTTCAGTGGTCTTTATCTTATACTTTCAACGAGAATAATGTAGTAGTTGAAATGGGACTGAGAAGTAGGCAAGCTCGGGTATCTACCCCAACAAAAATAAAACAAAAACACACCAGCAGCCAGAGCAAACACTGACCGCAACCTTACACGTGCCGACTTTAAGTGGTATTATAATGAATCATAATGAATAAATAATTAGGTTATGCTCTATTTCCGAATGTACAACGATGCTCTTAACAGATCCAAAATCTATTTTTAAAAACAGACATCCTTATCCTCTCCGACTTGGAACCGAAACGAGCCATGAATGAACTACACAGTGTGAACCTTTTTTTGCCTGATGAAAATTGAATTTCAAAAGGACTTCATCAAAAAAAATTAATAATAAATAAAATAAATAAAGGTATCGTTTGGTTTTTTCTTCTGTTCATCGGTGTTTTTGTTTTATTTCTCACTCTATCCTCCGTGATGTTGACCTTTTAAATATTAATTTGAAAATTTAATTACGAATTCGTTTGGTTTTCATTCCAGAAAAAAAAGACCAAAAAAGAATTCTACAGAAAAAGCATACAAAAAGCAAACGAAATAAAAGCTCCACCACCAACCATCCGGCGGAGTGAACCAGGTCATCTTCAACGTTATTATAATCATCATCACCATTTCGTTGTCTTCGTCAACGTCATCGTCTCAAAAATTCCATTAAATGATTGAGGAAGACCGAGTTCAACGTCTGTATTTGCATTTTGAATATAAAATGCATAGAGCAAGCACAAGGCAGGTGGGTATACGACAGTATACAGATATGGTTGGCATATATGAGGGGAGGGTAGTTGAATTTCGAAGGCATAGAATTCGAGAGGTGTTTAATCTACGCGAATGAGGTGTCTACTATACGAGTAAGAATTTGCGGATAGAGTGGTAGAACCATAATCTCATATATAATGCGAGGAGAAATCAGTGATGCAAACAGTTCTACTTACGAAATTAAAAATTTTGTATCTACAAGAAGAACTGGTATTTGATGGGTTGGGTTGGTTTATTTTGAAGAAAAAGGAGGGTTTGCTGAATGAAATTTTATGTTACCTCTTCATCCTTTAGAGTCAAGCACTTTTATTTTTTCTTTGACAGTCAATGGAGCTGTTGTTCTTGTCATCTGAAAAGAAAAATAATTTCAGGATTAAATTGAGTTGACGTTTTGGTTCAAAGATGCTGCGACTTCGCTAAGTAACTAGATTTGACGCCATTTTTTTGTGAAAAGAAATTTTTCTTTGCGAATGACTTCTCAGAGGTAGAGATTTTGACTGAGAAAGTCAATAAAGAAAATAAATAGGGCGGAACAACAAAGCTATGGGGATTTCGGGGCTCTATTTCAGGGACCAAATTTTTGCTGATTTTGAAAAGAGAAAGGGCGTTCATTGCGGTGAGTCTCGGGCGAATAGCCAATTCTTAGCGAAAGGTTATCATGTCTGCCTGTTGCGTGGAAGGTTCGTTAGTTCAAATCCCAGAAACATCAGTGAATGAAACAGTTTTGCATAAGTATCGCCTTTCGTGAGGAATTGACAAGCCCTTCGAGAGGAATTACACACTGCCATAAAAAAACACTTTCTAACATACTCGTTCGGATTCGACATAAAATTGTTGGTTCTTGAAATGCGCTAGGTCCCGAAGTTTCCATAGCTTTCTTTTGCAACCTTCTTCACTTATTTAATTTTCTCTGATGCGATCAACCTTCGCCAAGTATCGTTCAAGTAACAAACACTAGACATTAACAACAATTCGATGCCACCGTCGAATAATGCCATAGAACTCACACTCACTAAATGCAGATGATTCTAAAGGGTGTTTTTATAGAACTTCGAATTGAAATAAAACTTAAGAAAATCGTTTTAATGTCCAATAATTTGGCTTAATAATTTTTTGCCATTAATGTTTAAGGGGCTCGGATAGTTTCTCATTTTCAAAAAATCGGTTTATTTTTTTTTTCATTTTTCGATAGGTAAACATCTCAAAAATTATGTCCTAAAATATATTGGAATGATATGTTGGATATTTTTGAAATGGCGGAGTAAAGAAAAGAAGCATCTCGGGCACTCGAACTCCACCCATCCCAACGCGGAGGAGCGCCCGACAGCTGCCTCGTCCTTAATGTCCTACAATTCTTAGTATTACCTGCGGCTTAAATTTTTGAATGCTCAAGGACATCTAGATCCTTTGTACTCCCTTCCTGTTAGTTGAATCGAAAACTGCTCTAAAACTTTAAACGCGTTTTGCTCATAACTGCATTTTTAAAATTTGCCGGAGCTGTAACTCACACAAATATTAACGAATCGACTTGAAATTTTAACTGCATACTCTCCATATGTTTTTACATACAGCCATCCACAACTTTTACGATCGGATGAAAAATGTAATTTTGGCAGCCATCGAAAGACGAATTTTTTTGCGAAATTTGGACTTTTTTTTTTAAATTGCTGCCATTTTGTCAATTTTCAATTTTTCACTATAATTATAGATGGCTGTATGGGAAAAAAGGTCTACTTTAACGCCATTTTTTTTATTTTCATGTTACAGGTACCAGAAAAATTAAAAAAAAAGCGGCAAATTGACGTCTTCTAATTTCAAGCAGTTCAAGAAATGTTCCATATCTCTCTTGGATTTCAATATTTGAACTCGAAATTTCGTGACAATTTACATGAATATATGTATAATAAACTCCTGAGATTACAGAACACTTGAAGCTATAGTTTTTTTTTTTACACGCGTTCAAAAAATCACCTTCATTTGAGCTCGAGAAACTAGCCGAGCCCCTTAAATATGGTTTTGGGCATGTGGCCGCCGCGGCTGGTTCGAATAAAGCCAAGTCTAGAGGTCCAATTTTCAACTCATCGAATGATTCCTTCAATTAATCGATCGTGACGTGCGCTGTGTGGCATGTAGCGCCATCTTGTTTGAACCACATCTCATCCACATTTATGCCATCCAATTCGGCAACAAAATAGTCGGTTATCATGGCTCTATACCGGTCTCCATTAACGGTAACTGGCTTACCAGCATCATTTCGGAAGAAGTATGACCCAATGACTCCACCAGCCCATAGAGCACACCAAACATAACCATTCAACCAAAAATGAGCCTCATCACTGAATAAAATTTTGTGATGAAAATCAGCCCCGAGTTTATATTATTATTTTTGGTGTATACACCAAAATCACGACGCATTGCATGGTCTCGCGGCTTTAACTCTTTCACAAGCTGGGACTTGTAAGGTCTTGAGCCATGATCTTTGCGCAAAATTGATGACAAAAATTGATGGACAAAGCTTCAATTGCTTTGCACGGTAGCGAATCGATTCATTCGGGTCCTCTTCAACACTTTGCTCTACAGCGGCAACTGTTTCTTCGGTGGGCACTTTTCAACTCTACGGATGCGTATTATCATATCAAGTAAACGTATGTAGTGTGAAAACGATCCATGGTTAACCGAATTAATTGCTCTGATGGACGATTATGTCGAATATAAAATGGACGCAGCTTGCGGTAAACTTCGCGAACTGAACCCTTATTTTCGAAAGAAATTGGTTCTTATGTCAACCTGTTCATGATGAAATTGCAAACCAAATTGAACGTAAATGACATTAGACTTGCCTAATTTGACCACAAGATGTCAGTTTCATTCTTATTCGAAAAAGCAACCTTTTTAAAAAACACCCGATATAAGCCACACTAAAAAAAAAGAGAACTCAGGAGTTAGACTGTGTTAAATAAGTACCAATTTAGTCCACAGGCTACTCCCACAATGGAAAAACCAGGGTCAGCGACCAGAGGTACGTAAAGTATCCAGAGATTCCCAGTCTTGACACAAGTTTACTACGAGACATAAATCCTCACAAAGATTTTCAGTTATTTTTTTGCCAGTCTTTGACAGTGGATTTACCAGCCAGCAGTCGAGGTGCTGATGCCAGTATTTGACTGCAGGTTTACCAGCAGATTATTCAGCGATTGATTTGTTGATTTGTCAGCGGCCAAGTCAGTATTTGACTGCTTCCCAGGGTATGGGCTATGAATTTACCAGCTATTGAGCTGTGGACTTAGCAGCGTTAGCTAAAGATTATACAGAATCCATAAGTTTAATATCATATTGTAGTAGTCTTAAGACAAATCAATTACTCGTTGCATCAGAATAGCCAACTCAGTTTGCAGTAGATTAGATTTCTTCGACAACTGTAGTAGAGATTCTTTTAGGCAGTATGTATTTAATGTATTAAACATGCCACAACATTTGATTAATTTAAAGTGCAATTAAAATTAAAATTTCTATTTTATCAATACTATTGTTAGTCTAATTCTTAAGTAGTCTGTAAGTGAATATTGTTCTCTGATTGACGAAATAAATAAACAAATAAATATAAAAGATTGGGCCTAGGGACCAAAGTCTTGCGATTTTTGTTTTAGATAACTCTTGACTCGACGAGCGTACATCACAGAGTCTTGAGCTCCCTAGTAACCAACAGACATGATAACAAGTGTCATAGAAACAACTTTATCATTTATTACTAAAAAAAATGTAAAGACTTTTTTTTAGGCCATACCTAAACAAGAGTTGAAGAAATATTTCTTTAGCCGGTGCATACTTGACGGCTTTAAGCTTTCATCCGCTTTCAAGGCATACCCTTAAAAAAAATATAATTTTTTACGGCACCTCAACATCTTCAGGTTGTGTCTTCTCACATCGACGAATAAGTTTATGATCCAGGTAAGATTTTGTCTCCCAAACCATGTCAATATAGGCTATTACCATCCATAAAAAAATACAAACACACAAAACTCCGCATTTGAGTAAACCCATCAAAAAAAAAAAAAAAAAAACGCTTTATCATGCTCTAACAGGCAATTACTTATTTTCATACATCCTTTTTTCCCACAAGCATATTCAAGTCTGCGAGAGTAATTACACCGACTCTCAGCCTTAATACGTCTTATTTTATGGCCGATGAATTTTGGCAATTTCACGCTTCCTCCAACTTTATGACATTTTGATTATCATTAAATACAACTTGATTAATGCGTATAAAATGATGTTGATGATGACATCTGATGATGCCCCTCAGTCTTTTTTGCGCATAGCTCGTATTGAATTGAAATATCTGTTTTTTTTACTCATATAGAAACAATTCACGTGTTTTATATGACATTTGCGTCCCTTTGCACAACCTGCAGGTAATTAATCTTTTTTAGGAGAGCGCATCACATAATTTATAAAAGAGAAATCTAATTGGATTCTGCATAATTTATAACATTTCACTTGAAACAAAAATATGTATGTGTATATACTCCTCCCTATACACACTGCGAGGAATTTAAAACGTGTCCCGTTCCACACCCATCTCCACCAATGAAATAATTTTTTTTGCAATTTTCTAAGATTTTCCCCCAACCCCCACCATGTTCTTGTCGTCGTCGCAGTCGTCATAATATTGGGACTTTGGAACATAAGGTTAAAAATGATTGATTAGCCCAGGGCCAGTTTTTGAAATATATTTTTTTTTTGTACATTCTTTCTTCTTCTTCTTGATGACAAAGTATGAAAAAGAAATTGGCTTCAGAGTTGACAATCAGTCATCCCTTATTTTTTATTTTTGCTGTAGGCAAAAGCACACCATTCGAATTCAACATCCTTTGGTGTCCTCTTATTACTTTGCACAAGTCAGCTTTTCATTTCGTATTTGGCAACCTACTTTACGGAATCTTAAGAAGAATTTTCATTTTTTTGCAATTTTTTTACTGGAAAATTGAAATATTTCCAAGATATTAAATCTCTATGAGGTTTTTTTTTGCTTCTTTTTGAGGTGAGAGTGATAAAGGTTACAAAAAATGCCAGTGGCATATAGCAACATGAAATAAGAACGATTCTCAAGTTATGTGTTGTTGAACACTGTGCGAAGTATGTAACATTTAGGGATCAGTCTTTGACTTCACGAGAAACTTGTATTTTTTTCTTCTTTTTTTTTTGTGGGGATGTATAAGACTGTGATTTATTTACAGAGCGTCGAGATTATGACAAATGAAATAGGTAGTGACACACCCTTTGGGATAAAATAAAAAAAAAACTTGGGTTTAACTTTAAATAAAATGATCGATGGCAATGTGAAAAAGAACTTCAGTGGACAAAGTATAACTTATTTCTTTTTACTTCCTGAGATGAATTCCGCAAAATTTACCAAAAAGTCCTAACTGATGGCAAAATGCGGTTAAGTTAAAAAAGATTTACAATACAACTTGATGACACATCAGTGTGTCCGATTAGCTTCCATTGTAAGATCTGTGGACCTCTGAGTCATCTATACCTATACAAGATTTGAATTTTTGTATGTTTGTTACGCTTTAATCAAAAAATTGCATCACAGATTTCAAAAAATTCTTTACCATTGCAATACTCCTTCAATACTGAGTAAAATGTGTTGTCTTCCAATTCCAATGGGACTGGAAACTAGGCGAATTGAGACTAGTGAAACCGATAACAAAAGCTAGTATTATATCGATGGCAACGAGATCGATGTTACTACTGTTGATGTCTACTACATTCGACGGAATTAACCATCAAATTATCTAGATTAAATTTAGATTTAGATTTAGGGGACGGGGTAGAGCTTGCTCAGCGCCGTGCACTGCGGTGTCTGAATGAAACCTATTGTGACAGCCCATGTGAGGTTTCAGGGCAGTTCTCCTGCTCCTGAATTGAACCAGAAGTTAGCAATCTTCTGTGGGTGAATGAGTTTGAGTTTATCTAAGGGGATGATCTCATAGTCAAGTATTTGCTTTCTAAGGCGGAAAAGTGCTGGACATTCTGTAATGATGTGCAGAGATGTTTCTTCATTTTCGAGACATAGTCTACAGGTGGGGTCCGCTACCAGCCTCATTTGGTGAAGATGTTTCTTTAAAGAACAGTGACCGGTTAGTAGTCCTGTGCAAATTTTTAGGGTTTTCCTATTGAGGTTCAGTAGGTATTTTGATGTTTTTTCAGTATATTCTGGCAAAAAGAGTTTTGAACAGATTTGGCCAGATGAGTTACTCCAAGCTTTATTTGACTCCTTCAAATTATCTACCTCAGACTCAAAACCTCTGGTTTTCCACCTTCAATTATCAAAAGGGGCAAATCATACTTAGAGAACTGTGGGTATAGAGTAGTTTTTAGAAAAGCAGTTTCTAACACAATATTTGCCTTTCTGGCGTTCCCCAAGGTAGCCATCTAGGTCCACTCCTGTTTGTGCTTGCAATAAATGACGTCTCGGTAGTAATATTTCTTTCTCTGATCTGTCTATTTATGCAGATGACATCAAAATAATAAAAGTTAGATCCTCTGCTCAAGATTCCTCTCTACTTCAAAAATCCCTAGACGCTTTTCTTACTTGGTGTAAGAAGAGCTTTCTGAGCTAAACGTCAATAAATGTCAATCTATGACTTTCTCACGTAAACGCTGACCCTCTTGTCTTCGAACTTACTACTTCTGTAAGAGGCCTGTCCCCAGAGTCTCGTCTATTCGTTATCTTGGGTTGATTTGTGATAAAGAGCTGAGTTTTCACTTTCATATTAGCTATATTATTGCGAAAGCAATCTCCTCTCTTGTGTTATCAAACGCTGGGCTAGAGATTTTTCCAGCCTCTTCGTCACTTAATCATTAGTCAACACAAATGTCAGGCCTATCCTTGAATATGCTAGTCAGGTTTGGTCTCCTTATCAAATAACTCAATCTCGTGGAATTGAAGTTCTGCAACGTAGATTTCAAGATTCACTTTGCGTAGGTTCCCTTGGTCTGATCCGTTCATTTTACCGCCATATGAAAACCGTTTACGACTAACTGACATGCTCACCCTCTCTAAACGTCGCGTCGTCGTATCGCTGACATAATTTTCGTCTATCAGATCATGAGTGGTACCATAGACCCCCCAGAATTACTTGAGCTGATTTACGTGAACAATAATCCACGTAACCTACGCTCTTCCCCCTTCTTCTACCTCAAT
The DNA here is from genome assembly GCA_949752695.1 of Melanostoma scalare. Lineage (NCBI taxonomy): Eukaryota > Metazoa > Arthropoda > Insecta > Diptera > Syrphidae > Melanostoma > Melanostoma scalare. The sequence continues at coordinate 21,332,010 of OX456986.1, forward strand.
ACACTCCGCTTATTCCAACCCTATATGCAGAACGCTACATTCAGCAAATGCAGCAGGAGACACCTTTGACTTTCCCCATCCTTTTCAGAAAAAATCTGTATTCCTCTTCCCTTTAAACTTCTAATCCTTGCATCTCAAATCTCAACATAGAATCAAGTACTGTATATTTGTACGTATTTTTATTTATGTCTTAAGTTTACATATATATGTTCTTAAGATTAATCATAACTTTCATATCCGCTTGTAAGCTATTAAAAGAAAACTCGTTAAAAAATCGAAGAGTTCAAACATTTTCTTTGGCATTCAGCGAACTGACTGTCTAATTTTAATTTAAAATTAAATTTAGCATTTAACTTACAAATGGAGGCTTAAAATAAAAGTAAATTTTTAAGAAGAAAAGTACTAATTACTCTTGAAATTGGTTCACTCATGCCATAATTAGTTCTGTGCCTTGATTGAAAAAGAAGATTTCTATCCCTCAACGGCCTCTCTGGAGCATAAACATAAATTAAGGACAACAAGGAAGGACACTTTATATGATAACATAAAATATCTCACACAAAAACTATGTCATGACTTGTTCTACGTGATTTGAGCGACTGCAAACCTAGAAGATTCTGCCTAGCTTTGTATTTTTGGATGAAAGCACCATCGCATTTTGTAAAATGCATACTTCGTAAAACCTATTCTGAACTTTCTGAATTCGATTGGAAAAACATTGTTGGTGAGGGTTCCAGACGATATCTGCATACTCTAGGTTGGGTCTTACTAGTGAGGTATAAAGAGGCACAAGGGTGTAGGGGTTAGTAAAGTCTGTTGAGTTCCTTTTGATAAATCTTAACATTGAGTTAGCTTTTGATACAATAGCTTCTATATGTGGTGTAAAAGAGAATTTGGGGTCAAAAAGTAGGTACTCCTAAATCCTTAAATCTACAGCTCTGTGGAGAGGGTTGCAATCAAGATTATATGAAAACTCTTGCGTATGATTCTTTCCTGAGAGAGAAATCACAAAGCATTTTTTGGCGTTCAGATTCAAGCGGTTTAACACACACCAGCGAGATAGATTATCAAGATCCAATTGGAGTTTTTGGCAATCACTAATAGAGGTTATTTTCAGAAAAAGTTTCAGATCGTCTGCGTATATGAGGCATTTGCTGAAACACACTTAACAATGTCATCAATAAATATGATAAAAAGTAGAGGACCTAGATGACTACCCTGTGGAACACCTGAGGTACAGTTTATCAGCCATGAAGTGAATTCTTCAATTTTGACTTTTTGAAAACTTTTATGAGGAAGGAACAGATCCATTGAAGGAGGCTTGAGTGGAAACCAAATGATTCCAATTTTTGAAGCAGTATTTTGTGCCAAACCGAATCAAATGCTTTGCTAAAATCGGTATAAATAACATCCACTTGATCTTCGCTTTCAATAGCGTCAAGAACGAAAGAAGAGAAACGATATATATATTTATATTTATATATATTTGATATTTGTCAAAGATTTCGAAAATTTATGAAGCCAAATACAGATATTCGTGTAGCCATTTTGCAATCAACCAAAAATTAAAGGAAACATTGATTACGTTAAGCTCCAAACAGTACTCTGCAAATAAAAAAACTTATTTCGCAACTCACAACTCATAGGCAAGAGAAAATAATAGAAATGATGAGGAAATTCCGAACAGCACTAAGCTGATTGAGGCTTTGGAATCACCAAAAATTTCAGCAACCAAATCACCACAATCGCCTTAGAGTCAGTAAAAGTTAAAGGTGGAGCAGGAATTCAAATTCACTAACATTCCTTATTCTTGAATTTCAATTAAAATAACATCCAACCTCGTCAAGCTTGCTTAAACTCCGCCTTCTCATAACATCCCCAATCAACCAAATGCCATAGCTACCACCAGCCTCCTACATTACATAGCTTTACATACATTTAATAAATTATTTTGTCGAATCTCATTACATTCCTCAAAAGTACATATTTCCATTTAATAATTGCATTCATCCTATGGAGTAGTTCCTTTCCGTCTCACCTTACCAAAAGCCATACGAATCAAATGACTTCCCTTTTCTGTCATTCACATCCTTCAGATGAACAATTTATACATACCTACCGTTATTTTTTTTTTTTTTTCTTATTTTTTGAGGTTAACTCATTTTCAATTTATTTACTTTACAATTCGATTGAGTGAGCAGGTGCTGCTTTCTGTGTGTTGTTTTCCTTAACTCCGCTCCTTGCAATCAACCAGAAATAAAATCAACAAATGGAGTTTCAACAACAAAAAAAAAAAAAAAAGAAGAAAAAACAGGAAAGAAAGGAACAGGATGAACAGGAGTGTGAAATTTTTTTTTTGCTTTTTAATTCTCACCAATGTTTTTGTTGGTTGAAATAAGCAATTTTCATTTTACACGGTCGAGGCCAATTTATTCTTCCCACTGTAAAGTTAAAAGCATCTTTCTTTACTCTTGTGATGATGGAATCTGTTAAAATAAAGCCTCCCCAGTAGGAAATGGAACACCTTTGCCATGAGATCAGGCCCGCGTTGCAGGGAACGAGGAAAAAAAAGATATACCAACACAGCCTCATATTTGTGTAACCTGTTTTCATAAAAAATTTACAACTAGGGCATAAAATTGCAGATGGTGCACACCACAAATTTATTGCCTGTGGGCGGACAGATGGTTGGAGAGTGAAGCTTTAACCCATTGAAGCGATGAAATGCACAAAACGATGATGAAGGATATGCACGAGGGGACAAGGAGCCTCCGAGGTTGGATATGCGATGAGCATAGAGCAAGTACGTAAGTATATATCTGGTTCTGTACCTTGCCTACAATTGAGGAAAAAAGCAATTTATTTGCAAGCAGATTCCAGCATAGCTCTATCCAACAAATTACGACGACAATGACGCTTAAATCATCATTAGGCAAAGGGCTACTGTCAGCCATCTGCAACGCATCATTATCCAACAACATGTACTCTCCTCCTAATCTATACAATAGAGAAAGTGCAATTATCTATTCCTTAAAGGGCACTATATTGGCTTAAGGGAGAGCAAAGAGAGAGTGAGAAGCTTCACTTGGCAGCAAATAAGTTTTGTAACACACCCTAAGTGATTCGAACACAATGTTTGGTTAGAATATAATATTCATATGGTGTGACGAATGGTTTTCCAACACAGAATCCTCAGGAGGGATAGTGAAGAGAATTACTAAAGGTCACCGCGTGCTTATAATAGCCTGACTGAGATCGTTAGTCTCATACGGTGGCAATATTAAACCGCTTCTCTGTGTTAGAAAGTTTGAAAGAAACTCAATATAGCCCTTGGTGTGGAACCATCATCATCATCATCATCATGTGGGGCTGACTTTTCCAATATTTAACTGACATGATGGGCCATTTCAATGGTTTTGTATATACACAGAGCCAGGCTATCATCTGGCCTTAAGTACCATTCAACCATCGATGAATCAATAAATCGAGTCATTTCCGGGGTTTTGCTGTAGTGCGCCATTTCAGAGGCGCCCTAAGACACACCCTTTGCATCACCCTGAATGACCTGAAGGGAAGTTGACAATTATTACCGTTATTATCATTATCATTATTATTATTTTCATTAAATCTCTCTCTGTCTCTCGATTGACTGTCCAAGACATGCTCATGATAACGACAGCCGAGGAAATGAAAACGCTATCTAAAGCAGAATGTCCCTGTTGGACAGAATAATTTTCCTTATCACCTAACTTCTCGACTTTATTTTTTTTTCAATATCTGTGATGTTGGGTAGAATGGGGGTGTGGTTTGTTGATGGCTGGTTGGTATATCTTAAATTAGCATACTGCAAATATCATTGGAATTGCTAACGAGGTCCTCAAGGCAAATAAAATGATAGCAAGCAGAAGACAGACAGACAGAGCAATGGGATATATTACTTAGGTGTATGTATACGAGTCTCTTGTCTAGTGGTAGCAGAATTGGTATGCGTCGAGGAGATCTATCTTCTTAAGTAGAAATAAAGAGGAGTGATTTTCCATTTCATTTCGTTGAAAGTAAATTTTAAATTGGCCAACATTGTTCGTCGTCGTCGTCCACTAGCAGTAGTATAGTGAGGAGCTCATTTCGGTAGCAAACGTCAATGAATGAAAAAAAGGACATTGCCGGTGAAAAATCACCAAAGATAACACCCTAATTAGGGAAATTGTGACTTTAAACGAATGTACGGTAATTTATCTTGCGGAGGTCAAATTATGTTTCAAAAAAAAAAAATTCAAATGACAGGGATGTTTTAAAAATGCCAGTCCACTGGGGAGGAGAGAACATTTCTCAGTATAAATTACACCATTCGTCATTGTTTGGTATTTGGCTTTTGTGAAACTAATGGATGGTGTTAAGGAATAGGGTGACCAACGCGATGTGGAAAATTACATACGCGATTTGTAAGGTTATTGTTGTACACTAAGTTTAATCGTACCTACCATAAAAATTGTGAAGAAAAAATTAACAATTTTGTGTTTTTTGAAGTGGTAGGCTCTTGAATAATTTTTGTAAACCAAAGCGATTACTTCTCACCTTTGCAATTTTTTGCCAAAGGAAGCTATAGGGCTTTTGTCTTGCTTTGACATTTTTCCCACCAAAGAGCAGTTCAATTTATTAGTTAATGTCAACAATTTTCAAAGGGAAGCATTAGTGGAGTGAAATTTTTTTCCTTGAAGTTTAACTGAATTCTCCTTTTGTTAAAGCCTTGGTTCTTAAACAACACTGTTTGTAGTGATTGTCAGTTTGATAGCTGGCGTAAAAAATGTGTTGTGATCAGTGCCTACGTTTTGCCAATCACAATGAATAGACTTCCTTCAAAACACGTTTGTTGTATGTTGTGTTTGCTGGTAATATACGGCAGCAGTTGCTCGAAAAAGTGGTCAAAAATCGGACTTCCCGATTACTCGATTATCCCAAAACTATTTTGAAGTACTCATGGCATAAGAACATCTTTTACTTAAAACCAAGACCATGATAAAAAAAAATTATCTTTACGTATTTCATTTCATTTTGAATTTATGTACCTCTAAGAAACCCCCTTTACAATCGTTTGAGCAATTTGACCTAAGTGAGAAAGTAACAAATCGAGTATCGACTATCGAACTGTCATCAATTAAATAGTTGCATTTGAAAGGCAATTCACCTACACAATAGCATGATGTTGTTTGTGAAACCTCTGCAGCACCATTAATCACCACAAAAATTTGATTAGCTTAATTTAAAGGCTATGACAACCAAGACCTAGTAATAGCAATGAAAAACGCTGTCTAAATGCCGCGTTTGCTCGCGTTAGAAAACAATCGTGTCAAAATGAACATTTCCAAGGCTCAGTTGAGGCTCAATAAAATGCAAAACAGCTGCAAAAGTTGATTCAGTGCCAGAAAAGCAGAGTCTTTAAATTAAATTTATTTTTCGACTAAGAAAGCAATGGCAGATGCTTTCTCAGATAATCATGGAGATCTTTGAAAAAAAAAAACCGAAGTCATACTTTCCAGCAATCTTCAAACACTCATACGAATCCGCGGCTTACCGCACAGCCGAATCACAAGTGAGAAGCAGATAATTGGGAGAGTTTTGACTCAAAAAAATATCGGGATCAAGATGTTAGGTCAACAGGAAGCAGAAGAAGAACACTCAAAATTTTAAGACCGGAAGGCAGAAATGTAACAAAAAACGACAAACATTAACAACAAAAATCTTTTTAAAAAGGCAATGCGTTTGTCACCGTCTTCTCAGGGTGTGTGAGGGTGAAAATCAATTCTTAACCGATGTACCTACTTGAGCACCCTTTGACTTAACAGTTCTCGCTCCAGCGCCTTCATCACTCATCACCACCGGTAAAGGTTTCTTTCCAGAGAAACATCCTCATAGCAACTTTTCAAGGGCATCGACAAACTGCTACTTAATAAGGGAATGCTTTCTATTTTATGTAAAATATTAAGGTTACTAGATATAACTAATGGACAACTTTTGAAATGTCTTCTCCATATGAGACTGGCAAGGATTTTGAAATATGTGGCATCAGATTTTCGAGTCGGGTGTAATCTGACGTCCGCACATACATTCTTCAAGTAGAACCAAACATCGATTTTTTCAACAATCAACAAAAAAAAGTTCAACAGTTTCATTAGATGTCCCATTAAAGCAATTTTCTATTTGTCTTGAGGCAACACCATCGCAGGCTTTAAAATAACCAAAGTTAAGTAAGGTGGTCGCATCCTTAAGCTTCGATCAAAATTCAAAATTCTTCGATACTCAAAAGCGTTCAATGAATTTGCCATCACTTCTCAATTTAATTCATTTCCTTTCTGCAAAGGGACCTACCTAGGCAGTACTATGAGTACGGTATGAACAAGAATATATTCATTCAAGGAAAATACAAGACGGTGTTCCACAAGAAAGCGTCCTAGGACCTACCCTGTATTTGCTATATACAAGGAATATTCCAGTAGATAACAACATCATTATGGCTACTTTTGCAGATGATACTGCAATTTTGGCACCCGGTAAGTGCGTCGTCAAGGCTGCTGAGGAATTGCAAAATGCCGTCGACACCATTAGTGATTGGACCAAAAAATGGCGTATCAAGCTCAATCTGCACATATAAACTTTACAAATAAAAGTTAAGCTACGTTCAAATATTCATCAACAATCAAGCTGTACCTTACACCAATACGGCCAAATACCTTGGGATGAATTTCGATGCAAAGCTAAAATGGAAGGTTAGGTTAGGTTAGGTTTAAATGGCTGTCAGGAAAACAAACTGACACACTTAGACCAATATTAGGTCCATTGTGATACCATAAGTATTATGCGAGGGAATACCTCACTTAACAAAACCATTTGGAGCTTTTAATAAAGCGAAGGATATGCAGGGGATCTGTGTGTGCCAGATCGCTTGGATCATCAAGAAAATATTTTCCTAGATGCCGTTTTCTTTTAAAAGAGAGTGCAGGACATGAGCAGAGGAGGTGTGGGATTGTCTCCTCCTCCTCCTCATCTAAGCAACTTCTGCAGAAGTCATTTGAGGGAACGCCAAGTCTTATGGCGTGTCTTCCTATCAGACAATGTCCGGTGATGACATTGATTACGGAGCTAACTTGCAATCTGGCAATTGATAACAAATGTCTTGTGCGTTTTGGATCTAGACCAGGCCATATCCGTTTTGTTGCCACGCACGTGTTGATATTGTACCACCTATGATTTGTTCTATCCATTGCCTCTTGCTTTAGCATAAGTTTACATGTAGCGATTGGTATACCAATATTCAACCTGCTGGTTGAGATCGGTAGAACGGTTCCTTCTCTGGCGAGTTCATCGGCTTTGCAGTTACCCACGATATCTCTGTGCCCCGGCACCCAAATAAGGTGAATATTGAACTGTTCAGCCATCTCCTTAAGAGATAAGCGACAGTTGAGGGCGGTTACTGAGTTCGTAGAAACAGCGCCGAGTGATTTGAGGGCTGCTTGACTATCTGAGAAAATCCGGATATTCGTTGAGGATATCACGTTTTCTTTTAGCCATGATAGGACCTCTTTGATCGCCAGAATTTCCGCTTGGAACACGCTTCAATGGTTTGGAAGGCGGAACGAGAGACTTACGTTAAGTCGGTTTGAGTACACCCCACAGCCTACCCCTTCTTCGGTTTTTGAACCATCTGTATAGAAATGAATTGAATCATCTCTCAAAAATTCTTCGTCTTCCCAGGTCGTTCTCGGTGGTATTGAGACTTGGAACTTATTATCAAAAACCAATTGGGGGATGGTGTAGTCGGAGTGACAGGGGATTGATCCGAATAAATTCAGGATTGCAGCATGACCGATGTTGTTATCGGTCCATTGGGAGATAGCTCTCATACGAGTGGCTGCACTGGCGGCCATTTGTTTGCTGAAGATATCTAGTGGTGTGAGGTTTAGGAGTGTATTTAGTGCAGCTGAGGGTGTTGATCTCAGTGCTCCGCTTATACACAGACAGGCTGTTCGTTGGACCTTGCTTAAATTGTCGCAGTAGGTCCTTTTATCAAGAGCGGTCCACCATACCACTACTCCGTATGTGAGTATTGGTCTGATGACCGCGGTGTAGAGCCAGTGGGTGATTTGGGGGGAGAAACGCCATTTGTTACCAATGGCTTTTTTGCAGGAAAATAAGGCCACGGTGGATTTCCTGATTCTTTCCTGTATATTGGCTTTCCAATTTAGCTTTTTGTCTAGGATTATACCTAGATATTTGGCTTCGTTTGAAAGTACAAGTGAGATTCCATTTATTGATGGAGTTGTTAGTTGAGGAATTTTATATTTCCTCCCTCAGCTTCTAAGTCAACTAGAAGTTCATTGACGACTATATTCCATAGAAGAGGGGATAGGACTCCGCCTTGCGGTGTTCCTCTACTGACAGATCTCTTTGCAGAGAAGTTTCCTAGAGTTGAGTTGATCCTCCTGCTTTTTAGCATTAGATTTATCAACTCCACTATGGAATCATCTACTTTGAGCTTCGTCAGTGCCTTTGTAATTGCAGAGTTGCTGACGTTGTTGAAGGCGCCCTCTATGTCGAGGAAGGCGGCCAGAGTGAATTCTTTGTGATGGAGGGAATATTCTATAGTACGTACCAGGGTGTGTAGGGCCGTTTCTACAGATTTTCCCTTGCAGTAGGCGTGTTGTGCTGTAGATAACAATTTTGGATCTATAGCTGTACGCAGGTGGATATCAGTCAGTCGAGCTAAAATGGAAAGAACACATCAAAAAGAAAAGGGAATAGCTCAACTTGAAGCATAGAAAAATGTACTGGTTACTCGGTAGAAATTCTGAATTATCTGTCGAAAATAAAATAATGCTTTATAAACAAGTACTTAGACCTGTTTGGACCTATGGAATCCAATTATGGGGCTGTACAAAGAAAACAAATGCTGAAATCATCCAAAAGTTCCAAAACAAAGTCCTTCGTGGAATAGTAAATGCACCATGGTATATAAGAAATAGCAATTTACATCGTGGCCTACAAATAGAAACGGTTACAGAAGTTGTAAGAAAACATGCTGTATCACACAATCAGCGACTGCATAGTCATATCAACTCTGAAATGGAGTCCGTATTAAATACGAGAGGCAATGTTCGGAGATTAAGAAGAACCAAGCCACACGAGCTAATGGTCTAAAAGTCATGGGAAGCATTAAAAGTTTAAGCTTCCCCTTAAGCGATTATATTATTGAGAAAGAAAAATCTGTTCTCGATCGTTCATAGATTGGTTCTGATTACGAGGAATTTTTAGTGAGGTAAGAATCCCACACTACTTGGTGTCGAATACTGCCAAGTGTCTTTTGAAGATTTCCTCCTGACAAAAAATAAAAAAATTTCCTTTCTAGATTTTCAGAAGCGTCACGTCTCACGTGCCACCCAAAATTTTGAGAATCTGCTGTTAATCTGACGGGACGCGCCGCTGTTTGATTTCCGATGTAGTTTAGATATTTGAACGCCTTACAGATTAAATTTGTTGATTTGACGCGGATCTGCATGCACTGCAAATGATAGACAGCCCAAAATGCCCTGCGATGAACGAAAATACCAGTATGTTCATGTTTTTCTTTTATGAAACACAATATCTCAAGAACTACTCACCCTACTGTTCTAAACATGACACTTTTATTCAGCTGCTTTGTGTGTGTTGTTATGAAAATCGTCTCAATAAATGGTCGTAAGCTAGGTCTTGCTGCTGTACAACTTGGCTGCCACTGCACTGCCGTGCCGTTTTTTTAATATCATTTTCGACATTTTCATTATCGATTTCTATTAAAAATATTACCAGTTGATTGATTGCTCCGTCCAGAATTCACCGAAACTTTTGTTGTAGAAAAATGCTTTCAACAAACATCAGTGTGGAGACCAAACGGACGGAGAACTAACTACTCGTGCCAGTTGCTTTTACTTTGGACAAAGAATATAATTGAAAAATAAAACCCTGTCTAAACCAAAGAAACCCTTCATAAAGCCTTGATCACCTGCTATACGTAGGAAAAGCATGACCCTTCCTAGAGAGAATGAGGAAATCCTTGGTCGTTTCAAATGAAAAACATTTCGAGTGATCTTGTGTCCCATATCCCGATTTTGAAGAAAATATGTGGAGGAGAAGATTCAATAACGGACATTGGCGGAAGAGGAAGACCTCGGATTCTTGTTTACGCCTATTTATTGCTGTTCGTATGAAAGAAATTTATTGAGAATCGAGAGGTAGGCTACACTAAGGAAAAAGCAAGTAAATTATATTCAAAACTTTTTACCTATAAAGCCTTTGCCAAAATTTCTTTATCCACAGAAGCTGAGTTGTAAAAAAATGCAGTCGATTTTTAACTCTCACTTTAAATAAATAATAAATAAATAGGGTGGCGCAACAGAGCGAGGAGCCCCTGGGCCTAGCGCATTTCTCACAACCATCCCTTGTGGGGGAATGGAGGGGACCTACTATTTTCTGCCGGTTCCGAACGGCTAATCGAGAAAGCGCTTTTCATGGCAATGAATACTAACGGAGGACTTGCCAATTCCTCGCGAAAGGCGATACCCGTAGAAAAAACATTTTTGCCTCTGGTGGGATTCGAACTCGAACCTCTGGATTAACAGGCGGACATGCTATCCATCACACCACGGGTACCACTCTCCCTTTACCCCAAACTAAATAATTTTGGAACAACTGAGATTCTTCCTATAAAATCATTCCATCTTAACAATGAATACAAAATGAAATGTTCTTACTTTAACTACCAACTCCATTCATTTAATTCGGTCTTGTTAGAGTGTCTTTTACATTTTCCATGTTCTTCCCTACACACTTATACAAATAGAAGAAAATGCAATCTAACGACATCATTTCCACCTCCCTAAAATTACAATGTCTTCCATTTTTTCCACAGATGAGCAGAATACCATTTCCCCAAGAACACCCATAACACCGTGTCGTCGTATGAACGTCTTTCAACGGTTTTATGATTCATTTAATACGTTTTTTTATATTGAATTTTCATAAATTAGGCATTCCACTTGACAAGTTGCTGCATGCTTGCCATATAAAAGATGATTTCATCTTGAAATGGCTCCAAGGTTGTAGAAGGATCGAGAAAAGGTAGGAATATCTGTATTATACAGACTTCCTCCTTGTTTTTGTCTTTTGTTACGGTTAATCCTATATTGAGTACAAATTTGTATGCAGGAAACGTAATGATGCGTGCTGATAAGTTCGAAAATGGAGACGTTTCCCTTTTTTTCTTCTCCTTATATTGTGCTCTGAAAACAACACACCATGGTTGGAGTCAGAAGGAAGAGGTAATAGTCAAATATTTCAACGGCTTATCGGTTTTGTGACTTTCGATTTAGACATTTGAGAAACAGTAACATTGAGTGTTTATGGAGATAGGTACTTGGCTGCTATTATATTCATACTACGTCCAAAGGTCAAATACGAAAGTTGGTCGTTCGAGTTAAAGCAGCCAATTAGTATTACTAAGTGGTAGCACTTAACATAAAAAATCGATACCTTCCATTCCGCATTGCCCAATAAAAAAAAAACTCATCAAAATGAGTGTAAAATAAAGCTTCCTGCGGCCTACCAACAGAACTCAACATTAAATGTATACGTAGGAACGTTTCATCTTGCATCTACTTGGCGTCCATTAACCACGCTTCCGCATCGTAATCGATTGGACTTTGGTATGGAAATAATCAGATTTTTCACGAATGAATATACCGTGTGGAAAATTAATTCCTCCCTCACGTCATCGTCTGTGTGTAAATTGTTGGACGGCCGACCGACTAACCCTGCAGTGAACCACACGGCGCAATTCGGTTGTGTGAACAAGGTGTAACAATCTGGGTTAATTCTCGTGTTTAAATTAAAATCAAAAATCGGATCAATGAACATAATTTCCTTCCCTCTTTTTTTTTTTATGAAAGTCAAAAGGAAGTTACATAAAGGAAGGACAACAAAATTAAGTTAAAGGCCGTAAACCCTGTCATATGGAAAATTACTTTTTACTGGTGTTGTTATGGTTTTTATTTTTTTCATTAATTTTTCTGGTCGTGGGTGTTGCCAGGGTAATTGGGTACCAACCAAAGTACATGTTAAAAATATATAAAAAGAAAAACATCACTGTGTTGATACATTTTCCGTATTATGCTGTGGCTTGAGGCCACGAGTTTCAGCTTTCATTTCCTTTTTAAATGCTCGCGAATAGGGGGCTTGAATCTGGTTTCTATCGAACAAAAATTATTTCTTTTTGACGCAGTTTGAATATGAAATGGGTTTAAAAAAAAAAAATTTTAAAAACACCATTTTCCATGAAGTATTTCAATTTATGGCAGCATATACTGAATAAATCTGAGTCAGATGGATTTTCGAATGTTTTTCTCCATTTTAGGTATCACAAATTTGTATTATGAAAAAACGGGTCAGTTGTTTGATTTCGAGCAAATATTTGGCTGATTTCAATTAAATTATAACATGAGTTGGCAGCAGATGTGAAGATATTACGCAGGTAATTCTCGTATTGGTTGAACAACGAACTGGCTTTGTTTAACACTGACTACAATAATTTTTTGTGAGTTTAATGAAATTGAAAAAACTGCAGTAATCCCGAAGGGAAGAATATTGTTGTGCAAGGCGGTTTTTGAGGGCAGCAGGACAGGAGAAATTAAACTTACTTACCTACTTGCTTGGTGGGCATTACAGTTCGGGGTGAACCTGGGGCCCTACTATGTAACTCGATTCTACTTTCGAATCATTCGAAAGTTATTTTTGATTCTTCTTTTTAACGCATCTGAGAATGAGAATAGAATCGAGTTTCAGTTCTACCAATTGCTTTCGACGAAAACTTCCGAGTTTCGTACAAGTTTCACATTTTCTCCTTTGTCCTTAAGAATTACGGATGAAGAGTTTTGGGCATTCGAACGTTTTTATTGTAGAATCGAGTTACATGGTAGGCCCCCTGGGCCTCATACAACATCAATTAAGCGATTTTTCACGATCCACGAATAACGAGAAAGAGGAAATCAATGTTGCCAACTAGAGCATCGAAAAAACTATGCACGAAGCACGACCCACGAGCCACGACTAAACAGGTTTTGTCAGAAACAAGTTTTGTTTGTTCTCCTAAGATGAGCGCTTTGTTTGAATCAGAGAGAGATGGCGGACGTTGATGGTTGATGAATAATGAGTAGAGTGTAGAGTTTGTTCTGATCATGGAGAGCCAGCTTAACGGTAGGTAAAACCGGTTGTGCAGTGCATTTGTATGTTCTTGTATTTACTCACAGCTTGCAATTAAAAATAAGTTCTCAAGTTGGAATTGTTATTGTTTAGTTAAGTTAAAGCTCTCATGTTCATGATTTAGCAAATCCAAGAACATACAAATTCACTTACAAAACCGGTTTTACTTGCAATGTAATGCTGGCTCTCTATGATCTGATCACTCATGGAACGACATTTTGTTCATGGACATGGACGGACTTTCAGAGTGTGTAGGTGCACTGCTCTCGGATTAATGTCTAAATTCAAATAATGCAGAGTTTTGTTTTTCAAGTCAGGGATGTTCCAGTCCCACAAGAGTGAACATTTTCACATTTTTCCATTTCGTTTCCCCCTAAAGTTGATTTTTTTTTTTGATAAAAAATTTATTCACGCCCTATCATATATATATTCACGTTCACAAGTCTTTTATATCCATTCAATCTGCATTTGTCTTACTCGTTGCTATATTATTTTGGATCATGGTGGTTTTGAGGAACTTGTGTCAGAGCCACCAAAAGTAGATTTCGTAACTCTGTCGATTGAATTATTTTTTAAGTCAACCAACACATAAACCAAACCTTTTAATGGATTACGATGTTTTTCAAAATAGATGCTTTCACTTTTATTTTCAAGTGTGGATTGTTTATCAGTTACTTCTATGAACTGGCCATCGGAGAGCTTTTTTCATAGTCAGATACTGAATATCTATTCGATCTACCTTGTGTACAGCCTTAGATTGTTTTTTACAGGAAAGACTTGCGCGAGGAGTCTACAAATTTTCTGAGGCAAACTGTCATGAAAAAGATTTGCTTAGACGTTCGGAGGGCACAGAGGTTCCATGGCTTTGTTGCACCTCCATATTTCTCCTTCCTTATCATTGTCTTTACATAACATTCTTACTTATAGGTGGGCATTACAGTTCGGATTGAACCTGATCCTCAACCAAAATCCTTCCATAACGACTTCGATTTCGGGCGAGCTCACTCTAGTTTTGCACTCTAAGTGGCGGTTTGTTCAAAGCGGGTTAAATAAGCAATTTGGTTATCAAGGATTCTTCTTAATCCATGATTAAATCACCAAAGAGTGTTTGTTCACCTTTTTCATAGCTTAGTTAGCAAATCATGGGTTACTCAAAAATCGTTCCATTTTCCAGAAGAAAATAATAAATTTTTTGATGACAGAGTTAGTTTTTTTTTGGTTGTCAAAACTATTGAGATTTGAATATAATTTCATTTTAGTTTCAAACATATGTAGGTATGCCGACTCGAAAGACCTAAATATAGAGCCCCAAACTAATTGCCAATCTAACAGAACTATGAGTGGGTCATCAAAGCAAAAAGCATCTAGCATCGCTCTCAAAGCTGCACAAGAAGCAAAAGCAGAATCAAATGCTCAAACTGCAGCCGGACAACAGGCTTCCCATCAGGTTACAGTTCAGTTGGCTGAAAAGGCTTTGCAACAAAAACTTGAAAAAGAAGTTCGCGAAGCTGAAGCTGTAGTACAAAAAGAAACTGATTCAATACAAAACACCCAAAATAATGTAAATGCTGCCCTGCAAGCTGCTCAGGAAGGCAACCACACAACTGAGAACATTGACTTAAGCAGTGCTAGTGCAGAACAAAAAAAAAGGTAAAGATGAAGAAATTTTAGTTTTAAAAAAGGAAAAATTCTACGCCAACAGCTGCCACAAAATAAGTAGGTGCATGAACAAAAAATCAAACACGCCGCTGAGGAACAACGCTTAAAAATTAAAATACTCGAAGCGGAGTTAAAACTCAAAGAAACACTTACATTTATGAGTAAATAAAATACCACTTCAACCAAGTCCACGCTTTTTTATTTATGTTTTTATTTTACAGAAACTACTTTAAAAATAAACTAAATTTACAGCGTCCATATGCCTCATTCAAGGTGATATGTCAGCCTGAAAATTTTATATTTTGAAGGGAATGCTGTAATTTGAACAAAAATCAAGCCTGAACAAACTGAACATCAGTTAATCGTTGTATAAATGGAGCTAACCTAGAAAA
The DNA here is from genome assembly GCA_949752695.1 of Melanostoma scalare. NCBI lineage: Eukaryota > Metazoa > Arthropoda > Insecta > Diptera > Syrphidae > Melanostoma > Melanostoma scalare. The sequence goes on from OX456986.1 coordinate 21,347,345, forward strand.
ATTGACTGGTTAGCAAAATCTTTGATTTAAAGCTCTGATCAGGGATTCCTTGATTAAATATTTCATGAACAAACCGAATCCATGATTATCATCTGGAATAATCATTGATTTCCCTGCAATGTGCTTTCGAAAGCCCGTCGAGCCGGAGCGTTTGGGTCCATCAGCTCCACATGACCCAACCATCGTAGCCTCGCGATGCGTACTCTTCTGGCTATGCTCATGTCGCGGTACAGCTCGTTCTTGTATCGTCTATGTATATTTTAAACATATTGTTTTCGCATACTGAACCAAAGATCATTCGGAGAATTTTTCTTTCGAAACGACCAAGGGTTTCCTCATCCAGTTTCGATAAGGTTCATGCTTCCGCGCCGTAAAGCAGAACTGGGATGATCAAGGTCTTATACAGGGTTACCTTGGTTTTTCTGGAGAGGGTTTTGTTTCTCTATTACCTTCTTAACCCAAAGAAGTAACGGTTGGCGAGATTTATTCTCCGTTTGATATCCGCACTGACGTTGTTATCCGTGTCTATACAGCGGATCCTGGATAGACGAAGTTCTGTAATAGCTCGAAGTTATGTCTGTCTATTGTGACGTTTTGTTTTAGAAGAAATGAAGAAATCAATGAAAAAAAGAAAGTGGTGAAAAGTAAAATATCGTTTTGATTTGCTTATTGCCGTGAGTTTGGTTTGAGAGAATTTGTGTCTTCCCCAAAATTTCTATCGGTTTCTGCCAGTTGTCAGTTTTCAAAGAATGTCCAAGACTGTCCCAATTATCATGAGCACACTCCTATTCAAAGAACCCATCTCTCCACTCCCCGATGACAACTCTTCTTAGATTTTTCAAAACTTTTTCTTCTGCCGCATTCTTCACCACGTTTTGTTTCTGTCTGTTCGTTGAGTTTCATAAATATTTCATTTCCAGGGATATAGCCACAGCATTTGAGTTGACCTTGAAATTGACAACAACGAAAGGGAAATACTGGTAGTCTTATAGCACTTCTTTTAGCTTTGATAAAAAATGTGAACAAGTAAAATTAAATATGTAAATAAAGGGGCGCAAAAAGCTCATAGAGCCAGGATCTTCCGCATTTGTTTCAACAATAATTTGTGGGAATTGCATAAGACCGAAGTGAGAAAGCACTTTCTGTGAAATTTTATTTTTGCTAGCAAGAACGATGGGATTCTTATAGGCTTCGAATGTCAGACCACTACTGTGCGGGCCACCACATGAACAAGCGAACGGCGAACTCAATTTCACCAAAGCACTGTAGCAGTAATAATAAATCTACGTATTCGCAAGTACGAAAAATTGTTGCATTCGCAAACAAAACTGAATAAACTATGCGCACCCTACTGTGCCGTGGACACTGGACACTACATTGTTGTAGCCAATATACGAATCAGGATAACCTGTTTACAACTCACGCTGGGAAACGATATGAAGTCGGAAAGCTACAAGAGATATCCAATGTTCTTTACAATCGATTATTCCTCCAACTGTACTTGAATCCTTAGCGACTATAGATAGAAATTGCTAGTTTGAGCACACATTCACATTCAAAAATCTAATTAGAACTGAGTTGCACCTTTGACGTCAACGAAGAGTGATTGCTTTGCTACGAAAGCAAATTCAAGTGAAAATCCCACTCGAGCTGTGGACCATGTGTCCAAGTAACAGAACAAGGACCGAGCTCTAAGCTCTAAGCGAAACCCGCACAGAATGTGTCGTTCCCATTAGCAGAGTATGCTGTCAAACTCACATATAGTCGAAGAAGTGTCGATGCGTCGAAAAAAAGCGATTGTTTGGTGTGCTCTTGGGTCGAAAGGAGTCATTGTTATCAGTTTTTCTTCGAAGATGTCGATGGGCGGGTAGTTACAGTCAATTTGGAGCCATATGGTTGCATGATAACCACGTTGTTAGACCGGCGGGCGCGGCGGCGATCGATATATGGTTCAAACGTGATGGGCAACAAGTTATGTTTTTTTTGGTTTTCTGTGAACAGTTTTCTGGTGGTGTCAATTTCTGACCAAGATCGTGCGATTAAACAGCATTTTTAGGAGAGACTACGCAAAAGGTCGTGTTCACGCGAATACCCAAACTCTAGACACATTAAAAACCAACATAACACAAGTTATGACCGAGATACCATCCAAAATCTGCGAAAAAGTCATTAAAATTACACCAAAAGAATCGTAAGCTGCGAATTTGCCCGAGGCGACCATTTGAATGATTCTGTTTGTCACAGATAATAACAAAGTCCAAACTTTATAATAAAATAAAATTTTCATCAAAAATGTATCCCTGCGTGTGTTTTATTGAGCCTTACTTTCGAAACCGAAAAACAAGTGACCCTTTACCTCAACATGAAAAATATCCTTTCAGTTTTTGTAAAACTCAAATGAACTCAAGTGAAGCAAAAACTCAAAAGCTATAAATCTTCTTCACCATCACCATCCCAGAAGCTTAACACAACAGCACACGGCATGGCACCGCACGCCACCGCCGTAACCGCACAATAAAACTTAATTTTATTCCTCCATAATCAATTACGCACAGGATTTTCGGGTGAAGTGACAAGCTGCGGCATGATTGCTGTCCAAAGTTCGTGCGATTTCTCTCCTTTCCAAGCTACATTAAGTATTTGTTATCACAGCGGCCAGCAGTAACCATCATGCTTATAAGCCTCCAACTTTTCTCTGTCTATCAAATATATCCTTAATGATTCCCACCAAACATCATAAGCGCATACAAACAAACTTAATATTACACACGCACCAAATAAATATCCTGCAGGATCCATAAAGTAGCTTTTTTGCCAACCCCGCATACAGCCCACAGCTATGTGTTTTTTATTTAATAAATAAAAGAGGAACATCCTTTGACTTAGCACGCAAACACACCATATAGAGACAGACAAGTATACGACACATGACTGTCATGAATGCTCTTATAGATCTGTACCTCGAGTTCACCCTGATATGTGTGAAGAGCATTATTTAAAAAGGACTCTATAAGCGAGAAGCGGATATAGCAGCGGATGGAAGCAAGGCCAGACGCCTCTTTCTTATGCTTTTCGATATTCTTCGATAATAATAATCATTCCACTTGGTATTGTGGTGTTGCAGGTTTTTCTGCGACAATCATCTCTGAGTTATATTGGTTCTTGACGCCCAAGCATAACTCCAGGATAAATAAAGTTTCATGTTCTTTTTTTCCTGCTGCTGCTGATGCTTTTCTTTGGTCTCGGTTGGAATTTGGGGGATGGAGTTAGAGACTAAAAACCATCAACCACTATGTGTGTAGTTGTTGGTGCACCACCATAACAGTCATGAGAGCCATCATGAGCATCAAGCCTCAAACCCTGACAGTGGCAGCAACATATTGAATCTTGTTAGATACTTTTCGCCTTGCTTGGGTTTTTGTTGTTGTTGTTGTTAGAGGCAACTTGTTATACGGTCGGTAAAAGGAACTTATTTCCAATTGATGGTTGGTTTCTTCTTCATATTTTGCTGTCGTTCTTTTTTCTTTTTTGCTGTCATCTTTTTTTTTAACTTTTTTTGTACTGCTGTTGTTGGCAGTTGGTTGATGGCTGATTTAGTAGCGGAAGTGGTTGCTGCTGCTATTGCTAGCCGAAGAAGAAGTGGGGTTAAGGCTAAAGTTAGTCCATTCTCGTCTTATTAAAAAAGTTTTCTTTGACAGTCGTCCCCTTTTTCGTTTGCTTATTCTGTGTCTTTGGATAACATACAGATGAGACAGGAAGTGCTTGTGCAAAGTTTTTTTTTCGCTTTTCTTTTTCTCTTCTGATCATCTTCTCCTACTTTTTCTTGTTAGTAGAAAAACAAACACATAAAAAAATATATATTTTTATGTCAATGTCGGTTTAATTAAAGAAATCGATGAGGAAGTGAGTTTAAGAAGGATTAGGGGATTGTCTGCTTGATTTATTGCATTATAGATTTATGAGTTTCCAACTTTGTTCATAAGCATAGTTGAGGATTTGTTTGAGGATTTTAATATTAAAACCTCGTTGAAGGCATCAATAATATGTCCATCTTCTTGGTGTCAAATCTTTCAACGCAAGGGCGGATTAAGATTGAAATTTGCAACAAAAATTCAATTAAAAAAATGAGCCTAGCTCTTGCAAAGCTGGAGGTGTTAAGGTTGGTTGCCTTAGAGACGATCTCTTAAAAAGCAACAACATTTTATAGCTGCTGAAAACGCATCCAATTTTTGAAACATTAGTGAAAAACCAGTGGGCACTGTATCAAAGTAACTGGCTAGGAACTTGCTAAATTCAAGCTAGGGGCTAAAAGTATTCTTCTTAACCTAACTTAACCTTTTCTAACACAACTTTTGCCGTAATTGCAAGACATTTGATTTCTTCGCAATAATGGACAAACTGGTTGCAAACAGTTCAATTAATGAATAAAAATTTACATAATTCTCATCTCTCATGCCACTTTTTGCTCAGTCAAAAAAAGTTAACTTAATATAAATGCAGCCGTAAAAGAGGAAATAATTTACACGTACGCGGTCGAAGTTTTCTTTCTTAAGATTTTATTAGGCGATTCATCATTCTCCGATGTACTAAATCAGTAAACTCACAAAGATAACACCTCAGAGACAATAAATCATCGCCATGTCGTCAAACGTTCAAAAACGATAACATCATTTCCAACGTCACCTGTTCTTTATTGCAAAGTTTCACGAACAAATATGTAATAACAATAGAGCTCAGCAAGCCCCGTGGCATAGTGATTCTCCGCCACCATACCATGGAGAGTAATAAAGGGACCCTACATTCTTTGACTATTCCAAACAGAGTGATTCACCCCCCCATCCTTTCCTAAACCAAACTTTAGGGAGAATTGAAGGGGACCTAAAATTTTTTGACAACTCCAAAAAGTGAGAAAGTGCTTTACTCGGCAATTGTTCAAGAAAGTAAATAGAGGTTTCTCGTGGCACATTTTCGCTTCATCGAGCTCAAATCAACACAATTCTAAGGAAACTTAACTTCAAAAAACATATGTTCCTTTCTTTCCAAAACCGCCCAATCGAATTTCAATTACGTTCATTGTTCTCCAAGCCGTAAAATTGCTGATAAAAAAGGAAAAAGAGGCTTCAATGACCGACACTAAAAAGTAATTTGATACCTCAACAAAAAAGTGGGACCATTCGACACTGTTTTATGGAAAGCAGTATAATTGCTGTTATTTACTAGAAGAAAGGAAGAATCTCTTTCTCGGTGGATTAAAAACTATCTTTCTGATCGTTCAATACAAGTAGTGTTGGATGAGACATAAAATCTCATATCTAGAACTACATAAATGCTGGTGTTTCTCAAGGCTCCGTTATGTTGCGTACAGTGAAAACTCTGCTTGCGGACAGCTCCGATAAGCGATTCCAATTAACGGACACTTTTTTGGGAACCAATATTTTATTTAAATGCTCTATATAAATTGTTTGCTATAAACGGACACTCTCTTAAACGGACACGAACGTTTGTTTCTTACATTTTTTTAATTTATGGCCTCTTTTAAACGGACACATTTTTAAAAGACAAAAAATCATTTTGATTTTCGATTCTATTATATAGAAACAAATTCGTGGAAAATCTCCAATAACCGGACTCGAAGCTCTAATATACGGACAGAAATAAGCCTTTCTGAAAATAAACTTATGGAATAAAAAAGCAAGCAAACTACGTCAATCAGCAATTTTGAATTTTTCTAAAAAGCAGATTTCTATTTATTTATAAATCTTTATTACTATATAATTGAGCTTTTTTGTTTGCAAAAATCCTAAGAAAGAGCAAATCTTTAAACTTACCTATTTAATTGTCCCGAAAATTAATCCATTGGGTAGCCTATAACCATGGTTTGGTTATAGGCTATACTGAAAACCTAAAAAATAACAATTATTTAAGATATCTTACAATTTAAACAATTTTCCGTACTTACAAGCCTTTGTTTACATTCCAAATGACGTTTAGAATAATAATAATTATCAGAATTGCAGCCCATACTCTGTTTCCATAGTGGGTTGAACCAAGGTTGACTTTGCCAACTCCATGGAAACAGGAATAATCAGTGAAAAGAAAAATGGGTGCGTTCAAGAAAGTATCTAAGGCGATATATATCCCTTTCGTGACATTTTTTGTTGTTGACTCATTTTGTTTTGCTTTCTGGGTTGTAGTTTGTTGGGTTTTTGTTGGAAATAAAGTACATAGCAGTTTGAAAAAAAAAAAAATTGTTCAAAGAAAATTATGTGGAATGCTATTTTCTTTTGGTCTGTTTTGGTTCCGTTTTTTCAGGTGTTTATGATTTGACAGATATCTACTTTTAGTCGTTCGAAAACTCACCTGTGGTCTCAGCCAGCAGCATCACATCTACCGAAAGTCCAAAGGAGACCAAAAATTCCATGTCCTTCAAATGACATGTCGGTGAAATTAATTTTTTGAGTGGTGTTGAAACTCGGGCATGGACTTGACACTTCACAAGAGGTTTTGTTATGTAGGAGCGATCGAAGATGAAGTAATCGCAATGTAAGAGTTGTGGTGAGTGCACATATAGAGGGGTGAGTAATAATTTTTCAATCAGCGCCGAAAGTAAGTGCAATGATAGGTTTCCTTTTGCCATTTGCTAAGGGCCAGTTTTTCAGTGAAGAGTTATCCTATGGTAAGGAATTAGTTCTGACATAACTCATGATCGTATGAGTTAACGCGAAAATTCTCACCATAGGACAACTCTGCACTGAAAAACTGGCTCTAAATGACAAATGAGCTAATTTGACGTAATTCAGAAAAATGTCAATGGAAAACTGCTGAGACTCATGGTGAGTTAAAATTTTTCAGTCTGTCTTTCATATTTTTCTATCCTATGGCGAGGAGTCAACTCTGACATAACTCATGATCGTATGGGTTAACTCTGCACTGAAAAACTGGCTCTAAATGACAAATGAGCTAATTTGATGTAGTTCAGAAAAATGACAATGGCAAATTGCTGAGACTCATGGTGAGCAAACACTGAATGGTGAGTTAAAATTTTTCATTCTGTCTTTCATATTTTTCTATCCTATGGTGAGAAGTTAGCTCTGACATAACTCATGATTGTATGGGTTAATTCGAAAATTCTCACCACAGGACAACTCTGCACTGAAAAACTGGCTCTAAATGACAGATGAGCTAATTTGACATAATTCAGAAAAATGACAATGGCAAATTGCTGAGACTCATGGTGAGCAAACACTGAATGGTGAGTTAAAATTTTTCATTCTGTCTTTCATATTTTTCTATCCTATGGTGAGAAGTTAACTCTGACATAACTCATGATTGTATGGGTTAATTCGAAAATTCTCACCACAGGACAACTCTGCACTGAAAAACTGGCTCTAAATGACAGATGAGCTAATTTGACATAATTTAGAAAAATGACAATGGCAAATTGCTGAGACTCATGGTGAGCAAACACTGAATGGTGAGTTAAAATTTTTCATTCTGTCTTTCATATTTTTCTATCCTATGGTGAGAAGTTAACTCTGACATAACTCATGATTGTATGGGTTAATTCGAAAATTCTCACCAGACGACAACTCTGCACTGAAAAACTTTCTCTAAATGACAGATGAGCTAATTTGACATAATTCAGAAAAATGACAATGGCAAATTGCTGAGACTCATGGTGAGCAAACACTGAATGGTGAGTTAAAATTTTTCATTCTGTCTTTCATATTTTTCTATCCTATGGTGAGAAGTTAACTCTGACATAACTCATGATTGTATGGGTTAATTCGAAAATTCTCACCACAGGACAACTCTGCACTGAAAAACTGGCTCTAAATGACAGATGAGCTAATTTGATGTAGTTCAGAAAAATGTCAATTGCAAATTGCTGAGACTCATGTTGAGCAAACACTGAATGGTTAGTTAAAATTTTTCAGTCTGTCTTCATGTTTTTCTATCCTATGGTGAGGAGTCAACTCTGACATAACTCATGATTGTATGGGTTGTCTCGAAAATTCTCACCACAGGACAACTCTGCACTGAAAAACTGGCTCTAAGTGACAGATGAGCTAATTTGACATAATTCAGAAAAATGACAATGGCAAATCGCTGCGACTCATGTTGAGCAAACACTGAATGGTTAGTTAAAATTTTTCAGTCTGTCTTCATGTTTTTCTATCCTATGGTGAGAAGTTAACTCTGACATAACTCATGATTGTATGGGTTAATTCGAAAATTCTCACCACAGGACAACTCTGCACTGAAAAACTGGCTCTAAATGACAGATGAGCTAATTTGACATAATTTAGAAAAATGACAATGGCAAATTGCTGAGACTCATGGTGAGCAAACACTGAATGGTGAGTTAAAATTTTTCATTCTGTCTTTCATATTTTTCTATCCTATGGTGAGAAGTTAGCTCTGACATAACTCATGATTGTATGGGTTAATTCGAAAATTCTCACCACAGGACAACTCTGCACTGAAAAACTGGCTCTAAATGACAGATGAGCTAATTTGACATAATTCAGAAAAATGACAATGGCAAATTGCTGAGACTCATGGTGAGCAAACACTGAATGGTGAGTTAAAATTTTTCATTCTGTCTTTCATATTTTTCTATGCTATGGTGAGAAGTTAACTCTGACATAACTCATGATTGTATGGGTTAATTCGAAAATTCTCACCACAGGACAACTCTGCACTGAAAAACTGGCTCTAAATGACAGATGAGCTAATTTGACATAATTCAGAAAAATGACAATGGCAAATTGCTGAGACTCATGGTGAGCAAACACTGAATGGTGAGTTAAAATTTTTCATTCTGTCTTTCATATTTTTCTATCCTATGGTGAGAAGTTAACTCTGACATAACTCATGATTGTATGGGTTAATTCGAAAATTCTCACCACAGGACAACTCTGCACTGAAAAACTGGCTCTAAATGACAGATGAGCTAATTTGATGTAGTTCAGAAAAATGTCAATTGCAAATTGCTGAGACTCATGTTGAGCAAACACTGAATGGTTAGTTAAAATTTTTCAGTCTGTCTTCATGTTTTTCTATCCTATGGTGAGGAGTCAACTCTGACATAACTCATGATTGTATGGGTTGTCTCGAAAATTCTCACCACAGGACAACTCTGCACTGAAAAACTGGCTCTAAATGACAGATGAGCTAATTTGACATAATTCAGAAAAATGACAATGGCAAATTGCTGAGACTCATGGTGAGCAAACACTGAATGGTGAGTTAAAATTTTTCATTCTGTCTTTCATATTTTTCTATCCTATGGTGAGAAGTTAACTCTGACATAACTCATGATTGTATGGGTTAATTCGAAAATTCTCACCACAGGACAACTCTGCACTGAAAAACTGGCTCTAAATGACAGATGAGCTAATTTGACATAATTCAGAAAAATGACAATGGCAAATTGCTGAGACTCATGTTGAGCAAACACTGAATGGTTAGTTAAAATTTTTCAGTCTGTCTTCATGTTTTTCTATCCTATGGTGAGGAGTCAACTCTGACATAACTCATGATTGTATGGGTTGATTCGAAAATTCTCACCACAGGACAACTCTGCACTGAAAAACTGGCTCTAAATGACAGATGAGCTAATTTGACATAATTCAGAAAAATGACAATGGCAAATTGCTGAGACTCATGGTGAGCAAACACTGAATGGTGAGTTAAAATTTTTCATTCTGTCTTTCATATTTTTCTATCCTATGGTGAGAAGTTAACTCTGACATAACTCATGATTGTATGGGTTAATTCTCACCACAGGACAACTCTGCACTGAAAAACTGGCTCTAAACGACAGATGAGCTAATTTGACATAATTTAGAAAAATGACAATGGCAAATTGCTGAGACTCATGGTGAGCAAACACTTAATGGTGAGTTAAAATTTTTCATTCTGTCTTTCATATTTTTCTATCCTATGGTGAGAAGTTAACTCTGACATAACTCATGATTGTATGGGTTAATTCGAAAATTCTCACCACAGGACAACTCTGCACTGAAAAACTGGCTCTAAATGACAGATGAACTAATTTGATGTAGTTCAGAAAAATGTCAATTGCAAATTGCATAGACTCATGTTGAGCAAACACTGAATGGTGAGTTAAAATTTTTCATTCTGTCTTTCATATTTTTCTATCCTATGGTGAGAAGTTAACTCTGACATTACTCATGATCGTATGGGTTAACTCGAAAATTCTCACCACAGGACAACTCTGCACTGAAAAACTGGCTCTAAATGACAGATGAGCTAATTTGACATAATTCAGAAAAATGACAATGGCAAATTGCTGAGACTCATGGTGAGCAAACACTGAATGGTGAGCTAAAATTTTTCATTCTGACTTTCATATTTTTCTATCCTATGGTGAGAAGTTAACTCTGACATAGCTCATGATTGTATGGGTTAACTCTAAAATTCTCACCACAGGACAACTCTGCACTGAAAAACAGGCTCTAAATGACAGATGAGCTAATTTGACATAATTCAGAAAAATGACAATGGCAAATTGCTGAGACTCATGTTGAGCAAACACTGAATGGTTAGTTAAAATTTTTCAAACTGTCTTCATGTTTTTCTATCCTATGGTGAGGAGTCAACTCTGACATAACTCATGATTGTATGGGTTGTCTCGAAAATTCTCACCACAGGACAACTCTGCACTGAAAAACTGGCTCTAAATGACAGATGAGCTAATTTGACATAATTCAGAAAAATGACAATGGTAAATTGCTGAGACTCATGGCAAACACTGAATGGTGAGTTAAAATTTGTCATTTTGTCTTTCATATTTTTCTATCCTATGGTGAGAAGTTAACTCTGACATAGCTCATGATTGTATGGGTTAGTTCGAAAATTCTCACCACAGGACAACTCTGCACTGAAAAACTTTCTCTAAATGACAGATGAGCTAATTTGACATAATTCAGAAAAATGACAATGGCAATTTGCTGAGACTCATGGTGAGCAAACACTGAATGGTGAGTTAAAATTTTTCATTCTGTCTTTCATATTTTTCTATCCTATGGTGAGAAGTTAACTCTGACATAACTCATGATTGTATGGGTTAATTCGAAAATTCTCACCACAGGACAACTCTGCACTGAAAAACTGGCTCTAAATGACAGATGAGTTAATTTGATGTAGTTCAGAAAAATGTCAATTGCAAATTGCTGAGACTCATGTTGAGCAAACACTGAATGGTGCGTTAAAATTTTTCATTCTGTCTTTCAGATTTTTCTATCCTATGGTGAGAAGTTAACTCTGACATTACTCATGATCGTATGGGTTAACTCGAAAATTCTCATCACAGGACAACTCTGCACTGAAAAACTGGCTCTAAATGACAGATGAGCTAATTTGACATAATTCAGAAAAATGACAATGGCAAATTGCTGAGACTCATGGTGAGCAAACACTGAATGGTGAGCTAAAATTTTTCATTCTGTCTTTCATATTTTTCTATCCTATGGTGAGAAGTTAACTCTGACATAGCTCATGATTGTATGGGTTAACTCTAAAATTCTCACCACAGGACAACTCTGCACTGAAAAACAGGCTCTAAATGACAGATGAGCTAATTTGACATAATTCAGAAAAATGACAATGGCAAATTGCTGAGACTCATGGTGAGCAAACACTGAATGGTGAGTTAAAATTTTTCATTCTGTCTTTCATATTTTTCTATCCTATGGTGAGAAGTTAACTCTGACATTACTCATGATCGTATGGGTTAACTCGAAAATTCTCATCACAGGACAACTCTGCACTGAAAAACTGGCTCTAAATGACAGATGAGCTAATTTGACATAATTCAGAAAAATGACAATGGCAAATTGCTGAGACTCATGGTGAGCAAACACTGAATGGTGAGTTAAAATTTTTCATTCTGTCTTTCATATTTTTCTATCCTATGGTGAGAATTTAGCTCTGACATAACTCATGATTGTATGGGTTAATTCGAAAATTCTCACCACAGGACAACTCTGCACTGAAAAACTGGCTCTAAATGACAGATGAGCTAATTTGACATAATTCAGAAAAATGACAATGGCAAATTGCTGAGACTCATGGTGAGCAAACACTGAATGGTGAGCTAAAATTTTTCATTCTGTCTTTCATATTTTTCTATCCTATGGTGAGAAGTTAACTCTGACATAGCTCATGATTGTATGGGTTAACTCTAAAATTCTCACCACAGGACAACTCTGCACTGAAAAACTGGCTCTAAATGACAGATGAGCTAATTTGACATAATTCAGAAAAATGACAATGGCAAATTGCTGAGACTCATGGTGAGCAAACACTGAATGGTGAGTTAAAATTTTTCATTCTGTCTTTCAATTTTTCTATCCTATGGTGAGAAGTTAGCTCTGACATAACTCATGATTGTATGGGTTAATTCGAAAATTCTCACCACAGGACAACTCTGCACTGAAAAACTGGCTCTAAATGACAGATGAGCTAATTTGACGTAATTCAGAAAAATGACAATGGCAAATTGCTGAGACTCATGGTGAGCAAACACTGAATGGTGAGTTAAAATTTTTCATTCTGTCTTTCATATTTTTCTATCCTATAGTGAGAAGTTAGCTCTGACATAACTCATGATTGTATGGGTTAACTCGAAAATCTCACCACAGGACAACTCTGTACTGAAAAACTGCTCTAATTTGTTGCTTATTGTTTCTTCCATTGGGTTTTCTTCAGACGCTTCCTGGAAATCTTTAAATTCATTTTAATGTTATTTCAATAAATTGTACACAAATAAACAAAATTTTTTTTCTTTGGATACTTCCAGCTTTGTAGGTAAGAAGCCTTGGCAAAAAGGAACCCGGGCAACGCCGGGTGTTTTCGGCTAGTGCTTGTATATAATATATACTATTTTATTCTTTAAATTCACACCTCCCACAACCGATGGATCCGCTGATGGAAGATTTTACAGTATTTGCCTTTTTATCATGCGGTGACATTTTTGCGCAGTTTCAACTAACTTCAATTCACAAAGCTTGTTCTTAAAACATTTAAAATTATTTGGCAACTCAAATGTGTCACAAAACGGCTAAGCTATGTTCATTGTTCAATGCTGCCATTTGGCTGGGAACAAGACACAAGCCTTTAAACTAATACACGCATTGTAGCAACAAACGATTCTCAGAGCTTTACGCAAATAGCCAGTTGCTATTCGGTTTCACTTTAAACCAACATTGATCGTAGAGTCAAATCTTGAACAACTCAAACATGGAATTCTTTGCCCAACTCTGTTTTTCCTGTTCTTTTAAGATAAAACTTCTGTCATTGAACTCTGTTGCAAGAGGGAATTGACATGAGGTGAATGAGCATCTGAATACCTAACTTATGTTATGGTTGAAGGTGCGCAGAGCCCTGCTTTGGTTTTTCTGAGAGCACCCCAGAGTTTTACTCGAACTAGGAAAGCAGACCTCGAAAAATACACAACAAACTAGCCAAAATCCAGAAAAAACACAGAGTATAATCATGTAATCGAACTATAAAACAGAAAAGCTCTAGGAAGTTATCTTCTTTACGCAGTTATTTCCCCCATACCGCTTTTATTACCCATCCCTATCCCGTCAAGCGACTCCTCGTATCACCACTATTCTAACCTAATCCCTTATCCAACTCAACTTAAGTAAACATTTCTGCAAATAAAAGCATTAAACCACCTCTTGGAAGAAGTATTTTAAGCTGGCGGACGGTGTAATTTAACGTTGGTACTTCGTATCTAATATGCTAACTGTTGTAATGGTACAAGACATGAAAGGCATTACCTGCTCATTGCAAGCATACAACTTGAGCATGCAAAACGTAGACCTGACCTAAAAAAAATAAATCTTCGAAACAGCCGCCCATAACAAATAATTGTACAGATAAACGCTACCGCAGCACCATAAAAAGTAATCGCAGTACACAAAAATATTGCTCTTAAAAAACAGTTAAAGAAATCCTTTACTTCAAGGCTACTGAACAACACACAGGACCAACATTTCAGGGCGTTTTTTTTTTTTCATGAGAAATCAGAAAACATTTTCGAATGTTTAAGGGATGTTAATCTCCAGTAACTGCTTTTCCTTTCAATAACTTTTTGAATATGCCAGCGATAGGAATATAGTTCCATGCTTCTTTAAATTGATCTTCTGAATGAAAGGAATCCTACATTTCCACTACATAAATTGTCGATTCTAATTCAAATCAATTCTGTTCATATTCCATCAGTATAGTCAAACCGGAACGCAATTCGATTGCATAGTTTGAAATAAATTGATTGGAAAATTCTAAATTCCTGACTTTTCTTTCTCTCTTTATCTTTTTTCTTTTTTCTTTTTTGCATTGGATTGATTTTCTTGCTGTTCTTTTTTATTTGTGAGCTTCGATTTTTGTTTATGGAGGTATACAACACAAGCTATGCCTTTGCCCAATTCTTTAGTCTATTTAAGCGGCAGTTCGATAAAAATTTCTATTCAAGTTTTGTTTATTGAAGCACGTTCCTACGGTACTATACCTCCTTCCATGGGAACATGGACACAAATCCTCTTTCACTGAATCTAAAACGATTTTAAAATACAAATGAGGAATCGAGTTAGGGGGATATCGAAAAACAATACATGAATTTAACGGTTGACTGCCAGCAGGCAAGTGATATATGAGCACTGGCGCAGAGCAGAGCAGAGCATAGGCTGTCTTTGGTATGGAGGAACTTCTGAAAATTTCCACATCGTTGGATGGTATTGTTGTAGGGTATATAGACCATATTGTCGTTTTGGGGGATAATTAAGTTCTTTAATAGGAAAAAGTGAGTTGTAAGTAGGAGGTCCTTTCCCTGTTACACAACAAGGCATTGATTTTTTTTTCGCCAAGCTCGAAATAAAAAAAAGAAAGTTGATTTTCGCTTAAGAAATCAGAAATATGTGCCAAGGTTAGATAATTCAGCTAATTACATAATACTTTTACGTGCACAACAAGCACTAGGATCTATATGCGAACTATCCTCATGGGCGTACTAATCTTTGCAAGTTGTAATACTGAGCTCTTCATCTAAGAAAAGGACACACGGACTCTTAAGGAAGCTTGGCACATAACGATTGACTTGCTAGGTAAGTCACGGGTGTGTAGTTCGCATTCGAATTAAGTTTATCATCGATTTAATCGACACGTTCTTCATCTCAAGATGTCGCGAAATGCATTCTGCAACTGCTTTTTAATCATACTCTTTTCTACTTCCCCTGTGGTTCCAGAAACACAGATTTCTGCAAAAATCGGTTGAAATCGAATGAGATGCGAGTACTTCTTCAACAGATCTCGATTTCTTTCAAAGAAACACACTTATATACTTAAGTCATACCGACTTCAACGTAGAGCACGAGCACGTGCATCTATTCGAGTACTTTTATTTATTCATTGCAGTGAATGAAAATAGTACTCGAATATATTGCAATGAAAATAGCTATAGGCTCGAACGTATTTATCGACAATGTCTTTCAAAAAATAAACTTTACTCTTCATCAATACAGTATTTAATGTCTCAAATAATCATTCGAATGATAACTCAATTATTCTGATCACTTGAATTCTAATATATCTTTTGTGGAACAGAATCGATTATGCTCTACTCATGGCCATTCATTTTTTCCACCAAAGTCCTTGAAGTTATTTGAGTCATTCGATTTGAAAAACACTCAACGAGTTTTAATAACACATTAAGTGCAACAAAATTTGATAAAGACATGTTCAAAGAATTAAATTAAATCAAATTACCTGATCTCGCCACAATGTCCGTCCATCTTCATAAGCTTTTATCCTTCCGCATTTTTCTGTAAAAAAAGAAAAAGACTTGTGTTCAAAACTAATTCGTCAACAACTTGTTTTAATATTGAAAAATTGCCACTTCACAACAATCAATAGTGTCTCATCTATTCCTCAACTTTTTCATAAAGCCATCACTTTCAGTCAAATCAAGCTTCCAATTGACATAAATAAAAATGATTTCCAAGTCATCGATAACCACTAGAAGGATAAAGTTTTGTCTCTGTAGAGATTTTAAACAACAAACTTTTGTCAGCATAACTTGAAAAGTGTCAAGACTCAAACAAAAGCATCCAGATGGTATGAATCTTTCAAAGGCATAAACGTCCAACGTATACCTACCTATACATACAAATTTGAATTTCCCAATAGAGATGAGATGAGAAGGATGTAGTGAGTGAACACAAAACTTATTCTAATTATTTAGGTCTTTCTTTGTTTCTGGAAAACATCAGCTGTGTCCTTGCTTAGTTTTAAATATTCCCAATAAAATGTTGATATTTGAATTGGAGTAGGAGGTAACAAAACAATCGATTCGAAATAGGAAAAGGACCGTAAATATACTCCAAAACAGTACATAAAATTTCCCTTCGTGAACTGTTCCTGTGAACAGCTACCAATTGAAGCGAACAGACAAAATTTTCAATTCATCAATTGAGGTTTGTAGCAGAGAAAGGGAAGAGGATGGATATCTACATATACCCATTTTTTGCTTTCAATTAGTATGGTTCTTGCACCCTAGGATGACTAGAAAAGGGTGGGAGAGAAAGTGCAGTCGATTGAAGGCAGCAGGTTTTTGTTATCATCACCTGCAATTTTAATCAAGAAATCATTTCTATCTCTACTCCTGCGTGCACTGCACATCCCTTTGCTCATGTTTTTTTCTTTTCTTTTTATGGTTTGCATCGGCACTGAACGTACAGATTTTTAATCAACTTCTAGCATCTACCTTTCGATATAGAAAACAGCCCTAAAAATGCAAACAGAAAACAGAAACAAAAATAAATATACTACACAATGGAATGGAGGAACACAGAGACAGAAAAGGCAGAGGATTCGCTATCGAGTACCATCTGATGAAGATATTTCATTTTTTTTTTTTGCGTGCAATCGAACTTTAAAGTTGTAATTTCTATGCCGTTGCTGCACCCATCTGTCTCCTCCAGCTATTGACGGTAAAAACAATAAATTTACAGTCGAACGAAAGATGGAAACTCTATCGATACCAGCTTTGGTTGAAATATGCTGTGGTGATACAGTCAGTGGATGCTACTACCGCATTATTGAGTTGTAAAAGTCATGTCCGCAGTAGTCATGATGTTTAGAACAGGGCGAAACTAGGAAACAGTTTGATAAAATGGAAGTTGATGAAGTAGGAGATAGTAAAATTGGATAGTTGAGTTTGTTAAAATGCTGATGATGAAAAATGATGAAGACAAAGAGCAACAAGTAGGGACATAGATAAAGTAGTTGGAGGTTAATATGGCAAGATTGAAGAAAAGCAACAAAAAGGAAAGAAAACAGAAAAAAAGAACGTTAAAATAAGATACGGAAGTAGAACAATACCGAAGAGAGTAGCAGAAAGAGAAAAAGATCAAAAATAGGAAGAAGAGGAGAAAAAATAAACAAAGAGAAGGAGGAGGAATAGAAGAAGTAGGAAGACATAGGTATGAAAAAGAAGGGGTACAAAGTAAGAGTTCGAGAAGAAGGAGAAGGAGAGAAGATAAAGAAAGAGTAGATAGAGGAAGGAGAGATAGAGTAAGAGTTTCTAGGAGAAAAAGGAGATAGACAAAGAGGAGATAGAGAAATAAGAGGCAGAGGAAAATTGAAAAGAGTAAGAAGAGGTAAAGAAAGAGAAAAAAGAAAAGACGAAAAGGAAATGGAGGAAAAGAAAAAAGAAAGAAGAGCGCAAGGTAGAATAAACGAAGAAGGGAGAAAAGAAGAAGTAAGAAATAACGGGAATAATAACGAAGAGGAGATAAACGAAAAGAGGAAAGAGAAAGTGAAGATAAAAATAAAAGGGTGGCGCAACAGAGCGGAAGCCGCGGTACCCAGCGCATTTCTCACAACCATTGCCTTTGCGAGGGAATGGAGGGGACCTACAATTTTCAGCCGGTTCCGAACGGCTAATCGAGAAAGCACTGTTCAAGGCAATGAATTTACTAAGGAGGACTTGTTAATTACTCGTGAAAGGCGATACCCGTGGAAAAACATTTTTGCCTCTGTTGGGATTCGAGCCACGAACCTTTAGGTCAACAGGCAGTCATGCTAATCATCACGCCACGGGTACCACAAAGAGAAAATGGAGGTTTAAAAGAAAGATAAAAAGAATAAGGATGACAGGAAGGATAAAGGAAGAAGGGAAGCAGGAAGCAGGAAGAGAATCAAAGAAAAATTTAAAAAGAAAAAGGTTTTGAAGACTAAGAAGAAGAGACGACAGTGTATTGTTTGAAGTTAGATGAGAAAATAAACAGGACATAAGAACCAAAAGAAAACAAAAACAAATAAACTAAAACTTTAATATGCGGCCCTATTTGACAATCCAAATACCGTTATCCAACGTGTGTTGCTGCTTGCCGTCTCTGGGTTCGTGTATTGCTCAAATTTTGTGTGAGTGTGTAAAATGGAAACGTGATAGAACAAAATTTATAGCCTGATAGCATTGTGGCTCAACAAATACCACCAGAATAAAGAGAATCTTCTTCTCTCGATATTACAAAACTTCACTATGCACATTCACAATAGAGCACCATCCATTCAACTGCCACCACAACTCTGATGCCAAATCGAATATCGAAGGCTTTGCTATGTTGCATAGACATTTCCATTATTTCGTGATATTTCATGGGCATAGTGTGTATTTACGTCCAAAGCGCAAAAGAACGGCATATAACGGCAGAATTGATTTGTGAACATACGCATAACTCTTCGGATCAACACACAAATCCACCATGGGAATGTGCACTGATGGTCTCTTAGTTTGGTTAGCTAGCGGTGTCACACAACCAACAAACGAACTGTTTCTACTCCTCAAATAAACTAGATCATACTGTTAGAAGGATTTAGAGATACTAGCAGTTGACTTGTGTTTGTTTCTTTTTTTCTCCACTTTTTTTTGTGTATAAACCACTATATAGGTGGTTATGTCGAAAGTCTATAGTTCATTTGAATGGTGAAACATTATTTTTAAATTTTTCACCCATTTTCGCTCGATATCTTCTTTTTTATGGGGCAAATTCCAGTGATTTTATGTGCGACGTTTTGTGATAGTGGCGCTAATTTATGGCTTTTGGGATTCCCATACTTCGCTGGCATACACAAGGTTCTGACTGTTTTATCTACAAAGAGTCAGACATTTTTGGGTGGTGAATAATTGAGAGTTCTGTTTTTGAATTAATGGCGTGAGAGCAGGACCTCGATGAGTCAGATAAAGGTCTTTCTTTTCTTTTTTTTTTGTTGATGGGAAAGCATGTTGAGTATCAGTGTACAATTTATTTTTACACTCGCGTGAATTAACTGCCGTTAAGTTGAAATGAAATATGAGAAATAAAAGCGCTCTGATATCCACCAATTGGCTCCCACTACCGATTATGAACTGAAAGTATGTGTGGACAGTAAAAAATGAATGTAAAACGATATTTGTAGACACACTCGGGCGTATGTGGAATTTTTTTTCTCCTTTCGAATTAAAAATTGAAATCATGAATATGAAACTTTTATTGACAAATGAACGATTCTTCAACAATATTTTTTACTCACAAATCTATTTCCGTAAATACAAAGAACTTTTTAACAGGCTCGAAGTAACGTGGGTTAAGTGGGTTTTCTGAAATATTAATTCGAAGACAAAGGTGACGTATAATTTATGGAAGATTTAAATGTTCAAATCAGAAAAAAGCCCATAGATCATAGCTTACACAAAATAAGGTGCAGTTTCACCGTTCCATTTAGATTTCGTTCCAATAGCAAGGGTTTCGGTTGAATTGGTTTACCCTGAATGAGATTATGGTTTGTTTAAGTAAATCGCAATGAACATAAGAAACTAAATCACTTTGTTGGTAGTTTCGTGAATGGTAGAAATTTCCTTTCTGGTCAAAGTTTTTAAGATTTAAGTCCAAAAACTAGTAAAACTTAACTTTGAGGAGAACAAAGTCGTTGCCTTCCTACATTTCCAACAATGTAAGGCGAAATAACTTAGTTTTATCAAGCAGCTGTGCTAAAAGCTGTTTTTGTACTTGATCTGTGTGTGTGCTTCCGAAAAGAGACGAATGAAGAGGTTGGGCGTAATTTAAGTAGAGATTTCTATAAAGTTTCCATAATACTGCTAAATTTAAAACCCGAAAAAGAGAAATTTAAAGATGGGATGCACTTTGGAGTTGGAGTGACAAGAACTTTAAAGTTTGAATTTTAATTTTTCAGCTCAGTTCTTGTTAGGCTTCAAAATAGAGCTATGGCAGGTCCACAAATTTAAATTTGAGTTATTCTTAAAAACCATTATGGAACATAGGAATGAATTTCATGATCCACACTGACATAAAAATATTCAAGCCAAAAAATATGCTGGAGTACCAGAAGGTAGTGTTCTCGGTCCACATTTGCTTCACATGACAAAACATAAGACACTGCAATGACTACTTGGGCAAAACGACATGGAAAACAATAATCAAATTGCAAAACGCAATCGTTAATGGATAAAAAAACGGATAACACTCAACGAGCATAAATCAGTTTACCGATTAACAACATCAAGTAATCACAATTCATCACACGCTTTTGAGTAAAACATTCTCAAATTGCAGATTTTACAGAAACGTTCACCGGAAAAACTAGGGAACAAATTAATTGCAAGATAAATTCGAAGTTAAATTAGATGTAGTTGCAATTTATTTCAGTAAAATTGCAACCAAACAAAGGACGTTAAAGTTCATTCCTTAAAATTCAATACAAACGAAAATTTTGTAGAAAAAAACTGTCTAGTCGTGGGTTCTAGTATTGTAAAATGTTATTCATAAATGATATTTCTTAACATAACACGCTGGCACCCAATCTGTTGCCATCTCCATAACGTTTCATATTTCAAAATGCTGACGACGACGTCAACCATATTGACTTTGAAAAAGAAACGAGCTGACAAAAAACTCAAATCGTATACCTACTTACATCGCTGTCTTCTAGAAAAATTGAATTTCAAAGGGAAATTGATAAAGATGCCAGTTAACTGAGCGCTTGCATAGGCACAAAGCTAAATCTTCCTTCTCCTATGAAGATATAGTGTTTCAAAAAAAAAAAGTTTTCGTCTTCCTGACAGGGATATAAGGAAAGGAGATATCTTACAACGAAGGAAGAAAAATCAAATCGATTTTCTTCTCACAATCGACACTACTCCCCGGTTTCTGCAATTTTCTGATGCAATTTCTTCTCATACCCTAAACCATGATTGCACTAAGAAAACCATATACTTAGGAAGAGATAGAGAAAAGGAGATGTAGTCAAGCGATCAGAACTGAAAAATTCAATAACAAAATACAGGAAACATTTTGCTCAGAGAGAAAATCAGAAAAATAAAAGATGGCATAGACGCTCTGAACAAAAGTAGGTATTTCTCCAAGGGCTTTTTTATTTATGGTTCTTTAGAGAAACTAAACTTGTTCTTTTTTTGTGGCAGTCGGTGCCGAGGTAAGTGAAAACACTTATTAGACCTCTTCTTCTTCATACCTTCTCTTCCACCATAGTTACTCTCGTTTTGTGTGTTAATCTTGAATTCCCTGGGAGATAATAAATTGAGTTGTTCTTCTTGTTTTGTTCTGAGAATGTTCTGAGAACAACATAGTTTCAGAAATGACTTGGATATTAGATTTCAAATGATTTGAAAGGCGAAAAAAACCAGTGAAAGGGGAACTTCCAATCAGTTAAGCTTCATGTCCAGTTCTCAAGGTTTTTTAGCAAAATATGTTGTGTAATTCAATAGATGAGTAGGTAACTTTATTTCCTTCGGTTCAGGCCAGGAATTTCAGATAAATATATTGACGGTAGTGAATTCTCCAATGAATGAGTACAAATTGTCACACATCAATGCTAATGACACAGCACCACCGATTACACTTCTTAAGTCGCATCGTGCAGTAATAATTGAAAAGAAGAGAACGTTGTTTGTTTTTTATATCTTCAGCCATACTATGGCATGTTTATGTAAAAAGGAGCCCGACGGAGATTGAAGATGTGTAATTTGATCCTCCATAGTTCCTGTTAATTATTACGTTCTTTTAAGGGTGAAGTCAGTGCTACAAAACACGTCTCTTAACACTGTTTTACATACAGCTGAGAGTGGCAAATTTTCAAGTAACACCATGATAACGAACCTCGGTAATCAACAGTCACCATATCTGCACCGAGTGTCTGCAATTTGATGGAAAAAAATGCAAAGGAGCTACGCCTTGGTGTCATCAATCTATGCACAGGTTTCAGAGTGTCGTACGACTTAAATTTAAAACGATCATAATATGGTTAGCGAGAAGAGCTCCGAAGCAAGTTTCCTACAGCCTTTTATGCTAAGGGAAAAATATTGCAACTTTCTTAATAATGTTAGGGATCATATCACCAGCGCTTATGCTCTTGACAGATCCAATCGTTGATGAAAGCCCTCATTGAGTACCCCAGCAGACCAAACACTGGTTCAAGCCTTGAGGTATGAGATCTTCACTTTGGAAAGTTCAGCGGCGATCTCGTTTCCAGTCACGTCTTAATAACTTGGAACCTACACGAGTATACGAAGGCTTCCCACCGCATTCAGAGAGGCCTTGCATTTCTTGAATTGAGTAGAGTCTCAAGACCAGCTTTGTTGTAACAGCAGGCAAAAACACTTCCTCCAATTCAGCTTTTCTTCGTAACTTAGCTTAACTAGAACAGCATACATCTTCTTTTGTATTTGCCTGAAAAGGTTTCCAATAGTATGCCATCGTTCTTCACAAAAACACCCCTGTGAGATTCATCATCAGTTCTAGAATCATACGAGAAGCTCCGATTATAATCATATAGGTAGTGGTTCAGATTTAAGACTGAATCATTCCTCAAGTGAAGGAAAGTTGAAAGCGTATTTTTGCCGCAATTCGAGCCTTAGCATCATCGCACAAGCGCCAGATCCACTTTTGGCTTGTGAAGAGTCTGTGAATATCCAAGCGCAGTCCTCACCTTGTTCAGATTTTAGACTGAACCAGACCCCAACCAACGGGAAGTTGACCGGTTATTGTTGCCGCTTCGGGATCATCGTTTCGGACGGCACATCCAATATATTTACATCAGACAAAAGAAATGTGGTACCCGTGGCGTGATGATTATCATGTCCACCTGCTAACCCAGCAGTTCGAGTTTCGAATCCCAGTAGAGGCAAAAATGTTTTCACGGGTATCGCCTTTCACGAGGAGTTGGCAAGTCCTCCGTTAGTAAAATCATTGAAATGAAAAGCGCTTTCTCAATTAGCCGTTTGGAACCGGCAGAAAATTGTAGGTCCCCTCCATTCCCTCACAAGGCATATGGTTGTTAGAAATGCGATAGGCCCAGCGGCTCCTTGCTCTGTTGCGCCACCCTATTTATTTATTTTTAAAAGACATGCTAATTGCGATTTCGTCAAAGCTCCAGTGCGAATTGAGACAAAAACCACTTTTTAAATTGGAAGCAGTTTTGAGAGTTGATCCCGTGTAGTAGGTAGGTACCAAGGGAAGTACGATTGGGCAGTTTGTCTAGAGCAGCAACCGGAGCGCTGGAGAAGATTCCAGTACAGCCAAGAAGTACTGCTCTTAAAAATTTTGCCGACGACGCATTCACGTAAGAACTTGTTCCACCAAACAATAGATCGAAAGGCCCATATTTCACCAGAAGCTTACCATAAGACTTAAAGTGTCTTAGTAGCTTTCGAGTTGAAATAATGGAATCGAAGTAAATAAATAAATAAATAAGTAGGGTGGCGCAACAGAACGAGGAGACCCAGCGCCTAGCGCATTTCTCAGAGCCTTTGGATTTTGAGGAAATTGAGGGAAACTACCGTTTTCTGACGTTTCCGGACGGCGAGTCAAGAAAGTGCTTTTCATGGCAATGAATTTACCAACGCAGACTTGTCAATTTCTCGCGAAAGGTGATACCCGTGGAAAACCATTTTTTCCTCAGTTGGGATTCCAACCACGACCTTCCAAAGTGTGCAAATTCAAAAAAGACAAACTTCCGGTAGAAATTAACAACAACACTTTAAACTTTAAAAGCTCTTCTGGCTTTTGAAAAGCCATCATTAAAATAATCCAGTTCAATTTGAATAGTTTGCTTCACATCTCATCACTTCAAGAGCATTTAGAGGAGATTACAAATAAATAATGTTGAGCTCAATGCTTCACTAACAGTAGGTCAGGTTGCTTTTAGAATACGCACTGCAATTCACGAAGAACTTCAAAGCTACCCCAGTGAATTCACTAAAAACCAATTGAGCCAATTCCACTGAAACGTGATAGGTAATATTCTTGTTAACAATAATTGAATTGAATTGGATTATAATGCAAGGCTTTCTGAACAAAAATCAATTATTGAAGATAATAAACCTTACAAGTTTTGCTACGATGTTAACGTAAGCGAGTAGACGATAAGTGTCACTGTATATTTTTTATTAAAAAACTTCCCATTTTCGAATTCGTTGAATCACAAAATTTGAAGTGACCCAGCACACTCAGCAGTGAGGTTGTAAAAAAATCAAATTAGTCATTCGGATAGACCTGAAATAAGCTGTTATAAATTATATACAGCAAAAAAAAAAAAAAGCTAATAAGATGGTGCCTGAGCCTGTGCATATCAAACAAGTGAAATCAGACCATAACAAAGAAAGTGCCTCACAATTTACCAAAACAAGCCAACCGCACAAGTTCTTAAGGATCTTCTGACACCTGCCCTGCCTGAATTTCTTTAATCCCTACATAGACTTATAGCCCAAATTCAATTCATACCGAAGATTTGTATCACTCTGCCTACAACTTTGTGTCAGTATTAACTCAAACAGCACAGGTAGGATATACACAATACAAACAAAATCCTTTATCTTGTGCCTTTACAATAAATCGATGACAAGAAAGCAGCATCAGGTATCCTTTGTCAACATAGGTTTACTTTATTCGTAAAGGGTATTTGTAATATTTCGTTGTAGCAAGCTCAAGAATTTGTAGGACGGATAGGAGGAGTACAAACCACCCGTTGAGCAATATTATTCTACAGAGGACTTAAGGGGAAGGAAGAAATGTACGCAAGGTATGCCTTGTTGATTTTGATTGATATGTTTAACACCTTGTATTGTTATCGAAAGTGCTGGCTGCTTGCTACCAGTGCATTGTACAAATATTGAAAGAGATGGCCACCATAACCAACGTGACATGGGTAAAGCTAATACCGTTGAACCAAAAAAAAGAGAAAAGATAATGTGCAAACACAATGAAAAAAATAGGGGGATGTACGCCCTCAGCCTCATGTTGTATATTTTTCGGTTTGAATCCAATATTGATCCATCTGACGTCAAAACTCATCACACCTTTACATTATTTTTCTTATCTAAAAATATGTGTCGAACTAAAGGACAAAAAAAAAACCAAACCTATCTGTTTCCATCTCTTTTTTTTCTGATGAAAAAGCTTATGGCAATTGAAGAAGAAAAATGAAAATTAAAAAAATAGAAGAAGAATGAAAGTAAGGCACACTGAACCGGTTGGTTCTAAGATGATTGAGCTGTTAGTTTTCACCTATTGTGTGTGTCCGAGTGGATAAATGAAGACAGGGTTACACAAGGGATAAGGTTTTGCAAGATTGCCAGGATTAAAACGGACCCTTATCTTGAATAAACGAGTTGTTTTTTCGTTCAATTTAATAATAATACGACATAAGCTGGGGGCGGAATCGATAGGAAGACGGATTGCTTTAGACCGGAAAAAGGAGAGTTGTATTTTTAGATAAAGTAAAAATAAGGTGAGAAAGGTTTGGATTGAAAATGTTTTGATGATGTAATGAGCTGCGTAGATATGTATTTTCTTTATCGAAAAAATACTACTCTTCTGCCTCATGGATATCAATAGTAAAGCAGCGGAGGGTCTTGTCGTGGGACCAAAGTCCAGGGATAATAGATGTACATTGAGTTTAAGAACCATTTTGCGGTGTAGATATTGAGCAAAAGATTATCATCAACTTTGAAAATCGGACTGCCAGCTTGTATGTAAAAATAAAATTCAAATGTGCCTCAAGGTTCTCGTTTAAGTGCATTACTTTTATTTTTATTTTTTTATTGTTGTGCTTGACTGTGGTCTCTTGTTCGCAGAGGATAGGAAAGACTGAGTGATTTTTGGGTTGTGAATTTTGTTGATAGATACATGGTTTGATCCAAATTGGTACTTCCTCACTTATTGAAATGACTCATTGCAGCGAACGGTGCTAGCTCTTTATTGATTTTTCAGCATACCTTATTAAAAATCAACCGTGATATTAAGGTTCGTTTCTCGCTTAAGAGCAAAAGAAGATGACCACAAACGTGCTTCTTAAATTAACAAGAAGTCAAACACACTCATGTAAATGCTTTAGTTTACTTTCTACTTCATACAATTTGCGAATTCTCGTCTATTAATATGACTGACTATTGATTGCATGTCCCCCACGATATATTGGTAACATTATTCTTCTCACAAGACCCTAAAATTTTTTCTTATTTTATGATAACATCTATCAATTTATTTTCGTCAGACATAAGGTGAAGGAAGACCAAAGAGACACATAGATACACAAGCCATATTCACATTCGAATTTATTGCAGATGACTGCCATGTCGAAAGGTCGAAGGCATTTGTAATTAATCAAATGGTTTTCTTGAAAAGAGACATCAATATTGGTCGGAAGGAGGAAAGGTTGTACAATTTTGAACTTTATTCAATTAAACTAAAATGTTTGTGAGAGGAGCATCACTGTGGTTTTTTAAAGAAACCTGAAACGACACCCACCAGAGATAGCTTCTGTGGGTAATTTGCCGAATTTTCAATTTCAAGTCGATCAATTAAATTACGGAAAAAACTCAATTTCTATTTCATGTTTTGCATATCAAACTTTTGACAAGTTTTAATTGCATGTTACTTTGAATCAATGGAAAAGTTAAGTTCATTGGTCTTTAATGATGTTTAACTTTAATACAAATTTTGGCTACGAAATCTGCGTTCATGTAATCGGATTACATTATCGCATTCAATTAAAATTGTGTTTGTGGCGATGAACCCGATTCCTGTGTCGGCGGTAGTCATGCCTCTCTTTGTGACTCTGTTGTGAATAGGTAGATAATCGCGCTAATTAAAATTTAACTTCTTCAAATTTAAAGACTCTATTTTTTATGGGAGGGCATTGATGTAAGGTAAAAAGAACAATGAACAATTTTACGAAGTGTTTTCAATTAAATTGCCTGATTTTATTGCGAACGTGAGTTGATTTTGATTTTAAAAAAGTTTACGTTTAGATAACATTGAGTGAAGCGATATACACTTCACTCAATGTTATCTAAACATAGCCTCTCCCGCCATTTTATCGTAAGCAAAAAAAAAAAAGTTTTTCAGGAAGACGTTTTGTTTTTTTTCTGCTTTTATCATGCATTCAAATGAAATGGACCGAAAGACAGTCAGTCACTCCCGAAAAAATTCATTTCCGCTGTAACACTTTCTAAAACACTTAAAAAGTAAAAGTAAAAATGCAGAAAATTGCGAAATCATGTAAGCTTTTGAATTGAATAAAACAAAGCTATTTTGTTAAAAATGTCGCTGATGATTATTAAGATAAAAAAAAAAATTATATGGCGCAACAGAGCGAGGAGCCCCTGGGCCTAGCGCAATTCTCACAACCATGCCTTGTGAGGGAATTTAGGTGACCTACAATTTTCTGCCGGTTCCGAACGGCTAATTGAGAAAGCGCTTTTCATGGCAATGAATTTATTAACGGAGGGCTTGCCAGTTCCTCGCAAAAGGCGATACCCGTGAAAAAAACATTTTGCCTCTGCAAAATTTCGGATTCGAACCTCGAACCTCTGGGTTAGCAGGTGGACATGCTAACCATCACGCCACGCGTACCACAAGGGCTCGATATATTCAGTGAATATCGATACAACAATGGCTGTTATAAGAAAGAAACAAGGCTCCCAAGAAGGGGCAAATAAATAAATAAATAAATAGAGAGACACAACAAAACTTGGTCAGAAACACATGTCAAGGACCCAAAAGTATTAAATCGCTCGATGTTGGACGTCAAAATCGGATTCAACAATTTCTTCGGTTCGAAACAATTTATCGAACGTACGGCAGTGCTCAGAGGTCGTGCGGTTTCAATTCTGTCATGACGAAATCGCAAACCTAATTGAAAAAAGACCAACTCCAAAGTATTGCCATATTCAAAACTACACGTCTAAAAAACTACCTTTTATATTTTTAAGTCGATTGCGAAAGGCAAAGTTAAAAACCGCTTTTTATGGTAGTGTTTATGCTTTCGGAGGATTAAAGGAGAATATAAAGATTTTATTCACCACTATCACAGGGCCCGTCCGTTGTAGCAACTTCGGACTACGAATGTAAAATATAAACGACTAAAAACATATTCGTAATGAACGTTTGGCATTTGGTATAAGTAGTTTTGTGGCAAAACATTCATTGTCTGTGATGCTTCCATTTTGGTATTCGTAGTCCGAAATCGCTTCTTGTGATAGGGGCCATTATATGTTTCTGCGGTTCGAACTTTATACTCAACGTAACAGGCTGATTTGCTAATCATAACAATAAAAAAGTTTTTCTTACTGGAATAAAAGTAAAAACACAAATTTGTATTTGTAAATTACAGAAATTGCCAACTACAAGCTTTCAATTCACAAACTTGTTTACAAGGCGGACAAAATTGTAGAAAAAATATTGTTCTTTTCTTTATCGTGACCAATTTTCGTTTCATCGAGTCCCAAATCCCAACGATTCTAACGAAGTTTCTCTTCGAAATTTAAACACTTTTTCAAAAACACTTGCAATTACAAGTTTGTAAGTTGGTGAAATCTCTTTTAGATTTTTACCAGTGGCGTACAGTTCAGCGTATTTCTCTTCAAAATCTTATTTTCGAGATATTGTAAGAAATTCGAATCAAAAGAACGAAAACTGTTGGAGTTATGCTGCGTGCCGTTTTGAAAACTTGTGCTTCGAGAAAAACGAATTTAAAGTTTTGAAATGCTTTTTTTTATACACGTACACCGAAAGAAAAAACCTTGGTTGCTTTAAACATGTTTCATTGTTAATCAACAATTCATCTTAAGTTGTGAGATTAACCAAGTTTCGTGATGAATACAAATAAGAACGCATTTTCAATTCAAATATGCTGCCGTGATCAATTTTTTTTCAGGTAAGTATCAAAAAATTTTAAATTAAGTATGTTTGAAGTTGATTTGAATATTTTCTAATTTTTAACCAACAACGTGATTGTTGATTTCATACTTGATCAACAACAAACATATTTAACTAACAATTAAAGCTGAATTTTTAAAAACTATCACGTTTGTGATTGAAATAC
Organism: Melanostoma scalare; assembly: GCA_949752695.1. Taxonomy (NCBI): domain Eukaryota; kingdom Metazoa; phylum Arthropoda; class Insecta; order Diptera; family Syrphidae; genus Melanostoma; species Melanostoma scalare. Next base: position 21,376,778 of record OX456986.1, read on the forward strand.
CAAATACACTGTTGAGCTATTACCAATATGTGCGATCAACAATGTTCATACTTCTTTAATCAATAAACAGAAAAGTTAAAGCGTCAGTAACATTTTGGCCCTTATTGCGAGTGTCGTTTGGCTGTCGATAAACGACGGCGACGGTTGTCGGTAGTCGAACGTCGAAAATGATATTCGGTATTGCGTATTCTTATTGTTCGATACTTTCAATTTTGAATTCGGTCGTTATCGTCTGTATTTTTGCGTTGCGTCTGAAACTAACTCAAATGTCAAATTATAGGATTTATTCACTAAGACTACTTTCATTATTCACAGTAACAGAAATCCTTGTCGATAGAGATACGCAATACCAAAAGGAAAATTAATCGAAGCTTTCGATCCTTGTTGCATCGAATGTTAGACGACACTCGCAATAAGGGCCTTTGAATTTCAATATTTTTCATACTTAAACCCACAGAAAACGTGAAGTCGCGTAACGGAACTTCAATTCAGGCATTTATCATAATAAATACAATCATTTATCATAATAACAACAATTCAGAATTGTTGAAGAAACACAAACGTTGTTAAAGTATCATGGACATGTATGTTTCTAGTATCACAACCGTTGTTGGTTAACAATGTTTTCTACAATGTTCAAACACGAAATTGAAAATGGCGTTGCTGATTTAAGCAATGAAAATTGTAGCAGTTCAATAAATGCAATGAAAATGCCAGCTTGTTCAATTTAAGTATGTTCGTGCTTGAAGCAAAAACAAACAAGCTTCATATTTGATTTTACCAAGGTTTTTTTTCGGTGTACAGTTAATTGAGAGTACAGTTGATTAGAAATGCTTCTTCCTGAATATAAATGCTTTATAATGACATCTATTAGTGTACAATTTGAGAAGATAGAAATCAAAATGTAGGACATCTGAGGCAACACATTCCACATATGTATTATAAAAGATTCAAAGTATCTTTCAAGCCTAAAAACAAAAATCGATTTTTTGAAAAATTTACATCGGTATTTTTGAGTAATTGAAGGGCATAAATGTAACTTGCTGCGAAGCACTACTTGGTTTTTTTCTGGTTCTACTCTTAAAATTTGAAATAAAAGAAGAATTTTCAGTTTTCATGCATTGAAAATGGAATCTGTAATGTTTTTGAGTCACACTGTGACTAAAAATCGATCTGCTAACTTCTGGTAATTGCGAGTGATATCTGTGAGAACATCGATGTGAGAGAAGACGAGATTGATGGGGTAAGAACATAAGTAAGTCAGAGAAAAAACTGGATAAGCAAAATATAAAACCTTACTTAGAAGGCTCTAAAAGTAATTCTTTTATTCAAAACAAAAATAAACTACAACACGATCTATGAATTGTTGAGCATCTTCACTTTGAATTGTTTTGAAGTAAAAGTAGATTCTACTTGGTCTCTATCCATCGATTAACCCCTGATCGATTAACCGCCTGCTACATGGGAGGATCATGGTTTGAATCCCAGAAATATCAATAAAAAAAGTGTTATTCACCGGTAACTCCTTCCTTGAAGAATTGTTAAGTCAACCGAAGATAAAACACCCTTTTCAACTTAGCAGTTCAACATCGACATAAAATTGTAGGTCCTGGAAATGCAGGACCCAAGGCTTAACATAGCTTTGTTACGACACTCTATGTTTATTGATTTATTGCTTAGTTCCAATTCTTAAAGTAGCTGCAATCCTTCGCTTGAAAGAATAAAGTTTGAACTACTTTCACCTTTCAAGTACCAGGAAATAAATATTTCAAGTAGACATTGAAAGTACTCTCATGATATCATCTACAAAAACTAAAAAAAACTAGCTCTCAATATTAAAGCCTTAAAAAATTCTCAAATGTACAGGCACTTGAAACTAGTTCTCGAGAGTACCTTAGGAGATTCCATAGTACGAGTAGATTAATATCTATGGGTTTATATAGGGTCTGTAGATACTTCCGATTAGACGAACGCTTCCTTCATCGCATCATGCTCGATGATATTATAAGATTACGTTTCACTATTTACATCCTCGTACAACCCAAACCTACAAAAGTTTAAGCATAAACTCTATCTCATTGATTTCTTTGAATTTCAGACACAAACACCATCAACGGCCGATCCTCATCGACTTCATACTTCATATCATTTATGTACACACACAAGAGTGTACATTTAAGCATGCAAGAGGATTTTACACAAATCTATTAGATTAATTGATTCCCGAGATTGGTTAACAAAAATCACTACGTATAATATTTACAATCCACTTTAACCGCAACTTCATGGATCCGATTGAAATTCATCACAATGAGAGAGAGAAGTGCTTGAGTATGCTAGGAAATGCCATGAAATGCCAAAGCTACACCTACCAACATATTCTATTCAAAATGGCGTAGCTGATGTTTGTGTTCGTTGCTGGCTCAGATCTCTTCAACTCTGTGTACCTTATACTCTGGGAAATTAATTTAAACAAATTTAAATTTCATTTCGACGAGAAGGAGAGAAAGGACAAAAATAATGTTTGATGATGATGGCGGTCCTGGCACTGCTTACCTCAATAGCGAAACAAATACATCCACCAACCATCAAACTAAAGCGCACTTCAAAATTCCGCCGAAATGTTGTTGTGTTGGTATTCTATCATTTTTATTGTTTGTGGTTTAGCTTGAAAATTGCGAAGAACAAAACACGGACGTACACACATAAACTGTTCGCGGATGCAACATGAGAACTTTTCAAAGAAAATTGTGATGAAAAAAATCCCCCTTTTTAAGTTTTACACCGAAGTTGAGAACAGAAAAACCGAAAACAAAAGATGGCCCTCAGTAATTTGCTGAAAACTAATATTCATGATGTAAAAGCATTCCTCACCGGAAAAGCATTTATTAAATATTTTTATTGACTTTGATTGTCTTTCCCTCAAAACCCTCAAATTCTTGGAAACTTAAACATTGCTTTCACTTCCGTTTTATGCCCTGTGTAATGTCCTTACACGTGACTACGATAATAGGCAAAGGATGTGTAAAACTGTCTTTTCACTTGTAACAACTGTGTAAGAAGGTAAAATGCTCTGTGTTCTTCAAAGAAAAAAATAGCTCCAATGGGCGTTGGCTCGATGTAATTAAATTATTGAGTTGCCAACGATGCGACGCGATGAACGTGTTGGACTCCTGCCAGCAGTGAGCAGAGCACAGAGGGTCGACATATTCTAAAATAGGTAAAGTGAAAAAGTCATTTTCTAAAGTTTCTTCTTTTTTTTAAAAATGTGCAAGTGCAAGCATCTGCCCTTATGATCTCTCCAACAAAAGGCAGACAAAAAAAAAAAGAGGACTCGCTCAGGTGTTCCTATCGGATACTTAAATATTGTTTAATCGCATACATGGTGAGTGTATAAAAGGACGTTCCTGAAAGTTTTCGTCCACCTGTGTCTTCTCCATCCCTTTCTCACCATGTAAAGTTAAACCATATTTGATCTGGTGTAAAATTTAAAGAAGATTTTGTTGAAGCTAGCCATACCTACATACTGGACATTGAATTGTGCAGAATGTGGCTTGAACTTCTACCCCCAGGTCGCCAAACTTTATACACATGTTTGATATATGTGCATGGGCTTATGGTAGAATTACTTTCTAATCTTTTGTTTTTGTTTGTTTTGTGTTTAATCCAAGCAAACTCGGAATTTATTGAACTAAGCAATGATCCTTGAAATAGATAAACTACATAATATGAGCAGAACTTTAAAGGATAGCTTGAAATGGGAGATGGTTGGAAATAGAAGAAGAGTAGGAAATCAAGCATCTTATTAATGCAAAGTTGAATATATCTTACACTGATTTGCAAGTTATCATTTTTTGACAGGAGATAGTAGGCAGCTTCGAAGTAAGAGTAGCAAGCTTTACTTCCATATCAATTAACCCAGAAAAACTACTCTCTTCGTATTTCCTAAGCCTGAAGTAAATAAATAAAATAAATAAATAGGGTAGGCCCAACAGAGCTGGGAGCAATCAGCGCCTAGTGCTTTTCTGTCAACTAAACCTTGCGAAGGAATAGATGGGACCCACCACTTTTTCCGATTCCGAAAGGCCAATCTAGAGAGCGCTTTCTTGACATAAAATTGCTATTGGAGGGCTTTCTAATTCCTGGGGATAACCTTGAAAAACACTTTGATGTTTCTGGGATTCGATTCAGACCTGACACTCAAACGTAACAGGCAGACACACTTACCCACAGGCAACACAAGCCAAACATAGGCAGCACTATTCAAAAGAACATCATTTCTACTAAATTCATCGTGATTCAGTGAGGTAGATAATGAGACAACGCACCCTAGCCCCTTTTTCATCTATTCGTAAATTGTCAATACTATGTTGGGATCAATAACAATTAAGCTACCAAGTTGCTCCACTGTATAAGTCACTTGAATATTTGATTTTTGTGAAAGGAACTTTTCCATCTTAGTACTCCCTACTGACAAAACTTTGATAAGCCAAGTGATCCCATATCAGCTCTGATTCAAACACGTGCAGCAATATGTTTTTTAATAGGGGCGTTATGAAAACCATAACCTACTTACTTCAATACATATATCTATACCCACACTAGAGAGAAATGAAAACAACGTTTTGAAATCAATTAACCAACCCTAAGGCGTTAATATGAAAAACACTTAATGGCTTGAGTAAGCTAAAGTCATCATCCTTCGCCTTGCCACGACAACATAGGCAAATAGACATAGCATAAATCTTTTATGAGTGCACCACATCACTGGTTGTTTAACCGGAAGCATAATGAAACCCGAAAGTGTTACAATATAATGTCGTTGTCCCCTTAAATGTGGATATTAAATGACATGACAGGCAATGTGTACTGTGGGACAAAACACATAAAGTAGTTTATTGTTTTATATTCAAGGAAAGTAAGAATTTATTACCCCACAACGGCCTACCTCTAGGCAGTGGGTGGATGACGCTTTATTGTGTTCATTGCATTTAATCGTTCATGATTTAAAGAATGAAACCAGAGGGCACAAGGACGAGAATGAATGTATAAAAAAAAAAACTCTTCTCGTAAGAGGATCTCACAGAATAGCACTGTGTCGTCGCTTACAGTATGCAGTATCTAGTTGGTTTTTTTTCATCGCCTTGCTGCACTTTGCACCTACGTTAAAAGTATATACTTTAACCACCTTCACCATCATAGTGAAGTTCAAAGCAAAGCTTTTTAAAAGCATCACACGAACAATAAGGATATTGTTGTCTTATACACTTCTCGCAGTAATGAAACGAAACGATGATAAAAGAGGAGAATGACACTGGGGATGGCGAATGACGTTATGTTATTATGTTGTTGAAGTCGAGTCGAGAGGAGGTGACAATGGCATTTCATTTCTCACACTTTAGCCTTTTAAGTGTAATGGAGCAGAGTTACTCATAAAAATACAAAAAAAAATTACAAAAAATCAATACCAGTACGAGGTGGTTCGTGGTCCTGCTGAATGTGGGGCTGTTTAATTTGAACGTTGGACTATATGTTGGAAACTGCGGGTGAAGAATGAACTTTATTTTTATAAGAAGCTTTGGAAAAGGGGTGAAGTTTCAACTGTCATGACTTAAAAAGAAAACGGCAATAACCTTAAAAGATGAGCATTCAATTACACACAGTTTAGAGACTTTCATTCTTTAAGAAGCATACTATAGAAATAAACCATTTAACTCTAGTTTGGGCCCCCTCCTACCTTAACGAAGAGAGATAGACTCCCCCCTTAAATACGACTCTTTTTTTCACTCTTAACCCAACCTATTCGCTCTAAGCTTTTGTCGCACCGTATGAAAAACACGCTGCATGCCCAAATAAAAAGATTTTAAAAAAAAATTTTCTCACTAACTTTTTACTTTTCAAAACTTTAGAAAACAGGCAGCTCGTTTTCTTAATTTTTTTAAGTCCTTCTTAAAAGCTTTTAAAAACTTCTTTTATTCTTTTTTTTTCTAATAAAAAGATTTTGTACAAAAAGTTACGAACAAGAAACTGATTTACATTTCCAAAAATGGACGTTTTAATTGTTGTAACGGAGTAGTATTTCCTTAGCGTTATGACTAGAACGTCAATATCTCAAGAGAACATTTGAGGTTCAAGTTTCAGAAACATCTAATGTTGGTATAGGCTTTGGGAAGAAATTTGCCCATTGGAAAAAATTTTAGGGGTCTCAAATGCGTAAGGCCCGAGCTTCTTTCTACCGCCCTTTTTTTAAAAAGAAATTAACGTATGGTATGTTATTACAAAAAAGTGTATGTTTAATACAAACACGGAAGAAGTGAGACTTGGGTAAAAACAAGGCGACTATGAAGAAAGAGGAAACGAAAATTATAGGAACTTGTATTTTATTCGTTTATGCGTGTGTTGTTTTATCGTGACGCATTTTCGTTCGCAATTTGGCTGAACCAACAAATTTTCCAAGAATATCCTTTGTAAATACAAACATGGGACTCTTCCACTATCAAATGCCAAAACGGATTGAAAATAATAAACTCATCAAGGATTTTCAAGCGGGATTTCGTAAGCAAAGGTGACTATCACCATGTTCTCCCGGATTGTAACTAATAACGCCATCTAGTGTTGGGCTTTAAAGCTATAGATCTGCCAATTTGTGACTTTCACAAACATTTGTATCCAATACAAATTTGTGTTTAAAAACTAGTGATTGGGGAAAAAAAAAACTGGGAAAATGGAAGATACTTCAATGATTTCAATAAGGACCTTTTCAAGGTTTGACGGCAGATACAGGAATGATTGTAGAAGTATCGCCACTTCATCAGTACACAGATCAACATAGGACATAATATTTTGATTATTTTAACAATGTTAATAGCATAGGAGTGAATTTATCTATATTTAAAATACGAGTAAGTCTTCTTGTATTTACATCTCACATCTTCCGAATTTACCAATTTAATGCAACCCTTGTTACCTAAGAGCGGAAGAGCGGAAGATTCCATTCATTTCATAAGCAGAAGGCAACTTCCTGAAAGCAACATCATAGCAAAAGGAAACAGTTCTAGCCCATATGAACTGGGGAAAGGACACTACGCAACTTGTAAAGTAATATAAAAATGCCTGAGGCTATCACAATCAAATTTATTAGTGAGAAAACCAACAAACTTACTCGCAAATGAATAATTTCAGTTCAATCAAACAAGTCACGTTAAAGATTTTTTTGGAAAATAGCATCGTAACTTAAGCAAGAAAAAGAAACAAATAAAAACTAATAATCCAACTAAATTTAATGTTTAAACTTAGTACAATCAAAACTTAAATCTAAAACAAAAGATTATTTTTGAAGCAAAATGAACTATGGAGGGATTTATCTATTGTATATGGGAAACAAGTGACTTACGAAAGGTTGATTTCGACGTATGGATGGTGAAAGCTGTAGTTTTTACGGTGCAAAGGCATGCGGAAAAGGGGTACAGACCTTAGACTCCGATAATTAGTGTTAAGAGATATTGAACAAAATAAACTTAAAGTTAATAACACCCAACCATAAAAAAGTGTATGTATTTTTGACTGAACACACTGAATCAGAATGCAGTTTTGCCCGTACACCCTCAAAGTTGAAATTACATTGCAAAAAAATCGCCAAAAATTAATAGTTTTGATAAAACAAAAATTTGTGGAAATTAAGATTTTTAAAAGGGCGGCGGTATTGTAGTGGTAGAGTGTTCAGTAGAGATGGGCATCTATTTTTCTTTTAGCCTCCCAGTTTCACCTGGACGCGGCGCCGCCTTGGGGTTACATTCAAGATTACAACCACCTTATTATTTCTATCTACTGCACCAAAAAACAAGGGAAATTTGATATTCTTGTAGTAAAATGGACCCGCAATTAGGTCTGATTGCTCCAGATTTATATACATATAATGTTCCGCTTAATCTGACGTTTACTCAACCATTCTATAACCCTTTTCAAATTTATGTAAAGTGCAAAAAACTACAGAAAATTCCGATCACTCTTTCTTCAAATAGTGATTTTGTCAATATCGACTTTTGCTCAGATATAAAAAGCAGGGATTTTTTGTAAGCCCTGATTGTTTTCCTAACAGAAGTGTTGCAATTTTCATATCACCACAAACTTGTCATTGATGCTCCGAATACTTTATTAAATTTAATACAATATGTTAATGTTCATAAGTTTCTATATCAAATAGGATATTGGAATGGGATCATACGTTCTTCCGTTATCAGGAAGAATAGCTTTGAAACTTCTCTTTGATGGATAATTTAAAAGCCTCTATTCATCGCCATTGTGCCTTCGGTTTCAATTCTTCCACAAAACAGTAAAATATTGATTTTTCGCTATCGTTGTCGAAAATTTTCTAGAAATCTTTCTCCCCGATAAAAATAAGCTGATGTTCCTTTAGCTAATATATTTTCCTTCTTTAATACAGCCGCAAAATGTTCAGATCCGTCTTTGGATAGTCTTACATGACATCTCGCACAAGGTCATTGAATTCTAGTTGGTGGAAGTTTTCATGGTCTTTATTTTTACCAACAACATTGGGCTATTACCAATTCATCGTCCTCAGAACTGTATTCTTCATAGACTGCGTCAACTTGCATCCTTTCTTCGTCCTCATCCATAGGTTCAAAAGGTTCAAAAGTAGCAGTTCTGAATTTTAGTCAAAAAAAAAAAAAAAGTTTCAGTGATCAGCACATGGAGGCAAGTGGTATCTATCTTCACAAGGAAGCTTGCTACAAACGTAAAGGAAAATTATGCGTTTTGAGAAGTTTAGCCTGTGTTGTTTGACTAGGCGACCACACCTACTGAAAAGCATTTTCAAGGACTGACTTATACGAAAGCAATGTATAAAGATTTGGGGTTATACGAATTAAAAAATTCTCTTTTCTAAAAAGTTCTTTATGAATGTTGTTTCCATTTTTTTGAATAGTCGATTTGGGAGAGAAAGTTGAGCTCTTTTTTATAAAATGGCACCTAAGTCACGAGCATAAGAAACAACGAATATTGGTTAGCCAAGTTTATAGTACCATCGAAAGGGCGGGAGTAAACGTTTGTCGGAAAAGTTACAGCGTGGCATATACTCAAAATAAGTTCTGAATTATGTTGCTAACAGTTATCAGTTCAGTCCAGAAAACAGTTCAGACTGTCCAGCAGAAATAGAGTGCTTCTAAATATTTTCATATCAACCGCGTGTATCAAAATAAGGAATTTTGACAATGTCAAACGTCAACGGCAAATAAGAAACAACGGGCCTAGATGTCTACCTTAAAGGGCAACGGAAGGTGCTATGAAAGGATCGAAGAAATATGACCTGAAGCGCTTTACTTTGAGTCGAACTAGCAACAAATCCAAGAAATAAGAAGTGAGGGAAAGCCTAAAATTTTTTCCTGGAAAAAGATTGTTTTATTTGACATTTTGCAGAATGCTTTACTAAGATCAGCAGCAATAACATCAACTTCATTTCGTTTGCGCACAAGGTATGGGAAACAAAACCCACATGATTGTTCGTACTTGATGACATGATGACCTACCTTTTAAGAAACCATATTGAACAGGACACTAAGTAGACTTACAGTATTGGAAAGACAGTGTATCATAAGCTATCAAACCACTTTGGTATTCATAAAATTTGGGCTAAGAGACAATACATAGTTAGACAATAGACACATTGTTCTTAGGTGCTTTTCTATGAATAGGAACAATCTATGATGTTTTCCAGGACATTGGAAAAACTCCTTGTGAAAGCGCCAGCATAAAAAGGGCTGCAGGTGATTTGATTTTCATGTTCGAACAATTTCAAAGGACAATAGCTGTAATTCCATCTGATCTAAATGAGCAATCGTTCAGGACCTTATCTATTTTGTCCTCGATTGTGAATGGGAAAATTATCAATGCTCAAATTGAGGTTTGTGGAGTGTCATTGATATATTGGAAATTCTGGTTATCCATTTCCACCTCGCAATCACTAACTGATCGATTAAAAAAATAGCAAAAAATTAAATTGTTTTGATGATGAATGAATTTGAGATGATGAATTATTGAGGAAAGGTGAGGCAGGAAGGAGAGCCGTCAGATTTTCTTTCGATGTTTACAAATTCATAAAAAACTTTAACGATAGAGCTTAATGGAAAACTGTATTTGAAGAGTTAAATTGTAAAATAAACTTTTACTAAGTTCAGAAACTTTAAGGATATAACAAATTGAATGTCATATAAACTTTAAATGTAAATTATACACAGTTTTTAAATGGCTAATAAGCCAAATAAATAAATAATTATATTAAATTAAATAGAACTTCATGAAAAATTGATTTTGAAGAATAAACGCGTTATAGATACTAGTTCAGAAAAGAGAATGAGAAATCCTGGTAGTCGTTTTTTGATTTCGAATGAAGATATTTTCTAATGTAATGTATGTAGATCTTCCAAGGATCCAACATATGTTAGTTAAAAGACGATTTTGAAAAGAAATTGAACTCTCAAATTAACTTTAACTTCTCGTATTCTGTTTTTATAAGGAAACAACGGTCTTTACTTCGAGATCATCTTCGATAAATCATTCCACTACTTTTTCTTAGGGATACTCTTTTTACAATAACTGGGCAACTATCGAAGTATTTGTTATAATTTTTTAGCTTAAATAAAAAAATCTGCAACGATTTGGAAACATTTCATTGATTTTGATACAAAAATTAAAGTTTCAATGTAACAATGACTCGCTGCGCCAAATAAGGAAAACAAGGAAGTACTAGAAATCTTTTCAAAAGCTTACTTGATTGGTTAAAAGTGACTGACCTATAATTGCGCTTGAAACCCGCCATTATGTAAATGCCTAATGGAACAGGGAATTTTGCACTAACTGACTTTTCACCAAAAAAAAATGTAATAAGAGGAAAATAAGGTAATACAAAAAGTTTAAAAATACAGTCGAACTTCGATAATTCGTACTTCCATAGCTCGAATACTTCATAGTTCGAATACGGAAGAGGAAGGGTAATATTAAAAGCTTCAAAATACAGTCGAGCTTAGATAAATCAAACTTCAATAACTCGAAAATTTAATAATTCGAATGAAATTTGCTGATAAGCTATTGACATCGTATCTTTGTTCTATGCATCGACGTCCCATGACGACTCTACAATACGAATGAAAGTTTGGGGTTGGAAAAAGTTTTTCGGATTGTTTGTGATTTCACAATGTTCATTTCATATCTCCACATTTCAAATCTCACTCATCAACTGAATTCCAAGATTTTGAAACCGTCACAAATTCAAAAAGGTCACGTAGAATCATCAAATTTCGCCAAATAATTTTCTCTGATTATTCTTTTACTTAACCTTTACTTTATCTTTTCTTTTTCTTGTGGCAAAGAACGTTGATAATTGCTTCTCTCAACAAACAAAAAATAAATCGTTTATCCCTACCTTTTTTTTTTTGAAAATCAATTTCCCAGCCTAAGGCCGCCCTTTTTCCAAGTAGTATCTCCACCCTATAAATAAAATCCACCTTTAATGACCTACTTTCTTAACAGATTACTCCCTAATGAGAAGAAGTTTTTGTAAGTATATACATAGCATAGCCCTAAGTATCATCAAATCCAACAACAGAAACAAAAAAGAAAAAAGCAAATCAAAAAAAGCAAAATCCTGTTATTACATTCCTTAATCCCAAAATGCTGATCAAATTAGCACCTCATTTGCTACGATTTATTCCCACACGAGCCACTCGAATCCGCATATTAATCATTTATACTAATGGATTGCTGCTTTCCTTAACTCTTCTTCGCCTCTTGGCCTCGGCACAAATGGCGACCACATCGTTTCCAACATGATACGAGTGTTAATGTCTTCAAGGACAAGTGGACACAATAGTATCCCATACCAGATTTTTTTTCTATATAAATGCAACATAGCTATAACTAAAATTTTGTCTTCTCATAAAATTATGCTAATAAATGTGCATAAATTTGACAAATTAACTAATCAATTGAGCTTATAAATCGATATAATATTTAATCAAATCATAAAATGTGAATGATAGAAATTAACTCACCAATGAATAATGCTTAGTCGGCTGCAGCACTTCAAAAATTATTCACTCTCAAGTGAACACTATGCTTTGGCAGCCAAATTTCAATAGTTTAAAACAGCGATGTAGGTTAGAAACGGGTGTTTTTCAAAAAATGTCACGTTTCAGACAATTTTTAAGTTGTGGTGGCAAAACTCGTAAGAAGGACGAGTAATAGAATGAATTAAGTTGAACAGTTAATTAATTTTTTATTTTCATTTAATGCGACTGTAAATAGTTTTTCTTTCGTTTTAATATTTTAATCTCATCTGCAAACACAATCCGGAAATATTTTTATCTTACTTCAAAAGACGCACTTTTCACCTTCAAAAAGTTCTTATTTGTCATTGAATAATTTAAAAACAAAAACCAGGACACTCAACTATTAAATACAAGACAGTAGCAGCAGTATAAGAAATTACAACAACAACCGTTACTTCACACCCGCATTACAGGAGTTATAGAATATAAAAAAATAACACACTTTTTGAAACTGTAACGTTTGAACCTACTACCACCACTACCACCGTAAGACTACTAACCGGACTCGTTATCGACTAAAATCAAAGTCAGTGCCTTTTTCGAGGTGTAGCTTTGTTGAGTATAGCTGGAGGCACAGCAGCAGCAGCAGCAGCAGGAGCAGCAGTAGAAGCAGCAGCAGCAATGTTGAAGTTGAAGAGGAGGGAGAGGTTAAACTTATACTTTCTGCATCCCGTGTCGTCTCCCTGCTCTCAACAACCCATCTACCCGTTTTGAGTTCCGTGTATAAAGTGGAGCACTACTTTACGAGAGCAAGTGCTAAGGAGCAACCAACCAACCAACCAGCCAGCCAGTCAGTCTGGTGCGACACTACTGGACTATTTTTAGTTCACGAGAATATTTCACCGAAAAATCCGTTTCAATGAAAAGTCGGTCTGGGACTAAACGCCCTGAAATTTTGCGCTGTTTTAGCCCCCCGTCGAAAAAAGGAATCGAGAACACACTCATATTATAGTACACATACCTACGCACATATACACAACAACAACGAACCAAGAAGAAAAAAATGAGCACACAGATAAACGTTTATTGTAGAGTGGAGCAGATTTGGAGTGCCGCGTTGTCATCCTAGAAGAGCGTTTTACCAACAGTAGGTAACCGAGAACCGTCAGCGGCACAGTAGCTGCAGCACTGGAACGAGTTTATCCTGAATCCGTTCGTAGTGCTTAACCAAAAAATTTCAAGGAGAAGCATAAGAAGAGAATACAACTCAACCAAACACCTCTTCTATGTGGAGTTGTAACCCATAGAAACAAGAATGAAAAAAAGAGCAAAAAAAAAAAAACAAGGAAACGGTTCCCGAATGGTTTTTCGCTCATCCTCCGAGTGTGTGCACGCTGAACTTACGGAAAAAGAAAATTGGAGATGAACGATGGCAGTGGGAAAAAATCGTTCAGAGAGGCGATTATAAGGACGAATATTGGTCCAAAAAACATGCTCAGAAATACACCGCCACACAAACGAACAAACGCTCCCCATCCTCCCCAAGAGAATACAACAATATTTAATATGTATCTGTGTGTATTTTTGGGGATGAGCCCGATGATCATTATCTCAGAGTAAACAGTCATAGAGTGGATGTCCTGAAACTGTTGAACTTTACTCTCCTATCTTTTTGTATAGGGTGGCAGGAGGATGGTGGTTGGCTTTTTGTTTCTTCTAGTGTGTGGAAAGTTGTATACTGAAGTTACAACTAACTAGGGGTGGATATGCTCTCACCCTGCAGGGCATTTAAGTATCTTTATCTCATTTTTCCTAGAGCACAGTAATTCTGTTCGCTTCGGATGTTGCGTAGTGGTAGGATGCTGTGTAGATGAATTTAATCAAATTGCATTTGTCCTCTTTTTGTTTGCTCTCACAATATTAGTAAACTCTCTGAGTGTGGAATTGTTTCGCTGTTGATTTTGTGTGAGAAATAGTCTCACAGTGTAAAGGAATGCGCCTGCTCCTGCTCAATATGAAAACCGATGCTATTTCAATAGAAAATTTCTTTCTTTTTTTTTAACAAAAAAATTTGTTGAAAAAGGGAATTGGAAGAGATGATTCAATAGAATGACTGTGGTGAATATGTTGAGACTCCCAGAAGGAATACTGAGAATTCAACATTCACAGATAGTAACACTGGTTGTAGTATAGTTGCAAACATGAAAGCTTGAAACATGACTCTGTTCAGTTTTTACAGTTGAGGAGAGATAAATATCTATTTGTTCAATGTGGATGACTTGTTAGGGACGGAAGGATCTACTGAGAATAAACTATTTTACTTTGAAGTTTGAGCCTCTCATGATTCCCGGCGGGTTATATTTTAAAAGGCTGTTTGTCTTAAACAAGAAAAGTACTTTCAAGACAAATTTCGTGTACTGTTTTACAAGAAACGTTACAGTTTATTTCAGTAGCCACTATTCTCAGACTCTTATTTGTGACAAAAAGCACGTGTCACACCACATAGTCGTTAAAGAGCTATTGAATTAAAACTTTTCATACACGCAATGAGAGTCCAGTGCACGGTTATATTACGTCACAGTACATAAACTGGCAACGTTACCTATTGACCCCAGGCCCTAATCTTTTCAAAGAAATCACTCTCAACGATTGTTGTATAAGTTGTGTCACACAGCGGCTATTATTTCAAAGCAACCAGCATTCAGTTTTCTAATGAAACCAGTCTGACGTCATTCACGTTACATGACTTTTCTCAGATTCTGTGCTTTCAATGGGACGACTTTTATCTGATAGGTACGTTACGTTTATCGTTCAAGATTTAAGTACTTTTAACATTTATTTTTAACAAATGCTGAATGACAAGATAGCGATACGTTGCTTCCTATTACAGCTTTTCAGACCCTTAATCATACATTCATCTAAAAAATTTGAAATCATCGCTTCGATACGAGGTTGGATTTTAAACTTATTAGTCATCAACCATCATTTAAAATTAGAGCTGTTGAATGAGGCCACTTTATTTGTTTACGTTTAATGACATGACAACTTCACGTCAGAACTATATTGCCATTGCAGCTATTTCAGGCCCTAAAGCGAAATGAGACATTAAAGTTACTTTGAAATAAATTTAGAAATCACAGGATTACGTAACTTCGGATCAACTTCATGTCAATAACCAGCTCTATAAAGTAACGTATTTCTCCCAATGTTCATTGTAAATTACGTTACGTAACGGATTCAATGTTATTCAAGATTTTCAGATCCCAACTTTACCAATTGCCTTCATTTCTGATTCAATTCGATCAGCATAGTATATTTCAAAGTTTTTTTTCAGCGCAGTCAGTTTAAAGTGATACCAGTTTATGTTGGAGAAAATGGTCCATGGTGACGTAACGTCACGACTACGCTGCTTCACATCAAAACTACTTCCCAGCGTATAAGCTCCAATGAGACCAAAACTACTCCTCAGTGCATAAACTCCAATGAGACGACTTACTTTGAGTGTTAAGTAATATGTCTAATGTCTATGCTACGTAAGACTAACGTAACGTCACAGATCGGGATTGACTGCCACTCAATAATAATCAATTTCATTATAACATCACAAGAACGGCAACGATTGCCGATGAATTTGTCAACCAAGGATCAGAAGCATATTCTTACGAACTTCCAAAATTTCAAAATATTGCAGCCCGTTAGCTAATAAACCAGATTCTAAAAGCCAAGATGAGTGAATAAAATTTGTTTTTATTTACTTTCTCTTCCCCTAAAATGCATATGCACGCCACTGCCTTTTAAAACTATTCAAACTCATTTCGGAGCTTTTCACCACAAGAAGAGGGATTTTCTTAGTCATACGATTTTTCACAAACGTTTCTCTTTAGTTTGGGCATACCAAACACATACTTCCAACCAGCCGTGGTGTTGTACCTTACTTGAGGAATGTTACAGAAAGACTTGGAAAAGGCATCCGCTCTTTGGGGTTAAAAGAGTAAGGAGCTGTGTAATGGAGAATTGCTTTTTTTTGTGACTCAAATAAAAAATTATTGCGGCAATAACATGAATAATTATGTTACTAGTTCAATATTCACCTAAGCTAGTTCTTAGTGCCAATCAAATGGATTTCAAGTTCGAACTAACGTTTGAGAGACACTCTAATGTTCGTAGAAGAGCGAGTAGCCATTTTACTGCAAGAAACTTCTGAAGCAAATTATGAAACGGAAACAATATATTAAATAAATGAATACTCAGAGCCTGTGGTGTGTTTGTCGCAACCATTCACGTGAGCGCTTTCATTTCATTAATTTGGACGAACGCAATAATAGCCAAAAAAAGAAATAAAGGTTAATGGGGCTCAAGCCTCGACCTGCATCTCAAAAACAACTAGACTGGCATTCGTCAAAATTGTGCTTTCGGTTCTCGAAAAATTGTCAGGAACTGTAATCCAAAGACTGCCCCTATGTTCCATACTTCCACCAGATACTCATGTAGTTTGTTATCCGAGTGGTCTCAAAAGCTTTGTAGTAAGAATAATTGTGCGTTCACAATAATTTCAAAGCAAATGTGCTGAAAGACTTTGAAAAACGGTCTCCTCGATGCATTGTAAATAAAGAAACAGCGTCAAAGGTTGGCATATGGATTCGTCCTAAAAGCATTGTAGAAGGACCATACCAACAGTCACCATATTGCTCTTTTCCTGTTTGAATCCATTTCTCATTAACATTTCAACTGAACATTCAGAGCAAGCAAGCATCCAATGCTGAATACCGTATGCTCCTTACATCTCACCCAACGTCTATTATTCAACTTAGCTCAACCGTCACCACAATCCGGTGACTGTATCCAAATCGCGTGGCGTGGGTGTTTAATTTATGACTTTTTTCCGTGCACTTTGAAATCGATATGGCTGGCTGATTTCCACCGCGCCAACATTAACTAGAGACGAATTGCAATTGGAACACCCAAAGCCCAGTGTACGATAGCTGATATGACAGCACAGTGTTTTGAGTTTTGGGCTTCATACTTGGGAGGTATTTTGTGTTTTGAACGAGGATGAAGTAAGCAGTTTAAAGCTTTTCAAAATGTTGATGGCAAAAGAGACAAGAGAATGAGAAAATTTACGCCCGAAACAGTACACAAAAAAAACTTTTATTCTTCAAAGAGAACTAACGATGTGGAAACTCGACGAAAGTTGTTATCAATTAATGGTAATAAAACTAAAATTTGAGAAAGTCCTGCTGAGAGATTTCAATGAATTCTAAATTTTGTGTATCTGTGGAAACTGGAAATAGCAGAGTTACTTTCAAAGTTGTTTATCAAAGTATTCCTTTGAAAGGATATTTGTGTAATGCGATGAGAAATGGAGATCTGGATGTGTGTGTCAGCTTTGTACTTCGAAGGACAAACAATTGACAAATTATTTTCGTAAATATGTCACAGTCACATGCTCTTGATCAAGAGCGTGTTAATTTTGTTTGTTACTATAAAAAATTAATAGGGGGATTGCTGTAAAAATGAACAGATATACGCCACAATAATTCAAAGAGAAGAAAAGAATTGAATTGGAGCGAATTTTAACAAAAACAGAATCCGAAGTACATCAAGCTCCAAGTCTATTTAAAGGACACAGATATTTTTAAACTATTATTTATGTTTTTATAAACTATACTAAAATAAAAAATAGTTGTTGTTATAATTATTTTATACTCTTCTTGGTTGTGTTTTTTTCGTCGACCTAAAAGATCTTTTGTGGTGCTCCCGGCTTAAACAAGTAAAGTGTAAGGTTGTTCATTCGAAGTAATTGAGGTGGTGTAAGAATCTAAGAATATTGGAAGAAGAGGTGTTTCTGATCTCTCTCTAGTGAATCCTTTTTGGAGACGCTTTAGCCTGGATCTGGCTATGGCAGGGCATTCACATATTGGTTGTGGTTACAACACGTTTTGTAGTCAAGAGGGTGAGATTTTGGCATTTTAATACTAAGACAAATTAAAACAGATGGCGACTAAGGATAAAAAAATGACTGGTTTTTTTTTTTCTTTCTTTAGGGAGCCAAAGGCATTTTACCTTTGGCTCCCTAAATGAAAGTTTTTTAAGAGTATGGTTCAACAGACGCGTGTTCAATGTACGTACACCTACTGTGAGTCAGACCATCACATATTTCTTGACTATCCAACTCCCCGCGGTCTAAGGGTCAAAGATATTAAATCTCGTGGTTGCCGATCGAATACTTTTCCAGTAGCTAATGCAAATCCTCTAATCACGATTTTTCGCCATTAGCAAAATTTTATTTCGAGTTTCATCGAGTAACGACTTACCCTACCCGAGACAAAGCGGCATTGATCCTCAGGAGTTCCAATTACTTTTAGCAGTTGGCTACCCAATACCTACTTGGCGATCTTCAAAGTGTATGGCGGCTGCATAATCGAAGGTCAGCTATCATAGCTTCGTGTATTCCACTTTCATTTGTATTTTGATAGAAGCTGACTTTCATTATTCCATTGATTTGGCAGCCAGTCACCTACTATATGCTTGGAGATGGGAATCGTGAGCCCGTTGTCTTTGATCGCTCTGAAAGGTCATATGGCATCTCATCTGACCCAATTCGGTTTTAGAAGATCGAAAACCGATTCGCTAATTGATTTGAGTATGATGTTGGGCACTTTCGTAAGACTAGATGCAGGTGTTGGAAAGTGCTTTCAAGGAAGTTTATCGTTCAAAAAATCACCACAATCAGCACTTGTGCAAACATTTGTCGTCATCCACAAGACGATGTCTTTGAGTATCGTTAAGGGCGTACGAGCTTTTCTCGGCCATTTAGAAGATGGTTGCCTTTTTATTCAAGTTGTTTTATCACATTTCATGGTTTGCACCAGCAGCTGGGCAAAAATTTCTTCCAGCTCCTGATAAATGTCCTCCGTGCTATACCCTTACCGCCGCCGACGTATTAATAAACGCGGAATAACTGGGAAATACTTATTCCATGGATTAAGTTACCATTATACCATTTTCCATTTAATTAAAGCCACCATTATACCATTTTCCACTTAATCCATGGAATAAGGCTTAGCCCAGCTATTCCGCGTTTATTAATACGGCGGTTAGAATTTGGTGGGATTTCTCGTCGCTTCTTTCTTGCAGCCTCCCCGTTCTGCTTGAGGTAAGCTGATTTATGTCTGTTATTTGAAGGGCACAAGTTGAACAAAACCAACAGATTTCTTTCGCTTGTAAGTATTTTCTTTCAAAACAATGTAAAGATTTGGTTCTCTATAAACAAGACTGGTATCCGTGGCGTGATGGTTAGCATGACCTCTGTTACCCAGAGGTTCGTGGTTCGAATCCCAACAGAAGCAAAATGTTTTTCCATGGATATCACCATGCGCGAAATCTTCGCAAGTGCTCCGTAAGTAAATTCATTGCCATAAAAAGCAGTTTCTCGAATCGACGTTTGAAGCCGACAGAAAATTGTAAGTCCCCTCCATTCTATCACAAGGCGTAGTTGTGAGAAACTCGCTAGGCTCTAAGGCGACCTGCTCTGTTGCAACATTTATCCCTATTTATTTATTTAATTAAGCAAGACGGCTGTATAAGCATAAGCACTCAAACATGCTTTATGCTTAGACCCTATCATTTTTGCTTAGATTACACCACTACATCCTCTCAATGAGCCACATGCGTACTCAATCGAGACCTCAAGAATCTGGAGTCAAATAGTAAACAATCCGGGTTTTCATTTTCATCCAATGCTGTAGGCGATAATATATCTCGGTCCTGTTTGACGAACACAAAAAGGTCATGTGACTTACAATTCATCATTGGGATATAATCACCGCGAGAGTTCTTAGTGCCGTATCGCATTCCTTTATAGCAGTTCCCGTTATTATTGATTTATTTATTTTTATAATCTTTAGTCTCACCGTCCATTGAAATCAGCATCAGCAAACAAAAACTGTAAATATTGAAACCGATTCGTCTTTAGAGACTTCTAACGGTCAATTGTCTTGGAAAAAGTCAACATGTTGCGAAATATCTCTTCCGCCGGGATGATAACAATTCCGTTTTTACTTTGATACGTTTCAGAGCTGTTACGTGAGAGGTACGGAGGTTCAAGTCCCGGAAACATCAAGAAAAAAAAATTATTTTCCACGGGTATCGCTTTCCGAGAGGAATTGGCAATTTTTCCGATAATAATTTTATGCCATGTTCGTTTTTCTGTTAACCGTTCGAAGCCGTCAATAAATTATAGGCCCCTTCTATTCCCTCATAAGGTATGGTCAAGATAAATGCTTAAAACGCTGCAGTACCCCGCTCTGTTACGCCGCCCTATGTATTTATATTTGTATGTATGTATTTTCGATAGTTGATCATTTTATAGGCTTTTGTCTTTACGTCCAATAAAAGAGGCCTGTTCCATTTACTTCCCCATGAATTGATCTCAAAGTTAAACTAAGGAATTAAGAACTTTTCGATTTGCAGCTCAGTTCCAGGATTCAAATTATTCAATGAGCAGCTGAATCTTTTTTAATTAACAGCATTTCAGCTTCCAATCAAAGGCGACAAAAAAAGTATGAGTCTCATTCAAATCAAAGTAACTTCTATTAACTCTTTGGCTTGAATCTCTTCAAAATGAAACCATTTAATCGACTTCAACTCGGAAATTCTATGAGTTATTTCAAATTGAATCCCAAACGGTTATTTATTCCTAAATTCAAGCATCTCAAAGGACCGCCTTTGCACACACTCTGTCTATCTCTCTCCCTCTATTGCCGCATATTCGTATCCTTTATCCTTCTTCATGGCTGATGGTCTTAGTTCTTAAGTATCCTAAGTGCATTTAGTGTTCTCGATTGTAAATTGCATTTGTAACGTATTTTCCCAGTATCGAGTGGCGCATACACAAGGATATGCAGTATCATCTTGAAAGCGAAGAGCTTCACACTCATTTCCAATTAAAAAGGAGTTGCGTTGTCTTTATATACCTATACGATACGTATACCAGCATTTGTAGGAATGCATAAGATGACTCTCCTCCAAAATTTAAATTAGATTTCTAAGTTTTTCAATTAAGTCTTCTGCTTTTGCCAAAACTAAATGCATTCTAAATTAAAGTGAATGATTTAAGCTGTGTATTGATGGAGCGATACAAAATAAGACTTTTCTTTAACAACTGTCGCAAACATCATAGAGACTCGTGAAACATAGAAATGCAATGAAGGAAAAGTTTTTTAAAAATTGCGTTGAGTTTACCTGAGTAATTGAAAGACGTATGTTATGAGTTTCAGTGCACCGCCAACGTAATTTCATTTCATTTTGGAGATACACATACACAGACTATGTGATTAAAAAGGTGAACAGTGACAGTTGAATAGGTAGGTAACTACGGTTGGATCTCTTTGTATCTATGCTCTAGTTCGTCACAAGAAAAGAATAGGCGAACGTACATCTTTTTCATTTCAATTACAAAAAAACCTTCCCAAAGAAGCTACTTTCAAATCATAGTCTTCGAAGAGAACTGCATGGTATTCCCTCAGTCACTACTTATGGCTAAACTGCAGCACCATTCCCAAATCAGAACAATGTGTTCCCCTTTATAGACTGCATCCGCACAAAAAATGCACCCAATGGCCCACAAATCGACAATTTAAGACCTTAACCATGCTCCTTTCAAAAACACGTGCGCAAAATTGATTGTATTTGGCCTTTGCCCTCCCACAACTTGTTTTGTGCATAGCCACTAAAAATTAATTATAGGCTAATGTAACAGAATGCCGATCGCATATAACAACTTACACCACTCAAAAGGCGACTGACCCATTTTGGCAATAACGAAACCATTCTCATCCCTTCACTTCCTACTCAACATTTGAACAGAGTGTTTTCCATGTTCCATGTTAACAAACGGACAGCCATTGGAGTGTACACACACATAAAGAACCACCGCCATGGACCAGGTTTCATAAATGATTTGGCTAATTGCATTCATTAAGAATCCTACCACATTTTGCAGGTGGTCTACCAATCCGGGTACAATTTGTGCATACATCATCATACCACTTACCATCACCACCACCTCCAACAGTCGCCCACTCACCAGCAAAAAAAACACGCAGACACTAGGTAAATCTTAATTAACTATACTAACTCTGGTGGTGCCATAGTTTTGCACCCTCTTCAATGGTCATACCTGGTCATGGAAGTTGTGTTGGATGACTGGTCGGTTAACAGCTAACCGAGAGCGACTGTTTTCAAATTCCATTTGAGCAAAAGTAGCAACAAAAACGAGTTTCTGGTTCTGGTTCTGGTCTGCCGCATGCGTCACATTTAAATCACTCTTTAGCTATGGTCAGTTTATATATGAGTTGAATTAGGTTTGCCGTACTAGTCCTTCAATTCAACTCTCCATAGGCGAACAGTTGGATGCAATCAGACATTTTGATTTCCTCTTTTGAAAATGAGTCCCTTTGTCTGATTAACTTTTTCCTTTTTGTACCTGATTTGATTAAAATAATAGGCGAAATGAAATGAAAGGGTTTGTCTTTTTGGTGAAGGTTCATCGTCAACTCTTTGTCATTGTTGAAATAAGAGGTATTGGGATAAGTTGAGTCGGGATTTCACCAGTCCGATGGGCCTTAAATAAAACGAAGAAGACATGGAAATGGTGTCTTAGCAAAATTTTTGGTTAAAAATGATCAGTGAAGTTAAGGTTATGATATGAAGGTACAAACTTAAAAAAGTCATCAAGATCCTAGAAAGTTTTTAGAAAGAGAAAGTAACAAAACACACCTCGAGTTCAAAGACAGCAAACAAAACCCATCAATAAGACCCTAGTTAGACATAACTTTACATCTACAGCTTGAAACCGAATTTTTACATTTACATTTACATTTACATGAAACCTACTTCACACATAAATCTGCGGAGTAGGGGGGGTTGCAGCCGGGCGACAAAGACCATTTGGCTGATACACCACAAGACTAACTACACAAATACTACATAGAACAAATAACACATGACAACAGCACGCAGTAGTAACGGACGGTCCCGCATCTTGTCACTAACAGCGCTCATTCCGATTTAATTACGGTGTTCTAATGGGAACCGACTCTTTTCGGTTGAAAAGGCCGAATTTTTACTTAACGTTTCGTTCCTTTCATACATGGATCCAAAAAGTGCCATAAGTTGGTTATCTCTAGACAAAATGCACTTTAGCTCCGAAATTGGAATTATAACTGTCTCGTAGACACGCAGGCTATGAAGCTGCACTAACGAGAAAAAGGACGAGACAGATCCAGACTACCTCTGCACACCCACTGGCCTCTCTCAATTACATAAACTAGATTTGGGAGAGCTTTTCACAACGATCCACGATATCTTCACTGGTTTATGGAAAGCTCCAATTGATTTAAAAATTAACGCAATTTCTCAAATTCTCATGTGGTATCAGGAAGGACCTATTATTGGTCGAAGTTCATTCCTCACTGCAATGAGAAAGGTAACGAAGTAGACATCATCGCCAAAGAATTCAGCAGAGCTTCCACAAAATCTTTCATAGTTTAACTCAGCTTTATTTCTGGGCTTGTTTCAATACTCTTAAATAAGTTTGGATGGATCTAGACAACTATCAATATAAAGCATACTTTTGCTTTCCTATTTCAGTTCTTTCGGGGCAGTCTCTGGAGTACCCCAAGGCAGCCACCTTTAAGCCTTATTGTTTTTATTTGTTAAGGATGTTGAAGCGATAACTCATTTCCTCTTTGCTCTGCCTTTATGCTGGTGGCACAAAAACCGACAAGGTTATCTCTTATAGCCTTCTCGTGCTGGAAAATAACTTAAGCATATTCGTGTCATAGTGAATTTAAAATTTTCTGTGCTTAACATTGCCAAATGTGAGTAAATAAAATTTTCTCAACGAATTAAGAAACCTCCCCTCAGATCCTTCTCATAAGCTGCTCGTACGTAATCAATGATGACTTATGTGTGTTCTGTGATTGTAAATAAAGTATCCGCTCTGTTTTTGACGAAGCAATGTTAAGAGCTCACTCCACCTTTGAAATTGTCAAAAGATTGTCCAAAAAGTTTCGAAACCTCCTTAATACCAAAACTTTATACATTTGAAATGTTCGTTTTTGTACACAGCAAGTATGGGCTCCTCCTTATGTGGCTAACATCTCAGTGATCGAATGTGCGCAATGGCTCTATTGGTTTGATCTTCGGGGTCTCTACGACAGGAATTCAATGTCATAAAATGATTTCCACTGCGATACATAACTAAAGTTAGACTCAAAGGAGAGATCCGCAGAACCCCTTCCAAAAGGCAATATCGTACAACGTTTCAACAAATTCGCGACGAAAAAGAAAAGGCAGGCCAAAACACTCCTGGTACAAGCAAATGCAAAAACAGCAGCATTTGGTTGGCCTCAGACATGGAACAATCCAAAACCGGGAGGCTTGCCGACGCTTTCTGAGGTCAACGCGGCGTACACCACAGGCGGATCACTAGTGTGAAGCAGAAAAGTGGGAGAGTTGTGATCGCTTCAAGATCACTACTCGTAACGCCGGAAATGAAAAGAAGAAGAAGACTTGCTTACCCTTATAGTCTATTGATTATGTCATTTCTCAAGAAACTCGAGAAAGGACGGGTTTTTATTGCATGAATCGATTAATGGGCTAATTTTAGAGAAAAAACCGAAAGTGCTATTAAATTAGAGGGTGCAAATCGGAGAAATGGGCTCTAAACCATCTTCACTCGTTTTTTCAATACACATATCTCGAAAACGAAGCAAAATTTTTATGTAATTCCAAGGACGTTTTTTGTACAGAGCAAATTTTCCCATCGAAATGCATCTTTTTAAAAATTATAAATAAAAATTTTTTATCCAAATTAGTAAAATTCCCGACAAAAAAAAGAAGCTTCAGTCAGTATAAAAAGGATGAAAAATAACGATAAATCTCAATGATTAAGTGGTAATATTTCGGTGAATATGAAATGCAAAAAGTTCTCTGATACAGCATTTCAAAGAAAATTTTATTAACTTTCTTTTTTATTGCCAATACCTATCTGCAACCAGAAAGAAATGCCATTAAAAAAACTGACAAAACTCAAAAACTTCAAAAAATTGACTTTTTTTTTGTCGGGAATTTTACTAATTTGGATAAAAAAATTTTATTTATAATTTTTAAAAAGATGCATTTCGATGGGAAAATTTGCTCTCTACAAAAAACGTTCTAAGAATTGCATAAAAATTTTGCTTCGTTTTCGAGATGCACTCATGGTCACACAATTAAGTCATTTTTACAAAATGAGGTCTACATATCCATAGAGCTTCAACTATGACCTTAAATAACTCAGAAACCGTTAGAGTTAGCAAAAAATCATAAAAGACTTTTTTTGTAGAGCGCTAAATTTGCTATAAAAACCATCATTAGTTGACATGATCTGTTCATTATTTCATAATGACAAAAATCTCAAATAAACAACAGAACTTTTCCTGTTATTTCCATTTAAAACTTTGGCTGTCGGGTGGGTCGGGTTAAAATTAAAATTAAGAGCTATAACTTGGCATGAATTTTTTTAATAGACTTAGCACCAATTTAGGACTATCGTGGAAAAAAATTCCGAAAAAACAAAAAAAATGGACCGCCCTAATGGCTACATTTTTTTTATATATGTAGGTACTATTGATTTTGTTTTAAAGAAATGACTATTGTTATAGTGAAATTTATTTTCTTTCGTTTTTTTAACGATTGTGATTGTAAATATTTAGAATTTGAACAAATTTTGTTTTCGTTGTAATTTGTATTTAATATATGAATATGTAGACCTCATTTTATAAAAATGTTGTGTGACCATGAGTGTATATTGAAAAAACGAGTGAAGATGGTTTAGAGCCCATATCTCCGATTTGCACCCTCTAATTTAATAGCACTTTCGGTTTTTTCTCTAAAATTAGCCCATTAATCGATTCATGCAATAAAAACCCGCCCTTTTTCGAGTTCCTTTATATGCCCTTTTTTACGACATAATCAATAGACTATATGCAGACTTAGTGAAGATAATTTAAAGATTACATAAATACTTTTGTGTCGAATGCGCCCTAAACTTTTGTACAAACGGGAAATGAGAGAACAGTTTGTAAAAGTGTGCAAAAACTAAAGTGCTCTTTCATTATGATTTCAAAAGCCATTCCCTTGCAGTGCAAAATTTGCTTCCCATTTGTTCACAATTTAATAAGTTATCATACTTTTTCAAACTCACACAAATAAATCCTAACCAAACTCAATGCATCAATCTAACCAAAAAACTGAGGCGACAATCAGACGATATTTATATACCTATATATTTACAGGTCTTCCTGGGATTTCCAACGACGAAAGGACAAAGCAAATTACCAATACATGTATTATCGATGACAGAGAATAATTATTGCAATCGGAAATTAAAATCGTTATCGGAAATTGATTTTCCATGATTTATGAGTTCGATTTCATCCGTCACTTTGAGGTCGTCACCGGGCGCCATTCAGAATGATTAAGAGTCGTTAATTGCTCCACAGTTGGGAAGGTTTGGTTTTTTTTTTTTTTTTGGTGAAACGAATGAATGTATAAAATAGCGCCGTGGTAAAAGGTGTTCGATCCAATATACAGGGTGTGTCCCCTTGGCAATTTTCCCTTCAAATCATAACCTGATTTCCATGAACGGATAGGGGTGAATCAGAAAGAAAAAATAAAAATGGGAAACTTGCAAGGTAAAATATTTTTTGACGCTTTGTAGACAGAGATATTTATTCGATCCGTTGTGCACCCAGCCCAAGGAGAGCAAAACATTGTTATCCACTCTGTGGAAAATTGCTTTCCAACCCAAATATGCAACTTTCCGTCGATCCAATGAAGGATAAAGATTTTTTTTCTGCTTTTGTATTTTAGCCTTCGACACTTTTCTTCTTGTTCACTTATTTGCCCGACTGAGAGTGCAAAAGTATGCAACAGCATTTTGTGGGAAAAACTATTGACAGGTGCAAAATTGGAAACAGTCGGTTTAACAAAAAACTACCCACATTCAAACTTTTCTTGCAAAAGCTTCCGTAACATTTATTACACACATTTTCTTTTTATCTTAAAATGTTTGAGCAGTAAAAATCATTTTATCTTGAAAAGTATGAGTAATAAAATAAGACACTACATCGGGCTAATGGCAGAATTGAAGTTTTTAGGGACATCGAGACACTGAAAATCTGAGATACTGAGACATTGAGGGACTGAGACATTGAGATAATGCCTCAATCTCTCCATGTTGAAACACTGAGACATAAATACTGATCCACTGATACACTAAGGCAATGCGACATTGTGCGACATTGAAGTTTTAAGACACTCAGACGTTGAGACATTAAGATACTGAGACACTAATACTTTGAGATACTGAGGTATTGGTATACTCAGGGACAGAGACACTAAAAAACGGAGCGTCTTACATTAAAAATTGAGACGCTGAGATAAAAATGATTCTGACGAACTTTGACACTGAGACGATGCGACACTGAGCACTGAAACACTAAGATAATTGAGGCACTGAGACACTAGAGCACTAAGACACTGCGGCATTGAGACATTGGGATAACGGGTCATTGAGAGACTTGGACACTATAAGCTTCCAACACTAAAATATTGAAACAAGGGCACGGAGGTACTGTGACACCGAAACAATGAGACATTGAGACATTGACATATACTAAGCCACTGTTACAATGATGTACCGAGCCACAGAAATACTGAGGAGTAGAAATACTGAGACTCGGAAGAAGTAAGACACTGTGACACTGAGACACTTAGACGCTGAGACGCTGCGACACTTCGACACTGTGAATTTGCGACTCTCCACAACCTTTTTTTTTTGAGGAGTGGAATAATCCATGCTAGATATCCAGTCTTTTGAAGCCCATACAGACAAATTTACCATTTTATTAAAAAAAAAAACCATGTACATTAGCCCCATTCAATATTCTTATCACAAGAGCATAGCGAGCCGCTCAGTTTTCAGAACTCAGCTTAAACGCCTGTATATAAAATTAACGTAGAGTTCGAAAACCCTCATTGCAAAAAGCATACTGTTCATATTCATACGACTAGGTTGATTTATTTTATAATTCTCCTACCTTCTTGTAGTGAATACTTTGCCAATCCCTCAATCTGACGCCAAGGAAAAGAATAAAGAGAAAATAAACTTTTTCTAATATAACATAGCATATCCACCCATCGCATCATCCTTAGAATATATATTCGAGTATAACAAAATGCCACATGAGGTTAACATAGATTGAAGGAGCTTCCGGAGGTTTAAATACTTTTAGTCACGCACTAAACTTTTATACCTTGATCCATATAAAGTTAGAACAGTCTTTGTGCACGTGTTGAGATAGGCACGTCTTAAAGAAAAGATATTTTTATACAGCTCCTTTTAGTATGGAACATTGACAGAAAATAAAACACTGGGATTGATTTTAAGAAACAAAAAAATATAAAATAAACAAACGAAAAATAAAACAAAAGGAAACTTTAAGAATTTGATTTTCTTTGGATTTAAATCAGATTTGATAAAAGCTGATCAATAGGCCTAGGTTTAAAATATTCATTTTACGAAGCAAAGTAAACCTAAGTTGGAGATTGTTGTTTAAGTAACAAAGTGCAGGAATGAGTACATGCCTTTGTGTGTTAAGTATAAGAAGATAATATACTCAAAGGATAAAATGAAAAGACTCGCAGACTGAATCCTATCTTTATATATAAAAATGAATCGCAAAATGTGTTGGTAAGCGCATAACTCAACAACGCCTGGACCTATTTGGTCAATTCTTTTTTTGTTGTGTTTGTTATTGTCAGGAGAAGGTTTTTATGAAATAAAAAAATTTAAAAATTGATATTCCTACAGGAATGGGTTTGGGAACGGAAACTTAGACTAGACTACTAGAGAGGTTTCTAAAACAATTCCAGCAGCATTAGGGGTGCTACATTATCCCCCTCCATCAGTAATTTAGATTATATTTCATCCCTATAATCCCGCGGAAATAGAAACGGGAACGAGAACCGAAACCTTAAAGTTACTTGACCGATTTCAAAAATTCTTTCAACTCTTGGATGTTACATTCATCCCTCAGTGACATAGACTTATGAATGATTCCTGTCAAGGTTTGAACCCCATATTCCCACAGGAACGGGGTTGGGAACGGAAACTTAAACTACTGGACAGATTTCTCTTCCGGCATTAGGAGTGCTACATTATCCCCCTCCATCAGTAACCTAGACTATATTTTTTCCCTATAATTACACGGGAACAGAAACGGGAACGAGAACCGAAACATTAAAGTTACTTGACCGATTTAAAAAATTTTCTAGGATGTTACATTATCCCTCAGTGACATAGACCTATATTTCACATATTTCCACGGTAACGGAAGATTCCCACAGGAACGGGGCTGGGAACTGAAACCTAGAAACTACTGGACAGATCTCAAAACTTCTTGTCATTGGGATGCTACATAATCCCAAAGTTAAAACGATTATTTTTCATCCCCAAGTTCCCACTTAAGCGGAAAAACGAGAACGGGAACCTTAAAACTACAGACCCGAGCAACGCCGGGTGGCTCAGCTAGTTTATAAATAATTTTGTTTTCTGTTGTTTTTTTTTGTTTCATCGAGTTTTCAAATCAGACGATGCTGAAAATGTTTCACAGAATTTTTTGAAGGAAGCGCTGAATGCATGAAGACTATTAAAATAAACAAATAGGGTGGCGCAACAGAGCGAGGAGGCCCGGGTACTAGAGCATTTCTCTCAACCATTGCCTTGTGAGGCAAATAAGGGGACATTCTATTTTCTGCCAGTTCCAAACGGCTAATCGAGAAAGCAATGAATTTACAAACGGGGGACTTGGACTAGCCAATTTCTCGCGAAAGGCCATACCCGTGGAAAAATATTTTTGTCTCTGTTGAGATTCGAACCACGAACCTCTGGGTTAACAGCATACATCCGAACCATCACTCCATGATGGTATAGCTAAACGTTACAATCAATACAAAGATATAGGCTGATTCGGCTAAAATATGTAGAGATTTGCGTGTAACACCATCAACTTCGTCAAAAGATATCAATTTTCATAGTAAAGATAAAGGAAAACAGTTGGAAAAAGGAGAAACCGTCTTCAAACTAGTCGCTTAAAGAAGGAGTCAGTCGCAAGAGCATTTCCGGTGTTCAAGAACAAGTCCTGAATTACCGCACACGTGATCGAGTAATACGTACTGAATTATGTGTTTTTGGCATCACTACTCGCGTTATCGAGCACTTAAGGACCTAGATTCGACATTTTTTCATCAGTATTTGAGCGAATTGAAGTCGATAACGGAGCAGCAGACTCATGTTGAAATAAAAATAGAGCGAATGTTGAAAGAAAAATAGCATTCACTCACTCCATCACTGATGCGGTAATTTGCCCCCAGGTTCTTGTGGATGTCTACAGAATTCTGTAAAGGTGGCTACAGTACGACAAAGGAACTTAGAACGCACATCTTCCCTGAAAGCTCTTTTCAAAAACTGCACCTAAATTTAAGGAAGCATCCGACACCATAGTTGAAAACGAAAAGGTATATGAGGCATAGAAATGAGATACCATTTGAGTTAAGAAAATTATGAGAGACATTGGGTGAAGACTGCTAACTCTGATCTCATAAGAAATGGAATCAGACTGCCGAATAAATGGACATTAGTTTCCCCCAACCTATTGTACAAAATTAAGGGAGATACCCAATGCTATGAAACACAGTTTTGATTTTAAATCCTTGTAAATCATAATCCGAGAAAAAAGCAGAGTCAGGTAGAACATTAAACATTCGGTTAGAGCGACTTAAATATGAATCTCATACATGACCGTACGATGTACGTCCGAATTCAAGGTCAGATAAGAGCATTCTTAGCGAGAAGAATGCAACGTTTCGACGATGTTCAAGAGAATCAATCGATATTACAATTGAACTATCATATTAAAGTGTAAAGGCTCTGTTTTGAACCATGTCAAGTAGACGCAAGAATGGTTGAGAAGCACCTGACCAAACATGTGAGTTGTACTCTGGCTTTAAATGGCTTTAATCCACAACAGAAGTACTTGAAAAACTTTTTGCATCGCTTTAAGAAACCTTAGCATTTTGCAGAATTTCTGGTAAATTTAAATACGGGGTAATTCCTACAAAGGTCATCGTTTACACACATACCAAATAATGACGGTTCTTCGGTTTCATTGAGGCAGGTATCATTCACGGAAAATGGGAGTGGTGGAAAGTTGAGAACAGAAAGCATTGGATTTATGAAGAATTGGTTTCTACACATTTTTTATCACCTAGTGTAACAAAGCTCTCAAGATCTGAATTCAACGAGCTAATCATACACAACCGTTTATGTTTTACAATCCAAGACGGCGCAGGCAAAAGGCGAAGTTGGAGACGAATATGAGAAACTAAGGGTTGAGTCGTCATCATCAGGGCGATTTCTAGTATCAGAAGTTTCAGAAAAAACATCGTTTATAAAAATAAAGAAAAAAGTCGGAGGCAAAACGGAGCCTTGGGGCACACCAGCATTCATAAGTGGATATCAGACTCAAAACCATCCAATACAACTGGTATCAATACAATTTGTATTGAAAGGTCGGAAAGGTAGTTTCTAATCTTACGAAGAAGAAACTCATACTTACCAAAAACACACATTGTACGAATTATCGAGAATATGTATGAGGGACCAGCACAGCAACACAACCCAAGCTGAGCTCACCGAAACGTAGGTGCTTACAGTGTAGGCCTGTGTAAATTATGATCGATTCGATCTTTTTGATTCGATCATTCAAAAGTATTGATGATCGAAATCATTCAAGTCCAAATCAATCGATCTCAATCAATCTCGATATTCGATCTCAATTACAAAATTATACCTACTATGCATTTTGATTCGATATTTCATTTCCATTTTGTTTCGATTTCGTTCTTTTTGACTCCATCTTATTCAATCATTTGAATGTGTACGAAAACTTTACGTTGCTCTCTCTATCATGGTGCAGTAAAGGGTGGAGTCATCTCATAACTCATAAGCAGTTTAGGAATGATGTTGATTTTGGGTAGATGAGAAATGATTTTAAAGGATGTTTGTATGTATGCGTCAAGCATTTCTAGCCGTGTTTGGTGAATGGTGACTTTGGGACATGATGGTATAGCTTATCGGAATAATGTTGAGTAGATGTAGGATACATACACATTACACACATGTATGTTTGTTAACATTTTCAGTTTGAGCAATTCTTCAAGTTTGAAAGAGAAATCTTCCCGAGCTAATGTTGCTTCAAAAAATATATTGTTGCCTATGCCTCCACGGCACCAAACCACGCCCACGGTTAAGTTGGTTTTGACGCATACCTACATACTATTTGATTTGGTTCAATTCAAATCGTACAACTACAAGCTAAAATGATTGAAATCGAAACAGAACGAGAAAATAAAAATGATTGAATGATCGATCGATTCAAATGATCGAATCATTTAGTAAACCGATACTTGATCGAATCGATCATCAAAAATGATCGATTTACCCAGGCCTATTACAGTGAATCAAAATGCGTCTTGAGTTCTCTGCTCCTTATTTAGGTTCTCAACTCTCTGTTTGAAGATAAAGAACTAGTCACCAAAGCACATCAACAATATTTTTTCTGATGATGGAGCCATCATAATCGCGACAGTGCAAGGGGGCTTGTCGTATGGCCAGACGCTTAGGAACAAATCAGTATAGTAAAATTAAATATACTTGTGCTGTCTGTTTTATGATGTGGTGCCTGTTACGTGGGAAATTCGTGGGCTTAAATCCCAAGTCCTACAGAAAAACAAAAAATGTGTTTCCGCGGGTATCGCCCTTCGCGAGGAATTGGCAATTCTTTCGACACTGAATTCATTAACATGAAAAGCGGTTTTTCGATTAACAGTTCGAAATCGGCATAGTTGTGAGAAATGGGCTAGGCACCGTACTCTCCCCTCTGTTGCGTTTAATGATCCAGACATTTTTGTATCCCAGAAATGTGCTTCCGAAGTTTGAAAGATTTGAGTTTCTCAGATGAATATGAATATTTCCAAAGGAATATATAATTAGCATTGCGACTCCGTTATTTATATTCATAACTTCGATTCCTTTTTTCATCTTTAAAACTAATTCATCATCTAAAAGAACAAAATTCACCCAAGCCCAAGCGAAAGACAGTTTTTTTTCTCTAAAAAAGCCTGGTCATAGGAAGTTTCTTGCCACCCCTTCCTTCTTAAATCATTTTATTTCAAGAAACTTCTAAGAACCCCACCCAAGAGAACCAAGAGTGACTTAAATATTCCTAATCTCATGACAGTGACATATCTAATCCAATTAATTCGCCTTTCGCCTGTGCCGTCCATTTATCAGCAAATTCACCTGGAAGCTAAAATTCAGATAAACAAACAAAAAGAAATAGAAAAAAAACAGGAGTAAAAGAAAAATAAAAGGTGAAAAGCAAAAAAGGACGCACTGCAGCAACAAAATAAATTATCATAACCCAGAAACACCGTTGTCGACGAGGAACGAGCCCCTATACTGCATCGGACACCTAGACGTGTGACCTGCCATCATGACACTTCCTCTAATTTGGCCTGGCATCTATCTGGTTCGGGTTCCCTGCTCTCTGACAGCATCTCATTCTGTTTCTGAAATGAAAATGGAAAATTAGGACATAAATCAGCGGAAAACGATTGCCATCTACATTCTTCACAGCATACACCGAGCTATGGGTGCTGTCCTCTATATGTATAAATGCGGCCGAGGTCCGTCGTGGTCTTTTGGTTTCGGGGCACTTCAAATGGCCTTCGTTAGTATACATATATACACAACATACATATATATTAAAGCGGAAGAAATTAAGCTATTTCGAAATAAATTTGTTATTCCTCCGATTATGATTAACGACATGCCATAAATAACTGTGTCGATACTTTTTCATGAGTTGCGGAGTATCCTCTTGCTTGCAATTCCACACCGCACACTATACAGAGAGGCAAGTTTTGTCCTAAAAGGGTCGGGGAGTTGACTCCTAAGTGGGTATAAAATGAATATATATATAGACATAGAGCAACCAAAAAACCACAGGCTATAATTTCACTTTGATTTGACGTCGAAAAATCGTTTCGATGTCTTTGGTCGTATTTGTTCTCTATTTCTCTCATTCATTGCAGAGCCCTTTCTCCGCCGTCTTGCGTCCTTTGCTGTTACCTTTACGTTAAAAGTGTTTGTTTGTATAGCTGCCTGGTGTTCGGCGTGTTGAGTAGACCATTAAAGGATAGAGTATTTTATTGCACTGTCATGGAAATTAATGACTTATTTGGTTTTGAATATGGCAAATTGATGATACTCTCGGAGTGTGGGGATTTTTTATAAACACCCCAACAGCTATTTGGCTATAATACCTACTTCAAAAAGATTTTGAAAATGTTATTTGATATTCAGCGGTATGACGACAGCTTTGGATGGAAAATAAGGCACATTTAAAAATTCATACTTGAAAGGAGTGACAGAATAGCGAGAAACGAAATACGTTAGCGAAGAGAGTCTGTTCGAAAAATCAAGTAAGTACTACTAAGTACCAACTATCCTCTGCGACAAATTTTCAGCTCTGCATACAAGCGTCAAAGAAGACATATTTACTGAGTAAAAAGACTAGATGACCATTTCAGTAGGCGCAGGTTGTCTGGAGGTTGTACGAGTTCTATTCGGGAAGCCTCTAATTGGTGTCAACTTGGTGCCGCCCAAATATTGCTACTAATAGTACCTACACGTCAATTGTGCTTACTATAACTCCACGCGGTAACCACTGGGTATTGGTCTCGTCCAAAATGAGGTAAGCTGCCAAATTAGTAAGTACGAGTGTTGACAAAGCCGCGAAGAATAACAGA
Organism: Melanostoma scalare; assembly: GCA_949752695.1. Classification (NCBI taxonomy): domain Eukaryota; kingdom Metazoa; phylum Arthropoda; class Insecta; order Diptera; family Syrphidae; genus Melanostoma; species Melanostoma scalare. Next base: position 21,411,823 of record OX456986.1, read on the forward strand.
GCGTCACTGATCCGCGAATAAGGTAATGACTGACTGCCCAAATCTCAGTGGTCTGCTAGAGGCTATGCGAAAAGTCGCAACTGATGAATTCGACTTACAATACTAGGACAGGGTATTAAAATAGAGGTATTGTGGGTGATGAGCTCTCTCTTAAGCCCCTGTAGCAGGGTACATTGATTTGGCTCTCCAGGTTGGGGGTTGTGTGTGGAGTTAACTTCCCAACCATGTAAAAACTATATGGTTATGAGCCAACCTACAGCCTCGGATAACAACAGTGATTTCACAGCTGATGACACTAACAAATTAATAAAGGACCAAGGCCTCCGGATTTAAACGCTGAACGTAAGACTCCTCAACAGATCTCAAATACCACAAAAGTACTTGGCAATCTCCAGATCAATCCACATTCAACCAAACTGACCATATTGTCAGTCTTCCATGCTCCGATCGTCCAGTTTTGTTAGGGTCTGAAACTACCGAGGATCCAACGGCCCATTACCTTGTTGTAGCCAAGGTACGAATGCCGTTGTCCTTTTAACAAATCGCGGGAGCTTACGCCGTGAAAAAATATGACGTCTGAAAGCAACAGCCAGCAGAGTTACCCACTGGCTTTCCCAACAGAGTTTCTCTTGAACCTTATGCAGAAGGCCTCGAAGCTGAGCTTCTCAAGACAGCTGGATATCAGTTGGGAAGGTGCATGTCTCAGGTGATCTGCATGATATTGTCAGAAAATAGCATGCCCCATGAATAAATCCTCAGTATCGAAGATTAGGTTAGGTTGAGGTGGTTGTCGGGCAAACGATCGACACACTTTCACACAAGATTTTAAGGAATTGCCACTTATTTAAACAATTTTGAGCTTTCTTCAAAGCGATGAATGTCTATCTTTCTAAGATTACTTGGATCGTCGAAAAAGTACTCTCCCAAATGTGTTTTACGTCTTTGAGAGAGAGAGAGAGCAGGGCAAGCAAAGAAGATGTGGAACAGTTTCCTCTTCTTCCTCGTCCATTCAGCTTTCACAGAAATCATGTGATGGAACATTCAGCCATGTGGCTTATCTACCTATTAGGCAGTGTTCGGTTATAACACCAATTACAGAGCTAGAGCGCAATCTGATGCTTAAGGATAACAAGCTTTTGGTACGTTTTAGATCAAGTTTAGTTCAGATCTTTTTGGTAGCTATACAGATGGTAATGTTTGTCCATCTGCTCTTCGTTGTCCTTATAGTATCTTGCTTTAGCATAAGTTTGCATGTAGCGATAGGAGTTTTTGGTTTGTTTGGTGAAATTGGCATGGAAGTTCCTTACCTGGCCATTTCATCGGCTCTGAAGTTTCCCAAAATGTCTCTAAGTCCTGGCGCCCAAAAAAGGTAAATGTTAAACTGTTCTGTTATCTCCATTAGAGATTAGCGACAATCGTTGGCGGTTATAGAGTCTGTAGAAACATTACCAAGTGATTTGAGTACTGCTTGGCTACCCGAGAGGATTAGGATATTAGACGAAGATATCACGTTTTCTTTGAGCTATGAAAGGACCTCTTTGATCGCCAGGATTTCCGCTTGGAACACGCTACATTTTTCGAGCCGTCTGTCTAAAAATTAATTGTAAGAAGTCCATGTCGTCCAACAAGTTCTTATCGAAGACCAGTTAAGAAGTGGTGTAGTTGGAGTGACTTGGTATTAATCCCTATAAGTTCACGATGGTAGAGTGACCAAATGAGTTATTGGTACAATGGGAGGTGGCTTTGAGACGAATTGCTGTGTTCGCCGCCAACTGCTTAATATAAATGTGGAGTGGTAAAAGATGTAGTAGTATGTCTAATGCAGCCGAAGGTGTTGAACGAAGAGCTCCGCTGGTACATTATGCTGTCTGATCTTTGGACTTTGCTTAGTTTGTCACGACAAGTCGTTTTTCCAAGGCATTCGACCATACTATTGCTCCGTATGTAAGTATCGGTCTGAGAATCGCTGTGTATAACCAGTAAGTGATCTGTGGGGATAATCCCCATTTACTACCAAGGACTTTTTTGCAGCAGAAAAGAGCCACGTGTGTTTTCTGATTCTTTCTTGTAAATAGGGTTTCCAATAAGAGTGAAAAAACACACTTTTTGTTAAGGAAATTCAAATATTTTTTAATTAATGTGCAGTTCAATCAATACAATTAAGTTCTAAATAAAACTTCATTCAAATGGCCACCACGATTTCTTCTGCAGGAAGAAATTTGATGAACCCAATTGTCGAGCACTTTTTCCACTAAATCAAGTCGTATATCATGAATGGCACTTTCAATATTGACTTGTAAAGCTTGAAGAGAATCTGGTTTATTTTGAAAGACCAATGACTTCAAATAACCCTACAAAAAATAGTCTAATGGTGTTAAAAAACAACTTCTTGGAGGCCATTCAATATCACCATTTCTTGAAATAATCGAATCTCTAAATTTTTCTCGCAATAATTCAATTGTTGCATTTGCTGTGTGGCACGTAGCCCCGTCTTGTTGAAACCAAATGTTGTCAAAATCAATCATCGATCTATACCGCTCTTCATTGACAGTAAAGGTGCTACCAGCTTCATTTTGAAAGAAGTACAGCCCAAAGGCCACACCAAACTGTCAATTTACGTGAATGTAATAGTTTTTCATGAATATTTTATGGATTTTCATCGCCAGTTTTGTTTTTTTAACGCACTAGTCAAATAAAAGTAAGCCTCTTCGGAAAAGATGATTTTCTTAAAAAAATCGTTATCGATTTCAAATTGTTCCAAGGCAAAATCAGAACGTTTACGACGTTTACGGTGGTCCAATGGTGAAATGTAAATACTTCTGAGTGCAATAAAAAAGATCAAGATAAAGAGATCATGACATACCACAAATTGCCGAAACGCCACTGCAAAATCATGTCTTACCTATTGAAAAACCCTTTATATTGGATTTCCAGTTTAGATTTTTGTCAAGGGTAAGACCTAGATACATCGCTTTGTCTGAAAAAGACAGCGGAGTGCTTATTTGTGGAATTTTTATATCCTTGTGAAGAGGACAAGATCAGTTTTGTGGGAGCTTACACCAAGTCCACTTAAGTAGTTTAGTGAGGGCGGTTTGCATGAGCTCAGTGCGGATTTGAGCAGTATCGTCTTTCCGGTCATAAGAAAAATTTAAATTTACATCCACAGTGGCTTACTGGCGGTTTTTGACTCAATACAAAGGATGTTGATCCATTTACTTACCCTTTTGTCAACTCAATGAAAGAAAAGCTCTTTGGTGAAAAAGGTAGAACGGTAATCAAGTGAAACTAGTAAGTCTTATGCCAACCTCAGTATACAATAGCACAGAACAACATGTCTTAGATTGATCTCATATCAAACACTGAACAATAAAAGTATATAAATGTGGGAGTTATGTAACTCTGAAGCTGATTAAGATTGGCTTTGTGTAGAACGATCCGAGAACCTTCTTGTCCTTGAAAACGCTAAAATTTGAAACCATTTTAAAGTCGTAGCATTTGAAATTGAAACGCACATAATGCATCATCATTCACAAATGTAAAGTTTATATCCTTTGTTATTGGCATAAGGAATTTCTTAGCGAATTTTCTTCTTTTTTCGTATCAAAATAAATGCCTTATCATAAAATATTCAATCCAAGACAATCGACGTACATTCAACACTTTCGTTCCATCATTCAAATTCGACTTCACCTTACCTTTTCTTCCTCCAAAGATGATGTGGGCTATTTTCGTATCCAAACAACGTGTTGTAAACAAAGGATAACAAAACAAAATACGCACCTGCCATAACTCCTTCAAAATAAAATTTATTTTCTTTCGCCATTTCCACGAAAGACCCTCATACCACCCAATAGCAGCTACTTACCAGCCATTTGCGAAAAAATGAAAAAATATTTCCATTTTCCTTCCGACATTTTTATTGCTCCAAAAATACTTTGGGTAGAGGTACCTACATATACGACATATGAGAGGAAAGAAAATGTAATCCAATCAGTTATCCCTTTTAGAAAATGTATGTATTATTTTCTTTTTGTTGGCAAAAGCTGTTTATATTTTTGTCTCGCAAACGATTTGGGACCCATTTTCCTGGAATCGATTGCCCAAAAGAATTCATTTTTCTTGCTCTTTGCATGAAACTGTCTCAGCCAGAATCATCAACAACCGGCCAGGCAGGCGGCTTTCCTACATGTGAATATTTTTTATTTGCAATACATATACATTTTCTTACTGGAACATCATCCTATTTTTCTTTGTCACGCCATAGAAATAGGTTTTTCGAAAGGTGGTGACGAAAATCTTTTTTGCAGCTGCTTAAGCCACATTTGACTTTACAGTGTGTTCTATAGTCTGGCGGGCTACTATGACGTTTGATATTGATACTCATTTTCAGAATTGTTGTTTTATGTCGACAAAAGAAAAAAGCGCTTTTGCAATTCGAAACGCCCACAACGACAACGACCGACGACGGCAGGGACTAGGAGAGAAAAAGTGTTACACAGCGGAAACGATTGCCAAGTTCCCCTTCTTCCAGTTTTCGTCATTTCAAAGGACAACTTTCAGTTCACGCAATCATATTTCAGGATCAACGTTACTATATCAGTAGGATTCGTGCCATTGCTTGTGCGTCCTGGATTCCTTATAATTTAATCCCATCTCGGTTATAGTCATCTTTAATAGCCCAGGCCTTCTTCTCCAACCAACCAACCAACCCCACCTTACTGACGAAAGTCGAAATAATAAAGAACATGAACTTCACTCTTGGAAACAACAAATAAATCACTTCTGAATGAAAAACAACAACTTGAGAGCTTTGTTGTTTCTTGGCGTTCAAGATAGTAAAAACGTTGAATAGATAGATACTGAAAGTCGTAGTGGGCTAAACTCTTTCGCTACTCCTTATACTCCTTTTTGCACAGTTCAGCGGATTGACAACTATGCAAACTGTTAAATAGATTAAAATAGGAAACACGAAGACAAGTAGTAGTGAGTGAAACAAATTGGAAGGATGTGAAGCAATGATGAGATGAGTATAATTCTACTCAAAGTATAATGTCACAGTCACTGAATAAAATACACAGCAAAGATGGAAAGAATTATTTTGAAAAACTTCGTTTTTACCATCCAAAAGGATTATACGCTTCTTTTTGCACCATCAAGAGCGGCTGCGGGAGTAAGTAAGTGGGTATAGATGAATAAGAGTCTATAAACGATGCTTTAAATATTTAATGAACATGAAGGGTAAATTCTGTGAATCTGTTCGTTCAAGTGGCTCTTGAAGGAGCTTGAATGAACTCAGCTTCTGGCTTTGATGGATAGTTAAGATTTGTCGAAGCAGTAAATCCTTTTTGTGTGAACAAACTTCAGTCAAAGAATTTGATGCTTGTCAAGCCGTAAAGAAAATGGAGGAGAATGACTGTAGTTTTATTATTCTTCTTTTTTTCTCTCTTTTCAAAAGCACTACAAAGGGTGTCATGATTTTAGGCTTGTCGAAACTCACTCTTGGTGAAAGTATCAGTTAAAGAGTGTCAATCTTGAAAGTGTAGGAAAAATTGTATGGTTGATGAAATACTTGCGATATCAAACATTGACAAGGATCCTTCGTGTTTTGTCCTACAGCTAAGTTAAAAAAGGATCTAAAAGGCTTCTTTGGTTTATTTTCTTCGTTTTTTTTACTAAAAAAAAATATAGCTAACAAATAAAAGAAGTTGTCTTCAAGTGAACTTCTCCCAAAAAACTAAAAAACGTAGGTTTGAAGGCTCTGTCAGAAGTGATGGCTTTGAAGCGATGAGTGAAAATGTTTTGTCAAGATTTGGAATGAGCCATGTTACTGAATAGAGGTTGTCTTGTAGCAAAGAAAACTTTTTTTTTGTATGATTAACGCGCACATTAAGGGTTTATGACTACCCTTATAATGTTATAGAACACAGTGCGAGCATTTTGGGAATTAGGAGCGGATTTGAAAGGAGACACCGATGCACATTGCTTTGCATTTTTGTGAATCGTAATGCTAGAGTCAGCTAGAGCATTCCACATTCGGGTGATGCGACTAAAATATGAATCTCTATACTTTACTATGCATGTCCGGAGTTGGGCTCAAGATAAAACTGATGAGCATTACTAGCGAGCCGGATGTTGCGGCTAAATTGTTTTTTGGGAAGAATGCAGCTGGCTAGAGCACTGTTTGTGAAAAAAGCGATAAAAGAGAATGAGACAGGCAACGTTTCGACACGTTCAAGAGAATCAATCGATTCTACGATTGAACGATCACCTATCAATCTCAACGCTCTGTTTTTTAGCCTATCAAGTAGGCGCAAAGATGTTTGGGGAGCACCTGACCAGATATGAGAATTATGTATATGTATTTGCTGTTACGAAAAATTCCTATTTGAGTGACTGTGATGCACTTACAACTTTAGGGTGAACATCTTGCATTCGAGGGGTAGAGCTGCATTGTTAACAGACAACGTCTTTTACTGAACTCTTCAAAGAAGTCGATTTAGCCTTAATCAAAAAATAAGTTGTATTGGTGTGAACAAGTATCATTCAGTCAATTTATGTTAAAGCAACGCTGCTGCCTTTTTACAAAGTTTGCCCGGAAAGAATTGTGTCCTTTTCGAAATAATTGTGTTGGAAAGGCGATATTACAATTTAAAAGGCCGTCTGAAATTTTTTGAGTGAGCCTAAATAGTTCATAATTTTTACAAAATGAAGCTGAAGTACAGAAAAACTTGAAGAAATAATTGTATGTGCCCAATTCAAACATGAATAAAATTAGGCTACAGCAAAGACAAGAGGACTACTAAAGCCCGAACAAAGAGGAGACAGTAACTATGGGAAAAAACTGTATTCCACCTCTTATCTCTCGCTCACTTAAGCCTAAGGTGTTTATTTCTTTATCATGACACATCTTCGTTTCATTGAGTGTTAAATCACAACGATTCTTAAGAATTTTCACTTTAAAACAGTACTTATCCAAAGAGGATGCGTCAGAGTGTACCTTCTTTTTTTAAAAGATGCGAACATGTCTACCACAACTGAAAGCGATTGTTTTGAAGCAAACCACTTTATTCTAGGAAATTATTTGCTGGTTGGGAAATTTAAAAGATGTGGCTTTATTGGAAAGAGAGGTTGAGTTGAAGTGAAGAGAGGTTGTATCACATTCGACCTGCCTGATTCTAAAATGTGGCATTAGAGTGTAGCTGGCATTTAGAAATATGTTGTTTTGGATTGAAGCTCCCTCCCGTTCGTTCTTTCGTGCCCATTCCAAAAAGTGTCTTCGGAACTGCCGCATTCGAAAGAAGTTGTCTCATAATGAACCAAACTCCTTAAAAAGTTTTCCTTGGAAAGAATCACAAGAACCTTGAAATATTATCTTTCAGCGAACAAGTCTCTCTACAAAGAAATTGGAGTGACCTACACTTACTAAAAGCGGTTGTCATGAAGTGAACCTGTTACACCGGAGGAGGTTGTGTTGACTTAAACACAACCTGCCCCATCAAAAAAGTGACTTTATTTAGTTAAAAAAAAAAAAAATGCAGTTCTAGTTTTAAGAATGTAGTGTTGGTTGGACCTGCCTTATAAAGAAGGAAATCCTAGTTTACTTTCCTCGCTTAAATGGGTTGTCTTTCAAAATTGAAATAGGTGAGGTTTCATTTCAAACTTCTGGCACATTATACTTACTCTTTATCGTTACAACATAACAGATTATTATATACCCTTTCGGGTTAAGCACTTCAGTGTCTTACTCTATTTCTGTTTCTTGCCACAAAACGCTATCAGAAAAGCCCGCTTTTATGAAACACAATTACCTCAGCAGTGAGTCAATGAATTTAATGAAAAAAAAAATATGAAAATTATTATCTCCTCGTAAAACATTACATTCTGTCAACGAAAGACTTTTCGAGATAAATCCCGAGTTCATGCAATTTCAAACGAAAAATTATTCACCACACTGGGTATACCGAATCTGCTGACACTTCAGCAACTTTTCACGTTGCGTGTAATAAAAAAAAGAGAGAAAAAGTATATTACAGATCAACATCATCGCCATCACCACCATAGTCACCACTCAAGGCGCCTACCCAAAGTACAACCCTTTAACATTTTTAATGAGTGCCATTAACACAGGCCAGATTATGGCAAACCGAGAAAATGTTTTATCATCTTCATTAAATAAATAATAAATCGTTCGCTGTACAGTGAAAGACGGACGATACGACTCTTGAATTACAAAGGACAATAAAGCTGTAAGACTCATCAACCCGAATAAAGGATACATTCTGTTGGATTCGAATAACATCCGATATCTTCTCGTCTTTAGTGTAATAACTTTTCAAATATTCACAATTAACAGATCTTCGTCTCCATCAGCAGTATGCTGTTTATGGTATGAGGCGTTTAATTGGATTTTCCGGTGATGGAAGCAAGGAAAAGTTGATAAATAATATTTTCATTGACTTAATTTTTACCAACTCAAGATTTTCGTTTTCTTTTTTTCCTAATCAATCCTTTTTGTTGTTCAAACTGTGCAAAACACTTTGCAAAAATTCGAAAGCAAAATAAGAAGCTTACTTTGTTAATAGGAGGAGCATGGCAATGCAAACGATGTTCATCATTATTAGAACTTTGCAAATAAGACAAGTGACTAACTCCTCAAAATGAGTATTATTATGATTACTGAGCAGCTCATTAAATAAAGAGTGTTTTTGTGACATGTGATTTTCAATCTGGAAATACTTCTTTCGGTGTAGGTCTTTTGACAGCTGTCACTTTATTTATGCTCAATTTGGTAGGCCATTTCATAATAAATAGACTACCTACGGAACAACTTTTGCAAATCGTGCAAATTTTTTCGCAAAATAAAGATTCGGTTCAAGCGACGCATCGCGCGGGTTATATCAAAGTCAGCGAACCAAACAACAACGGATGTTCCCACCGCCCCAGTTAACAAGAATGAAACGTCAGCGTCTGCCAATACGACGAAACCCAACACGAGCTTTGGTTTGGCAATCGACTGGACTCGTTAGAGTTCATGTAAAAGCTGACTCAACAATAACTGCATGCTATAAAGAACATTGGATACCAATTACAGTCAGTCTGAATAGAAGCCGCAGTTGAATCGCAAGTTAAAGTTTAAGTTCATATGTGTATCATTGTATCTATGTTGAGAAATAAAGTTTTTTTTTATTTTACCTTTCGTCTTTCGAACTTAATTGGCGCAGTCGGTAGGATTTCAATCCGAAGATTGGAATTAAATAAGATAGAAAAGTGAAGTGATCAAATTAAACTAAAATTAATTTGTACCACCAAGAATCAAATCGTGAAAGTAAAACACTTGCTATCAATACAAGAAAGGTGGAAAATAAAAGTGACACATAAATAGTGAAGTAACCAAATAGAACTAAAATCAATTTGTGCTACACATTAATCGTCAAAAAACAAAAAAAAAACTCACATAAGATGAACGCAGAAGAACAAGAACAAACTCAGGCTCAGGCTCAAGCTCAGGCTCAACATCCTCCAAATCTGTTTACATTAACTCTAACAGAACTGATGAAGGAGTCATCAAGGATCAAGGAGTATTGGGGCTCAAACGAATACGCCCTGACATCGTTTATTAGGGAAGTGGAAATTTTCCTGCCTTTTTTCGCCAATACAACTCTGGAGCAGTACTTTCTACAGAGGAACGTGGTCAACAAGGTGCAAGGACCGGCACTTCAAGTAATCAGAACTCTGGGAACAAACGCATCGTGGGAAAGTATTAAAGCGGAACTCATACGAAACTTCGGAGTAAGAGAAACCTACTATAACCTGCATTACCAGGCCTTAAGCCTAAAGAACAATAATGTAAGTGAATACTTTGAAAATCTTAAGTATATATTAGATAAGCTTAACACAAAATATGAATTTGATATCAATAAACCATATGAATTCTCGCCTTCAGCGAATGAAAATATGATTTTAAAAATTTTTATAAACGGATTAAATCCGAATCTAGCCAGTGTAGTAATAAGTAGGCAGATTAATAATTTAAGAGACGCTTATTATACTCTTGAAGAAACAGGTATGATTCAAACAAGTCCAGATAAACAAAAATTTAATAGACAAACACCACAACATAAACCTACTCATACTAATAATAATAACTTTAATAGATCTCAGAACAATCAACAGCATCAAAGTAGGAACAAGTATAATAATTACAATAACTCAGGTCAGTATAGGAACCCTCATAACCAAAATAGAAATAATTCAGGTCAGTACAGGAATCCTTTTAGAAATAATTCAGGTCAGTACAGGAACACTTTCAACCAAACAAGGAATAATCCAAATAATAATAATGATAATAATCAACCCATGGAATGTGACCATGTGCAACAAGGTAGGGAAGAAAATTTTCACTCAACGCCTCCAGATCGGATCTACCGATAGTAGAATTGACAATAGGAGAAATTAAAATAAAATGTTTAATTGATACGGGATCAACCACAACTCTTTTAGATCAAACAAAATTACAACATTACGAACGTATCCCATTAAAAGACAAAATAGTTTTTAACACACTTAATGGAAGAACATGTATAGAAACTGAAATTCTTACAGAACTTCCAAAAGAATTTAAAGAGAAAGCTAGAATGTACTGGAAACTTACTTCCTTTAACCAGAAAGATTTTGATGGCATTATAGGACAAAATCTATTGAGACCTCTTGGAGCAAAAATTAATTTAGAAGAAGATTATGTAGAAATACACGGTAGTAAAATTAAATTTTTAGGTGCTTGCCCATATAACTATAACGAGGTATATGCATTAGAAAGTATTATAGAAGAGCAAAACATACTACAGAACCTTTTCGGAGATCACTTAAATATCGAAGAAAAGGAAATACTAGAAAAAATTTTGAAAAGAAATAAAGATTTATTCTTTCATGAGGGACAGCAACTCACTAGCACTCATGATGTAAAACATGAAATCGTCACAACTACGGATAGACCAATTTACGCGAAGACATACAGGTACCCTCAGGTACACGAACAAGAAATTAGCAAACAGATTAAGGAAATGTTGAAACAGGGAATCATAAAAGAAAGCAACTCTCCTTATAACAGCCCATTGTGGGTTGTTCCAAAAAAATTAGACAACTCCGGCGAAAAGAAATGGAGAATAGTTGTCGACTATAGGAAACTAAATGAAGCAACGATTGACGACAAGTTTCCTATTCCTAATATAGACACTATATTAGATAAATTAGGAAGGTCAAATTAAGTCATTTTTAGGTATTACGGGTTATTTTAGAAAATTTATAAAGGATTACGCTAAAATTGCGGAACCAATGACTAGATATCTTAAAAAGAACGCAAGAATAAACCTGAACGATTCAAATTACATAAGTTCTTTCGAAAAATTGAAAATAATCCTCACAAACTCACCAGTTTTACAATATCCTGATTTCAATAAAAAATTTCAACTAACTACCGATGCAAGTGACTTTGCTATCGGATCTGTACTTACGCAGGATGGACACCCAGTGTGTTATGCTAGTCGAACTTTAAATGATCATGAACGAAATTACTCAGTCACTGAAAAAGAACTATTAGCAATAGTTTGGTCGGTAAATTATTTTAGACCATATATATATGGTAGACCTTTCGATTTATTAACAGATCATCAGCCCCTTAAATGGTTGCAATCAAAACATAAAGGTAAGGATATTAATCAACGCCTTCAAAGATGGTTGCTACAACTAGGAGAATATAATATTAATATTGATTATATAAAGGGAAAAGAGAATAAAGCCGCGGATTTTCTAAGTCGAATCAATACCGAAACAGGAGAAATAAATGCGATTGAGACAATCACACATAAGGAGGGAGAAGTTACACCCTACCCAAATTTAAATTTTGAAATTGATAATATGAGTGTAGATAACAATACAATTCATTCCCAAGAAGAAGAACAGAATGACCATTTCCCAATACTAGACACAATAGTTAATAGGTTTTATACGCAAATCATTCTAACAAACAATAAGACAAAAGAGATAGAAATACTAAATAATAAAAGAATAATATATATTAATTCCGAAGATATCCAAGAAGAGAGACTCATAGATATATTCAGAAGGTTCATAAAGAGAAAAGGTAAAATAGGTATATACTCAGAGTTAACGGAACATGAATATAATTTGGTTCAACTAAAACTAATTGAATTATTTAACATAGAACATATTAAATTTTATAAATGCATGTATCACGCAAAAAATATAAAAACTGAAGAAGAAGCCTATAAACAGATAGCACGATATCATAAGAACGAAACAGGTCATGCAGGCATAAATGAAAATTATGAAGGTTTAAAGAAACTCATATACTTTAAAAACTTAAAAGAAATCATACAAAAATATATTAACAATTGTGACACATGCAATCGAGCCAAGTACGGTAGAAAACCAATAAAGCCAAAGTTTTATCACACCGAAACACCAAGTGACATAAATCAAATAGTACACGCAGATATTTACACTAACTCCAAAAACAACTTCTTCACTTTCATTGACAAATTCTCTAAACACTGTACTATGTTCTATTTAGAAGACAGAAATAGTTTAACTATCAAAGAAAAATTGCGACTATACTTTTCTATCAAAGGAAAACCCAGCAAAATTATTTTAGATAACGAATTCCAAAGCATTAACGTTAAAGACTTCTTAAGGCAAGAGAACATCGAAGTTCACTTCACCAAACCGAATAGCCACACAGGTAACTCAGACATTGAGAGACTTCAGAGCACCATCAGTGAGAAAATGAGAGTACTCACAACCGAAAAATCAGAATTAACAACAAAAGAAAAAATATATAAGTGTGTAGAATGGTATAACAAATCAGTACATTCAGCAATAAAATTCAAACCAATAGATGTTCTAGAAGGTAGAGTAGATAAACAAAAAGTTAAAACAAACATGCAGGATATAAAGGACAAGATTATTAATAAACTAAACACAAATAGAGAAGAATATAACGAGGAACGAGAAGAAGGACTAGTTAGGAATTATAAATCACTTAGACATAAAGAAGAACCTAAATATAGAAAACTTAAACTACATAATGTACATCCTTCAAATATTAAAAGACCAACTAAATTTTCAGATCAAGTGGATATTAGTAATTCTACTAATGACAGCGACGACAATTGACGCAACATTGACCATAGAAAAAATTGATACAAACAGTGGATTCATAGAAATTAAACTAGGAAACGTTGAAATAGTAAGAACTTATGATGTCATACTACACATTATAAACCCCACAGAAATTTTGAAGATAATTGAATGCCTAGAGGAAAATATTTCCAATATTCAAATTGACAACGGAAAAGAAATTTTATTTCATGAGTTAGAATCACTAAAATACAAATTACACACAATTATCCCACATAGACACAAAAGAGGACTTATCAACATAGTAGGTACAGGTATGAAATGGTTATATGGAACAATGGACGAAGATGATAGGCAAAACATCGAAGAACATTTAAAAGTCATCGATAAGAATAACCATAACCTAATAACCCAAAACAACTAACAAATATTCATTAACGATAGTTTTAATCAAACTTTTGTAACGTTAAAACAAACTATTGAAAAAGATAGATTTAAAATTTTGAATCAATTCAATAATATTAAAAAAGAAACTATTAAATGGAATAACAAACTTATTTACTTAGAATCATTATTAAAAATTGGAATAATAATAGAAAATATCGAAAACATTAACGAATTAAAATTCAACCATAAGAACCATGTTATGTTTAATATTTATGTTGGAATCATAATTGTACTATTAATTATTAGTTTAATAATTTATGTTTATATAAAATCAAAAGAACTCAAACGTACATTCTATATAACTCAGGAGAGTTTTCATCTTAAGGAGGGAGAGGTTATATCAAAGTCAGCGAACCAAACAACAACGGATGTTCCCACCGCCCCAGTTAACAAGAATGAAACGTCAGCGTCTGCCAATACGACGAAACCCAACACGAGCTTTGGTTTGGCAATCGACTGGACTCGTTAGAGTTCATGTAAAAGCTGACTCAACAATAACTGCATGCTATAAAGAACATTGGATACCAATTACAGTCAGTCTGAATAGAAGCCGCAGTTGAATCGCAAGTTAAAGTTTAAGTTCATATGTGTATCATTGTATCTATGTTGAGAAATAAAGTTTTTTTTTATTTTACCTTTCGTCTTTCGAACTTAATTCGCGCTGCGTTCAATATTCGGTTGAAATAATTGCTTAGCAGGGTCGGTAATTCGAGCAACCATAAATCGGTTTCGCACCACGTTTACTGTAGTGGATAATGCGTTTGCTCAAAGACGTCGTTCAGTGCGCACCGATGGAGCTGTGGCCATCCACTTTATGGAAAATTTTGCCCAAAAATATTGTAAAATGCAATTTTTACAAGAATTGTAGCCAAGCGACCATCAAACGTGTTGCACGCCCGGTGAATGGGACAAGAACGAGATGGCTAACGATCCCGATTTTCACAAGAAAATTTTTTTCAATAATGAAGCTCACTTTTGGTTTCAAGAAAACTAAGATTACTCTTTATTTCACAATAATGAAAAGAAAACAAAGTACTTAATTTTTTCTGTTTCACACAAGAACAAAATGGCTTGAACGACCAATGCTTGATAGTGTAAAAAATATTTGCAAATATTTTTGAAAACTTTGAAGTTGGACGGAGTGGAAGGGTACGTGACATAAAGTTGGACGTCAAGCTTGATAAGTGTGAAAGCAAAATACATCCGACCATCCAATTTCCATCAAACGAAGTCTGTCCAACTAATTGTACAGTGTGAACAGGGCTATTGACCAACTTTGAAAACTCTGTAGATCAAAATAAAAATCAAAAAATTATTTTGTTTGTTGTTTTTGAAGCGCTGCTAATATTTCTATAAGAAATAAAAAACAAAATGGTAAAACCAAGACATCGAATTTTGCATTTTTGCCGTGATTTTTGCCTTTTGATACCACAGTGCCGCCGCGCCATTACATCCTCGAAAAGTCACTGTTTGGTGTGCTCTATGGACAGAGCGAATAATGGTTTCATACTTCTACAAAAATGAAGCTGTCCATAATGTTGTCTAAGAGGAACGCCGAAGGCCATTACAATTTCGTGCCTGAATAGGAGGATGTTGATGTGGACAACCTGTGCTTCCAACAAGACATATACATAGCTGTATAGTTGAAACAATCAATTTATTGAAGAAAATTTTTTACTATTCTCTGTGGGGTTATGTCCACGCAGATAAGTCTGAGACCATTGACGATTAGGAAGTGAAAAACATACGGTGCGTTATTGCTGATATACGACTCCTAATGCTGCAATAAGTGGTCGAAAATTGGGCTACTAAGCTGGAATTCATTTGAGCCAGTCACAGCGGCCATTAGCCCGAAATTTTAAAACAAAACGGCAAATTCTTATCTTCAGAAAAAAGCTAAAGTCTTGGTCATAACTTTGAAATATATGCGTCTTATTTCTTCTTGAAATCCAGACGTCTAGAAAAAACAACCTTTAATACTTAGAATAGAATCATTCCAATGAGTCTCGTATTAAACTTGCGGAAAGCAGGTATGTAACCTAAAATTTTCAGTCGATTTCGCTTAACTTAGTTGTTTCTTTTCAAAGCAACCTTAAGATCCCATGTAAAAGCTTTGCCGATATTACTGACAGCTTAGTTCTAGAAAACGACTGAAACCAAATCGAAATTGAATTTAAGAAACGAATGAACTTGTTTTTAATGTTTCACATTTCGGTCGATTTTATAAGTTCGAAAACCTATCGAAATCACTTCAAGTGAAACTGAAAACAGATGAGATGACATGTCATGCTTCATGCAAGATAATTCTTTTGTGAATATCAATAGTTCCCTGCATTGTAAATTGGTTTGCCTGTTTGTTTTGACAAAATAAAAATAGGATGATTCAAAAAGCATTCACCGACGCTTGTCTCTTCCTTCTGCGCGATGCGATGGGCTGAGCCGCTAACGCCATAGGCAATTCTTTTATAGTGTTGTTTGGAGAATTCTCATCATTCGAGTCTGCTATTCCAAAATCAACAGAATTTGGAGTTTCTTCAACTACGGTGCATATCCTGCAAATTTTGGGAACAGCATACTCTTTAGATAGTTATCACATACTTGTTGAAAGGTCTGCCGCCAGCTGATGTGTATGTCTTCGGCCTTGTTGTGAAATAGTTATTTTCTTATTGCAACCTTGCAATCTGTCCAATTCTGTAGTATTCTCTTGCAGTGAACCTTTGCTGTTGAGGTCATTTTTTAACTCATCGCATTGAGCTTCAGCTGCAACTTTGCCGCCTCTACAAAATTTTCTTGTGAGATTTTTGTGGTTTTCCATAAATGCAATAAATATTACTTCTTGTGTAGTATTTTAATGTTTACCAATGTTAAAATAAGTTATTTTATTTAAAAAAAATTCTGAAGAAATAATATCACTTCAATTTTACTTCACGCGTCTGTTTGTTAAAATTATAGCTGGGGGTCAATTCCCGATCTGTGAAGCTGTGAAGTGAAAAATTTTATCACAGCTTCACCGAAAACTCGATTCTCGATAAATGAAAACCAAAATTTTTTTCATATGATAAATTTCTTTTCATTGGTATGAGTCGGTAAAAAAATTCAATTATAAAAAATTTAAGCAAAACTCAAGCGCGGAAAGAGCCTCCAAGGTTCAAAAAGTATTTTTAATGGAGAACGTCTCAATATCCCTGAATCTATTTCCAAGTGTGGTACCCGTGGTGTGATGGATAGCATGTCCGCCTGTTAATCCAGAGGTTCGAGTTCGAATCCCAACAGAGGCAAAAATGTTTTTTCTACGGGTATCGCCTTTCGCGAGGAATTTGCAAGTCCTCCGTTATTATTCATTGCCATGAAAAGCGCTTTCTCGATTAGCCGTTCGGAACCGGCAGAAAATTGTAGGTCCCCTCCATTTCCTCACAAAGCATGGTTGTGAGAAATGCGCTAGGCCCAAGGGCTCCTCGCTCTGTTGCGCCACCCTATTTACTTTATTTTTATTTTTATTTTATTTATTAAGAAAGAAATAAAGTGTAATTACTACCAAAAAATTGAAAAACCCTATAAAAAACACAAAATAAAACTGAAAAATGACATTTAGAACGTTTTAGTACTTTTTAGAGCACAGTTTGAGAACTACTTTTCATTTTGAGATCGGGAATCGCTTAGAATGGGTTCGTGAAGTGATAGAATGGATAAACTGTGTGAAAACTGAAATGATATTTTTCTCACTTCACAGATCGGGAGTTGACCCCCTGGTCGATTTAAAATCTTTCAAAAACCGGCGAAATCGAAATGTAGAACATAAAAAATGGATTTGCTTTAATTTTAAAAAGAACGAAATCGATAACGACTTTAGTGAATTGCAGAACACCAAATTTCACTTTTTATCGAGAGTGAAATGCAGAACCTTGTGCTCGAACCTTAAACTTCTGCGAAGCAGCCTGGTAAACTTAAACAAAAAGTATTGATTTAGCTTACGTTGTGAAATTTTCAGATTGAAATGAACACCTTAGCGATTCAATGTTAAATGGTTTTCAACAATCAGCACTCTGATCACATACGGCGAGACAAATTTTTAATTTTTTATTTGAAAAATTTGAATTTTCTGTGTTGTTACGTAAATCACAAATTCAAATTTATTATCCCAACAGAATCCACCATCAACCCCATCCAATCTCATGGAAAGAAATTATTTGGTTCGCTAGGTTCACAGTTCTTCCATTTCTTCAAGTGTATCCTGAAGCTATATAAGTCTTTCAATTCAAACTTTGTTACAGCAGTTAGAAGGATAATCACAAAACTGACGTCTGTATCTTATTTATATTTTGAGTCATAAAGGATAAAAGCAGAGCCGTTGTTATCCTAGTATAGCAACACTAGAAAATAAAACGAGGGGATCATTTGAAATGTGTGCCCATTTGGCATTTTGCAAAACAGTTAACTTGGAATTTTCAAAGTGAGTTGGCTCGTTCATATTGTGAAGCGCAACATAGGAACAAAGCACTTTTAATAGCCTGAGAGAACTTTTATGAACAATAATTGCAGATGAACCTTTTCTGATATAAAAGGATATAACCGACTACCTAGGTATTGAGGAAATGTGTCCATGCGAACAATCAGATTTCCGGATGAAGCCAAAGTGGACAGTTATGGTAGGTGGTGGTGTGTGATGGTCGTTGGTAGGGAGCTCAGAGGTGGATGATGCTCTAGTAAAGTATTCTTGGCTTACACTGGCAAATGAATGCTTAAGATGAAATAAGTAGATAAAAATGGAGATAGAAAATTGCCTTCTACATAATATACAGTATATACCGATTTTGCCACTGCTGCTCACTGTTCAAGTTGCTGCTGCTGGAGGAGAGGGGTGCAAGGATATCCCTTTTAATTGGAAGTTGATCCCAATCGAACGTCAATTGCCCAGACAGGCTTATCTATTATTCTGCCTTAGCATTTATTGTCGTTCATTGGGTTTCGGGGTGGTAATAAAAGCTTTGGTCGAGGTCGTATAAAAGAGCACTTATGCATGGATTTGGATACTTTTTCTTTTTGTCTTTTCTTTGTTTTGTTTAGCTCGTCGAGTGAAGTATGACTGTAACATTTATAGATTGGCTAAAGGGATATACACAGTATATTATGAACTTATTCGTCCATGTAATGGATATTTGGGCTTATCGGACTTAAGAATCTACTGTGTTGATAATGATAAATAATGGTTTGCTTTTGTGTGTGCTGTTTGTTAAATAATATGACAGTTCTATTCGAGTATATAAAAGTAACTAACTGGAAAATTAATGAGGAATTATGTTTGAGTTCTTTGAAAAGAATTTGATACTCTAGGTAAAGTATAAGTTGCATCATTTATTCCTGGATTTACTGGATACTGATTCACATGTCTTTGAATGTCGACTGGCTTACTGATTTGATTTTTGGGTTTACATACTTCCTCTTATGGTTTTTTGGGCAGTGTGCTACAATATTGAAATATCAAAGGCCTGCTGCTCTCAAAATATGTCAAAACCACTACACGACTACAACTATGTCTAATTCACAGCAATACAAACATTGTGGGGGTTTTAAATGTTTTGACAAATAATCCAGGATCTATTTTCGGTCAACAGAAACAATTTTAACTAAATAATTTCGGTATTGAAGTTCAGAATGTTTTTTAAAACCACCACATAATTACAGAAGACACCTATTGAGAAATGGGTGAATGGAAATGGAGACAAGCGCGGATACAGGATTTTGATAAGAGGGGGGGGGGGGGGGGGGGGGGGGGGGGTTCAGCTTCCTTCCTTTTCAATGATTTGCAGTTATTGAATATACACTCAATCAAATATAAGAATACATATCTTATTTAAAAGAATTAGAAAAATTGTTTAAAAAATTTAAAAAAAATTAATTAAATTAGTTTAAAATAGTTAATTAAATGCTAAAATCTAACTTTTTTTTGGAGCTGGTTTTTGAAAACCTTGTTATTACTTTTCAACATCGATCGGGATTTGTCTGTGGATGTGCATAAGAGCCAGACCGCAAAGGCGATTTTTACTCATTGTGGAGCATAAATAGGTTTTAAGGCGCCGCAATGAAGAAAAAGACCGCTCTGCCGAAGAATTCGTAACCGGAAGCGTTGCAAGGATTTAAAGAAAACTGTGTATAATGCCAAACACATCCTTATTGCATTTATCCTTCAACTCAAGAACGAGATTCTGTAGTATACCTCAGTTGAATTAGTGTCAAAATTAGCTCGGTGAATTTGGGGTCCACCATGACGTGGAATACGAGGAATTCTCAACTCAACATTCAACTGATCGCATAAATTCTTTGCATGCTGCCAGATATTGTGGAAACTGGTATCTATGTTCTCCCGGCGACCTTGAAGAACGGAAATCGTGTTCTTCACCAGCATTGCGCTGCTATTCAGGTCAAGAGATTTAGGTTGTAGTAACTTGCTCAAGGACTGTGTTAAAGACAACACATCACTCAAACACAAAACTGATACAATAAACTGTGAATTGCATAAAAATGTTATAAGTAAGGAAGCCTTGCCAGCCGTGCTTGGGTCACGCCACTGCGATATCGTGTCCAACGCTTCTACAATTTTGATGAGGTCCAAATAAAATTGAAGTACACCTTCATGTCGTTCTACCCACCTTATTTCGCAAAATGATGTGAGGGCACACCCCAAGGTGTTCATGAGGACAGTTTTTCGTTTCGAATGCAATTTGAAGAAGAAGATTACCTCTTTCATTATAGCAACAGCGTCTCGAATTGCAGGTACTTTTGAACTTTGTGAAATGGAGTTATTTAGCTTATAGCAAAAATGAAATATTTTCATGCATGCCTAAAGTTCATATCTTGCACTCTTCGCTGAACGTAGACTATATCTGAAGATTTCTTCCTCGAAGATACCAGCGATCTGATGAAAGCAGACACTCAGTTCCTCCACCGTTTCGTAGAAGCTCAGAAGAGTTTAGTTAGTGAATAGCTCCCTGACATCTTTCATGGTGGTATCAAAAGAACCTATCTTACATCTAACCGTTTTAGTTGTTTTCCATCGCAGCCACTTAAACTTTTTCCAACCTACCTAATATATGCCGATGCTGCTGAGTAATAGTGAGTTCATTTAAAATTAACAACTCGCTCGCTACGAATAACATAAATTAATAGGGTTTTACAACAGAGCTCGCAGAGCCTCTTGGCATAGCCTTCTTTCTAAGCCTCACAGCACGAATGTGGAATGTTTTTATCTCATATTGCAATGCTCCGAAATTCAAAAACAAAGTGCATCGCAGTATGATTTCAATTCCTATTTTCAGTTTATGTGAATTCTTCAAACAACTTCCAGCCAAATCCACCTTTAACATCAGAGTCAACACAGTTTATCGTATTGTTAACATACAGACACATCAAAATATTCAAAATGGAGATGAATTTCACTTTGGATTCTATATCTTGGTTTTCTAAGGAAAATTACGACAACAGTGAGCGGGACTAACATTTTTTGTGAAATGATTGCTTAAAGGAACACTCCAGAATCCAGATACAATAACTGACATTATGCACAGTAGAGATTTCATAAGCTAATCTCATTTATTGGATTTAAAATATTTGTAATAAATTACCACTCCCGAAATGTGGACCAAGGACCAAAAATTTAATGTAACAAGCTAAATTACGACCGCTTGGTTCAAAGTTATAACAGTAAAATTAATTAACTTCTGCTACTCCTGACAACTTTTTATGCTTTGATTATTTTATGCTTTGATTGCATAAAAAGTAGTCCTCGAAACAGTTAATCTGCTTTTGCCGAAATGTTTCTCTGCAAAAGCATATTACTGCATTTAAATCCAAATTGGTACACTGCTCAGGAATACTGAACACAATTTAAACTTTTAGCAAAGCTAAATCTATTGGTATGGCACCCGTAGTACGAGTCTACCTATACCTGCACAACCTTAAAACCACAACGTTCTCATTATGATTCTAGAGAGGTCTGCAATCAAAAAGTTAAAACTTCCTTTGGTGCCTTAACGATCTGTAATGCTTTGGGCTTACATACACTGTAACAAGTGTACGTAGATGTACCTAGCAAACAAAAGCGTATCCGTCATCAAAATGTATACATCGACCGATTTCTAATGGAAAACGATGTCCCCAGACTCTGTCCTCTTATTTGCTTTTTTCTTCTTTTTTTTTTTGAAAAATGTGTGTATGTGTTTGTGTCAGTAAATACTAGTGCAGAATTACAACAGTCACGTGATGCCGGTGACACCAACCAACATGCTAGCGCTACAACTCCAGAGTCACAGTACGAATTCCGAATACGAATTGAAATTACATTCAAGTTACACCAAAATCGAAAATTCAATTTCCTGGCTGGTGTACGGAGTGTGTACGTAGATATGTGTACGGCAGCGACACGATGGCAATTTCCCTTACCACCTTTTTAAGAAAAAAAAAGAAGAAAAATACGTTTCGACAAAGTCACTGCCGCCGACGGCATCATCCTTCGGGTATCTCACATTTCTTGCACCACTAGCAGCAGCAGTGCTGTGCACTCCTGGATCCTGGTGCCTACCTCGAATCCAAAACGCGCCCCACGGCACAAAGCAAATGCCAAACCAAGACCAAATCGAGAAGAAGAATGAATTGTGTTTCCAGTGTCAGCAGTGGGTTCTGGATTCGAAGTTAGTTTTTGGAGAAAAGCTACGATTTTTGGCACATCCTGGCTGACTGGTTGGCTGGCTCTGGCGGGTTCCTTTAAATCTAACCATCGAAACTACTACGAGCAGAGCAATAAATTTCAAAATGTGGTCGAAATGTGTCACACTCATTTAATCCGACATCGATAACTTTGGGGTAACACTTCACCCTGGAATTTGGTTGAGGTCGAACATTGTACAGCTACGGGGAGGGAAAGTGCGAGATGGGGAGTTGATGTTGTGTTTTCTGGGTATTAGAGAACTCTAAACCTAAGTCAGGCACGGCGCCGCCAGTCAGTATGGCGTGAAAATTCGAACGTGAATATTACCAAAACATTTTCGGAATGCAAAAAGATGGTGTGATGGTTTTACATACCCTCCCATTTTCCATCACCACTGAAAGTATTACACTGTCTGTCCGTCAGTCATACAACCAAACTTATGGTTTATGGGTTGTTGTACACTGACTTTGCATGCGGCTTGGCTTTCGGTATATGAAATCCACCAACCGTAGGGAGCTTTAAAAGTCAGGAACTTTACGTTTATTGAATTATATCGAGGGATGTGTTGAATTGTCAAACGTGTGCAGAACTGTCACGGTTCGTCGACGGGAGTTTTAAGAGTTAATTTCGAAAGGCACCTGTGGCCGAATGCTGAAACAGAAAGATTTTAGGCAGTCTCGTGTGACAGGTTCATTATGGAAGTTGTCAATTGGAATGGGTTTGCAATTGAAAGTGGTAAAGTGGCAGTGTGCTAATAATGCACATGTTTTTGAATTCTACAAATCGTTGAATGTGTTTAAGTCAATCCCACTGGCTGTATACATAAGTAGATTCGTTTTCAGGAAATGGGCTATTGGTTCAAAGAGGAAACTTATGTAATTTGACTGCTCATCTCCCAATAATTTCGAATTGCACATTCCCCTTGAACAATCACCCATACGCCCATTACTTCCCTCACACCGTAGAGCTTTGAAGGACAAAATAAGGATCAATTATTATTATTAACGCATCGCTGATTCAAGGATATTTGAGTAATCCTTAAAGTCTTTTCAACGGAGTAAGATTAAGCACTGCACACTCTTAATCCTATATAGGCTCTTCGTAATGAAAGGCACACACTTAATGAATTTCATGACGGTTCTTGCAATTTGCTTATTAAGTTCCTTGTTACATAACCCAGGAGGAAACTCTTCGTGCACGACTGGTTTTGGAATTTAAAAAGAAGTGAATGAAAAGGAGATGGTAGGCTTTGTAGGCATCGTCACAGTTATGGTTAATAAAACGGCACAGCGTACAACCACAGATATATGACATCAAAAGTGTAAGGCTCTTTATTCTTTAACCATAAGAAAGATAAGGCAATGGCAAAATAAACAAATTCGGGAATAAAATCTTTCATTAGCCAGGAAAGATAACGAAAAGTGAAATTTAAGAGAAATGGCAAATACAAAGGATTGCTGAAAAAAAAAAAACAGAATAAAGAAAGGAAAGAACTGGGAACTATCATTACTAAGTGACCTGAGAAACTTTTGAGCCACGACATTTGACATAGGAATGCCCTATGCGTATGCGCAGTGCACTGGAGGACTTAAAATATACACTGATCAGTCTTAATTAAAAGTCTTAGGTCCTGTTCTAGTAAACAATCATAGAAAGAGAAGCATGTATCCAAAAATTACCAAGAAATTGTTCTCCGTCTACTGCGGCGACGTTTCGGTTGTAAAGGAGCCGTCATTCCACGGACTTACGGCAGATGTGGTAGATTAGCGGAACCGCCAATCTGTGATGAATCAAACCTATCATGTCAAAATAGAGGAAAGCCTCCGGTGAAACAAATCCACAGGAGTAGTAAGCCACAAATATCAGGCCATTGTTCGAGGACATCGCTCTTGCAGTGTGACCCCGAGTCAGTATTATCATGAAGTTGTCGATTCTGTTTATTTGAGCTCCGTTGTAAAGGACCCCATTAGGATAATATTTTCTGTATTTCGACCAGTAGCGTAGCTAGCATGGGTGGCACCCGGGGCGGCGGATGTAAAACAGTAAAATAAATGAAATTCCGCTAATCCATATATTGGGATTTCTTTATTTGAATTCAAATAAAAATTTTAAAAAAGGGACCAAAAATTAATGTATCTACATATTCACATTGTATAAAAAAAATCAAACATTAATAAAACGTCTTCTTCATAGCTTTTAAAGCAGAAAATTCGCTGAAAGCGTCGTCAAAATTTATTTGCTGGGTCGCCTCATGTTCAATTGTTAAAATTCCCAGATTGTTGAGCCTCCTTTCCGTCATTGTTGCCCGCAAGTAGTTTTTAATTAATTGAAGCTTACTAAAACTCCTTTCACATGACGCAACTGACAGACATATTGTCATAAACATTTTTAATACCACAATAAGATTCGGAAGAGATTCTGCAAAGTCCCATTCTAGGATGAATTTCATAAAGTCTAAAGATAACCAATTAGATGTTGTCACTTTAGCCGCTTTCAAATGACATCTCAACCTTGGTATCTCTGAGAGAAGTTCTGACTCTGACACCTAATCATTAGCACTAGCAAATTTTGAAACAGCTATTTTCAAACCATTAATGTTTGCTAAAAGTATTCGGCTGTACAACTTCAAACAATGAAGCCACCTCCTTAATAGACTCTGTTCTTGTTCGAAGTTCAGTGATGATCACTCGAACATGTGTTTCCGTATAGTTCAGCGCTAAGAGAAAGTCCTGCATCAGTTGCCAACTCACCAGCCATTCGCTTTCTACGACGAATTCTTCTTTCTGTTGGAATGTCGTATTTCTCCGATGTTTTTATACCAAGGTTAATTGCGTCTTCTACGATCTTCGTCCGATTTTCTTCAACGTAAATGCGAAGGTCTTCTATTTTTTTTAGCCAAGTGATCAACACTTAATCCCTTAGCTTGTAGTGCTATCTGAGTACAATTTATTACTTTAAGGACATTATTCCAAAAGAAGAGAAAAGAAAGAAATGCGAAATCGAACATTGCAGATTTCAGGTTCTGTGCAGCACCTCTGGTTTCTACATTTTCTCTTGCATCACACAACTCTTCAGCTGCAGCTAAGATTTCATCAAACTTTTCGGCCAAAACCTTCACTGCAGCATAATGAGCGTTTTTGAAAGTCTTTTCACGGTTGATTTACACTGTACTTGAGAAGCACTTCCCAGCGATGAGTGGAAACAGAAAAAAATGTAATAGTTGTCTCTACTGTTCCAAAAAATGTTAAACAAGATATATTTTGAGCAAATGAATGTTGGCCACATAAATTAATTGAATGATCTATACATCCAAAGAAAATGGCTTTGTTGTTTTTTTCTTTAATAATAGCTTGCACTCCCCATGTACACCGCTCATAACAGCTGCATTGTCATAACCCTGAGAACGACACATCATAATATCTAAACCGTCGTTTTCAAGATTCTTAAGAATTTCTTCACTTAAATCTGCAGCTTTTTTCCATGTAAAGAAAATCTTAGGAATGCTTCTTTGATTTCTACTTTGCTATTCTCAATTTCAACATAACAAATCACTTCAGACATCTGATCAATATGTGAAATATCAGGTGTACTATCAAACATAATTCCAAAATATTTAGCTGATTTGATTTCATTGACAATTCTGCATTTGACTTGATTCGCTAAGATATTAATGAATTCGTTTTGTATTTGTGGCGATAAATATGAGACTTTTGGTGATTTTCCTTGTTCCAGATTAAAGATGTGCTCTTTTAACACAACATCATACTTAGACATAAGACTCACTAGTTCTAAGAAATTACCCTTATTTGAAGAGTATTGTCCTTCATCATGTCCACGGAATGCTAGGTTTTGTTTAGCTAGAAACAATGTTATGTCTAATAATCTGGATAACAGGTGTCATCTATGGTTTTATGTAATTTTAAACCCATTTCAAAAGTTTTCCACTTCTCAAAATTTTCTATGTGTTCATTTGAAGTCCGGTACTTTAGGGTTCAGCTTCCACCATTTCTGAAATCCATCTATGAATATTGTTTCTGTATCAACATTATTGGTGACAGCAAATAAACGACAGCAAAAGCAGTACAGTCTATTATTTGTTCGAGAATATATCATCCATGACCGTAAAATCTTGTCCCCGTTAGGCAAAACTTTATAGAACCATTCTTTAGTAAGATGACACAATCTTTCATTTTTACCCCTGGCCTGGAAACAGTAGTGAATGGTCCTTCCCGGTTTAGGAAATGTTCAAATCCTTTTTTGATGATTTCTATTCGAACTTTATCATGCATACTTTTCACAATCGCGGTGCAAAGTTCGGGGAAAAAAAGCGGTTTCTCTAGCCACCAAAATGATAACCTTTTGCAGTTTGCAGCTGCGATTTTCAACATCTTCATGAAATCATATCTTACATAAGCCCAGTTTTATTGGGAATCTATATTCACTTATATTCACTTAAGCAAAACATCGCTCATGGAAAATCAACAACTCTTAAGTGAATATAAGTGAATAGCGTAAGTGGACAAAAATAACTCACTTGCAGAAGCGAACAACAGGGGCTAGATTCCGCAAGAGTGAGTATAAAAAACTCACACTCACGGCCCTCTGAAAACTCACGCTCTGAAAGACCGTGAGTAAATTTGAAAGATAGTGTACACGTCTTCTGTCAAAAAAACTCACCTTCACCCTTGCGGAATCCAAATTAAAGTGTGTGCACAATTTTTCGTGTACACATTTAAAATTCACTCTTGCGGAATCTAGCCCCAGATGGTTGGTAAATGGAGTTAATGTGAAAGTGAACTTGGTAAGTGAATACAGCCATATAAAGCGTTTTAATGAGACTCGCAAGTGAAGTGAATATAAGTGAATATAGAAATTCCCAATAAAACTCGGCTATAGAGTAGACAATGCTTTTCATAATCGCATTACAAAGTTCGGGGAAAAATAGCAGTATCTAAGAACGACCCGAGAATGACTTTTTTTGTGGAAGTACCTGCGTGTGGGACGAACCAAATAAAACAAAAAACGAGTAAGTTAATCGTTGAGGGCGACACGTCTATGGACTTTATTTACAAAACAAAAAACATAGGCTGACCGATAATATATTTTTTGTGCAAATAGAAACTGGTAGGTAGTTAGGTTAGGTTCAATGTCGCAATTTTTTTTTTTAATACTCTGCGATCTATAACGCCATAGTATATATACTCCTTGGTAGCTTTTGGGTGTCACCCCCAGATGGATGACACCCGGGGCGGTCCGCCCCCCCCCCCCCCCCCCCCCCCCCCCTTGCTACGCCACTGACTCCGACTCTGGTGTTCTGTGCAATCCAAGACAGGTACGCAGACACTGTCTCTCAAACACCCGAATCATTTCCATCTGAGACGCTGTAACATTGAATCACACAGGGCAGTCATAGACAATCATCGTCCTTATGAGGGCCATGTAGCAAATCACCTTCACTCTGCTATCAAGTTGACTGCTAGAAACAGTCTCCTCGTCAGAGCAAATGCTCCTCTAGCCCTGGCCAGAGCCGCATCCATATGTTTGTTAAAATATAGATACTGATCTAGCCAAAGGCCGAGGTACTTGAAAACTACTTTGCTTGGCAGTGGGTGGCCATGTAGATCAACGATCACCAGCTTTCGCCAGTTCTTTCTCGTATCCCTTGAGGCCCGAGCCAACGAGGGTTGATCGTGTTCTGGCTTCGGTGTGTACCTATATTGAAAGTATACACTTCCCAAAAGCTTTGACGTCAACTAGAAACGTTGATAACATTTTTGAATCGCTCTTCTGTTCACTATGTTCACTGTGAAGTTTCGTAAAACAACACCTCGTTGTGGTTACAAAAATTTGTGACTTAAAAAATATTTCAAAGGATTCTATTTTAACAATCAATCGGCTTCAGTTAAGCCCTTCCATAACGGCAAAAATTGCATGAGTTTTCGGTATTTGTATACGAAAAAATGGATAAAAAATGTTTTTCTTATCTAAGGAGATGACAGTGTACTCAATACAAGCCCTTTAGGCATAGTTGTCGAAAGCAAATCCTTTTGTGCTCAATTTACCGAATGAAATCGATTTTAATTTCAAATGGAATAGAAACTACTGTATTTTCACTCCGAAGTTAGTACACATAAAACTCTGCCAATAGCAGGGCAACAACACTCATATATATAAACTCGTACATATACATAGATCCTTGTGGCATAAATATTCAGGATTAAAGTTTGCCGCTTGCGTTTTGTAGCCCAAA
Organism: Melanostoma scalare; assembly: GCA_949752695.1. Lineage (NCBI taxonomy): Eukaryota > Metazoa > Arthropoda > Insecta > Diptera > Syrphidae > Melanostoma > Melanostoma scalare. Next base: position 21,440,376 of record OX456986.1, read on the forward strand.
CCACAATTCAATTAAAATCGCCTTCGGTTTGAGAGCTGAACCAAGGCACTCGTCCTGTGGCAAACACTGCTAGTGCAATTATCATTGTGATGGGTCCTTTGGTGGGTGGATTTTAGAATGAGTCGTCGGTCGGTCGACTGTGTCTCTAGGAGAATGTGCGGAAATGGACCCCATTGAGCCCTTAACTGCACTTACAACAGCTCTGCTTGTTGTGCTGTGAAACAATTTTTAACGCCTCATAAAGTTTTAGCACCCAGTTCTCTCTCATCCCCCCTCAAAAAAAGAAACAAAACCCATCCGATAGTGATTCCGATATTCAGAACGATTCAACTAATTTCGGAAAACGTTGGTGCTATTTTCTGTTATGTAGTACAATCAGCTAGAGCAACTACTATGCTATGACTGCCAAGGTGGTGGGGGAAGAACTTCATTAACAGTCCAGTAATTAAGTTAATACTGGTTTTTCTTGTACTTTGCTCGTGTGATGGATTGAATGAGTTCATTCAAAATGGGGTGGTGGTGGTGGCAATTCAAAGGAGAGCAATACAATGGTTCCTCTTTACACACATATTAGGTTTGCCTTTTGTTGTACTTTTCCTTTTTATTTTTTCTTTTTCGAAATTTCATACTGAGGACGGATGATTGTGTATGTGTGTGTGTGCCCGTGTTTAGATGGACATGTTTTGATGGCTTTGCCTTGCGCTGCTTTACGAGGGATGAATGATTATCTCTGAAATACGTTGGAAATTTATGGCCGGTCAAATTGGGGATAATAAACAAGTTTTAGGTGAATAACTTCATATGCAAAAACTAAAAGTTGTTTTTAGTTTTATTTGAGAAGCATCGTATTACGTTCTCAATTTGATGGTCCATTGGTTTATGGCTCAAATTTGAGTAGAATTAGTGCTGAGCTATGAAACTTTGAAAGGGTTACGTTGTTTTAATTATTACTCAGAAATAAGATAAGACAAAAGGATTGCTATAGGGTCCTACTTGGATGTTGGTTAATAAAGTTCGATGGTTTTTATACGTTTTGTGTCTTTGTAACTCGAGGAAAGTTATCGACTGTGTTAGACATTTAAGTTTTTGCAAGTTTAAGTTGTGGTACCCGTGGTGTGATGGATAGCATGTCCGCCTGTTAATCCAGAGGTTCGAGTTCGAATCCCACCCGAGGCAAAAATGTTTTTTCTACGGGTATCGCCTTTCGCGAGGAATTGGCACGTCCTCCGTTAGTATTCATTGCCATGAAAAGCGCTTTCTCGATTAGCCGTTCGGAACCGGCAGAAAATTGTAGGTCCCCTCCATTCCCTCACAAGGGATGGTTGTGAGAAATGCGCTAGGCCCAAGGGCTCCTCGCTCTGTTGCGCCACCCTATTTATTTATTTTTAAGTTTAACTAAGCTTGTTTACCTATCTATACCTACAATTTTAAGACTGACGTTAAACGAAAAACTTATTTGGAAGGGTGTTATAGTGACTCATTGAACATCCCATTTTAACAATTTAAAGCAAACCAATTTAGGAAAGATCACCGAGGTTAAAGGTTGCGTATGATAGAACTAAGGCCATATAAGCGAGCTTAACTTAAAGAAACTTCATCGAAACTAGCATTGGAATTGCTCAGGTTTCGAAGTACGCCGCAGAAAAAACTAATTTAAGGAATCTAGTAATTCAGGGTGAGCCATCTAGTGGTTTCTTTTTAAATGATAGGCTAGTTTGACACTGATAGCAATAGGTATAGAAAGTCAAAATGACACCTCCGCAAAACTAAATGAGTCGCTCTACTCTAGAACAAGATTGGGAAATATTGAAAACATATTTCAAAAGTATGTGTTGTGTAGACCCAACAGTGCGTTTTTGAAAAGAATCTTTGGACGAAATGAAACATCCAACACGCCTGCTAAATGCAAGTCTGTGCAAAAAGATCGGTGTCGGTTTCAACCCAGGCAAATCTCTGAGCATAATATTCTATACAAAACATGCTTGGATGATTCTTATTTCCCACATTTAATTTTGAATGGTCACGTGAATTTTTTACTGTAGCGCTGTAAGGGCTACAGTAAAAAATTTAGGTTTCATTTTTAATAAAACCCTCACTTGGAGTGATCATGATCACGTTAACAATATAATAAGAAGTATTTATGGAGGACTAAGACGATTGTGGAGATTTTCGTTCTACATTCCGCAAGCTGCTAGATTGATGTTGGTCAAAACTTTGTTGGCTCCAATTATAAGCTACAGTTCTCCTGTTTATGGTGGGATGGATTCAATTAGCAAACAAAAATTAAATGTAGCTTTTAACTCATGCGTTCGTTTCATTCATTCTTTAAGAAGGTAAGATCATGTTTCACACACCTGTCCCATTGTGTTTTCGGGGTTTCATTAATGTCGCATTTCACTATTGAAATTTGTAAATTCATGTATAAGCTAGTACGATCTGAAACTCCCACCTATTTATTTGAGAGGCTGGAATTTTCAACTTCCTAGCGTACAAACAAGTTAAATATACCAAGAAGTTAAACGTTGCAGACTCGCAGGTCTTTCTTTGGAACAGGTTACCAGCTCCATATATTTTAAACTTAAATAACTTTATCCGCTCTTTAAATGATCATCTACAGAACCCAGACGAAGCTTTGCATTTTCATTCCTTATTTGTTCAATAACTTGCTTTATTTGTTTGTAATATTCTTTTTAATTTCTTTTTTTTTACTATACAATTGTAAATTTAATCAAAACTTTTCTCAAAATGTTTAGCATTACTAACTTTTTTTAACGTTCTCAATTTTTTTTACTGCTCATACATATAAATATTTATGCATTCTTATAGTTTCCATAATGTAAATAAACTTATTTCTTAGCGATAAATGAGTTCTGATCTCAAGGCTTTTTTATGTTATGAAATGAAATGAAACAAGTTCAAGCGATACCAACACCTTCATACTCAAGCCACTAAGCAATGAAACAAAAGAACTCTAAAAGACTTTTCTAAAAACTGCCAATAACAGGTGGCCATTTTTAGAAACGCGCTGGGTTTCCAAGGACCTATTGCCAGACAATCTTTAATTACTACTCCAGCCTATAAAGTCTCGGCTGTGTCCATTGATTGGCAATATTACGGGTCACAATCCAGTGGGTACTTATAATATGATGAGAATGGTCACTCGCATGTAAAGGATGCCTTGACGAAGGAGTGGAAGAAAGACTAGAGCCCTCGAAGAACACTTCTTCGATAAACTGGCCGATATCTTTAATTTTCCAAAGAACAGCTTCCTAAGGTTTATTCAAGGCTCCAAATGGTCCAGTGAGGTTCCTCAACCCCAATAAAAGAATCAAATAATCACACATCTCCTTCTCACCCACTTTTCTACCCACATTCTCCGCATCTATTCAGGCTCCAAATAAATATTCCACTGCATTTTGTCAACCATTACCTTTCAATCTTAGTTTATGTCTTAGTTACATAAAGTCATGGTGATGCAGTGACTTTTACAGGTTTAGGTGAAATCAACAATCAAACAAACGTAACCGTTAACCGCGAGCTGTTTTCATGGCCGAATTTAAATATGATCAAAATCTGCGATGGTAAGCGCTTCACACAACAGAAACCACTAAACTACTTTGATGTAGCCAAGATGCGAATGAGAATATCCGGCTTATGCCCAAACTATGATATGAAGCGAATTGACGTTGGCCAGTGCCTATTCCAATTAAGTGTCCTCCAAAATTTCCCTGAATCATATGCAGCATTAAATAACAAAAATCAGAGCTTACAGATCAGCACTCATATACGGTTCACAATGTAGGACAGAATGAGTATGACAGCAAAGCTTGACCGGCACTGCATAGAAGTCCGAAACTTTCACGTCAAAAATATCATTTTGGACAAAGTATAGCACGACTGGCTCAGTTGGTATTGTCATGTTGAAAGGTACCTGGCGGTGCACGTGGCGTTATGGTGCGTTATGGTTTGCATGTCTACCTCCTACACGGGAAATTTGTGGTTCGGGACGGGTATCGCCTTTCTCGTGGAATTTGCAAGTCTCAATAGAAAATTAATTTTTTTGAAAATCGCTTTCTCGATTAGCCGCTCGGAACCGGCAGAAAATTGTAGGTCCTGTCCATTCCTTCACAGGCATGGTTGTCAGGAATGAGTTAGGCTCTGCGGCTCCTCACCGTGTTGCGCCACCCAATTTATTATTTTATTTGATCATTCTGCTTCAGAGTCGAACCGAACTGAAAAATCCATACATATTACGACTCTGTACACAACATGGAGATGAAGGAACATTACGACTGTGGAATCTAACGTTGTTGTCAACTGAAAAACAAGAGTACCTACCAACTAACATTGATTGCTTTAATTAAATTGTTTAATATTCATTAACATTGGCAAGTAATAAAATTTATTTTAACAACCCAATCCGGTTGGATAAACGTTCAAAAAATAAAAACAGAAAGCCAATTGCTTTTTCTTGGAACAGGTTGCATTGTAGGTCTAGGATACGGATGAGATGCATAATACAAAAAATAAACCCTACATACTGTTGGCACCGAAAGTTATCATCTTCAGCCAATGCTGTTCAACAAAGGATGACGACGTCGACGACGACGACGACAACGATGATGATGATGATGATGATACCGTTTTGTTTTCTTTTTTGTTCCTTTAATTGGTTATAGCTGTGCATGTTGCTATATGAATTTTGCCTCTATTGTTCCTATTTTATTTCGACGCCAGACAATGCTGTACAATAGAGAATTGCATATCCCAGGCAGAATAAAAGCAATAAGCAGCCAACCTGCCCTCCAACCCGAACCCATTCACCCACCCCATATCCCACCCTCTTTGTCCTCTTGACTGTAATTGCTTTATGTTTTGTCATTTAACCCATTTTCCAAGTTGAAATCTCTCGCAATAAAAAGGTGCACGTCTCGAGCATTCATATCGAGGTTTTCTAGGTTGATGTTCTCATTTTGTTTTTGTTTTTTTTTTATTATTTTTATTTTTTGTTTTTTTTTTGTAGCTCGTGTTGTGTTTCAAAGGGATGGGCTTTCGTCCTTAGCCTTTTAAATGAGTTATCTCATTAAAAGGGGTCAGGCTGTGAGAGGGCCAACCGTGTGCCAAGAGACAGTTGTCTCGTGAACAAGTTCAAATTTGAATCTTTAGAATGAGTTTTTTATTTATTGTGTTTGTTGTTGTGTTTTTGTTATTTTGCCATCCCCTAGTGTGTGTTTAACTTTAGATTGGAGGTTGTAAAAATGAATTTTCGACTTTAGGGTGAATGAAAGATATAGGTATACCCACAAAACCTACCTTCACCAAAGAATCTTAGATACTTTTCCCGGTGATTTCATATAATTTATGGTTGTGGGAAGACTACGTCCTATTCGTAATGTGAGTTTTTGGCAACTTTGTGTAGATTTCTTGGCTTTGTGAGTTGAATAACAAAAATATTTGACTTTGATTTGATTTTGTTTTTTTTGCGCAACGAATGCAAATTACCAGAGGTTTACGGGGAAGAACATATGCTTTATTGAATGCACGTTACATTTCTGGCAACCTATGAATAAATAATGACCAAGACTTTCCTTGACATCTTTTTTTTTTGGCGCTACGGATATTTACAATGGTAAGCAGCATCGCAACATTTTCGAAGTGAACCAGCACTTCATGCAAATCAAATGAATGGTTTGGTGTTGTGTGTTGAACTTCGAGCAACATTGTGCCCCTTGTTTCTGAAGTGATATTCCTTAACTAAAATAATTCATCCAGATTAGTCTCTTTTATGAAACTAAGGATCTGGGTTACGTTTAGGGATTTAACTTCCCTTTTTTCTATATGTAGTATGATCCTCGGACCTTTTTTCTTTGGTGTTTGAGAGCTTTCACAGTCTCCCAGGAGGTGATCCGGAGATTCTTCTTGTTCGTTACAGTATCTGCATTTGTCATCGCTCTCTACGCCTACTATTTTGAGGTTTTTCCTTAGCCTGCAATGTTCATTTAGAAACCCGGCAAGCATTCGTACATTGTTCCCATTTAGTCTTAAAGCTCCTTTGGATCATTTTTTGTTGAATTTACCAAGCAGAAGCTTGACTTGAATTCCTGCTTTTGTTTCTTCGTTGATGGTTCTCCTTTACTCTACAAAAAGGTTTCGGTCCTATGAGATGTGATCCGGCTTCTGTATTTGCTAGCAAGCAGACGGTACTCATTTCCTTCGATACCTGCCTGGTACCCAATAGATTGTTACTGATTGTTACTTCGTTGTTACTGCCCAGTTTGTTCAATTTGTCAACACATTCGCTGACAAGTTTTCATGTGATAGTATAGGATCACATAGCTTTTATTGCTATTATTGCAAGGTGTTTGCTTTTATAGTTTCTGTCAATGTCCAATCAAGCACATTCGTGAACTTTGTCGAGGATTATGATCAAACAACGTAACCGGATGAAGTGCATTTTATGGTACTTATGGTCTCATGATCCGTTTACGTTCTTAAAAAACACATTCAACAAATGAGTCAAAAAAAAATTATCAAAAAGAAGTATGGTGCCAAATCATCCTCGGTCAGGTGCTACTTCAACCTCATTTTTTCAATCTTTATTTTTTGAGGTTTTTATATTTGCCCTTCCTGGTCCTATTTTGTATTAATGAATTAGTTTTAAAATATAAAGTTTTTTTTTAAATCTTGTTTATTTTTCAATTTATAGCAAAAAACGAAAATCTGTGCCATACTCCCCGACTTTGTCCTACTGATCAATGTGGAATCAGAAACGAAGTCCTTATCACAATAAATGCCAAGATAGTGAACAGAAGACACTACTGAAACGAGTAAGTCGTAAATTTCAAGAAGAAAAGGAAGGATAAAACTTTTATAATTTTTATGGATAGATCAGAGTGGAAAACAATCATATAAGAAATCATTTATAACAAGTATAAAAAAGAGTGGGCCAAGATGGCTGCCTTGAGGAATACCGAATGTGGCAGAAATGGGAATCGATAAAGAGCAATGAACAAAAAACATTAGCTGTTAACATAAGTGGTACCCGTGGCGTGATGGTTAGCGTGTCCACCTGCTAACCCAGAGGTTCGAGGTTCGAGTCCCAGCAGAGGCAAAAATGTTTTTCCACGGGTATCGCCTTTCGCGAGGAATTGCCAAGTCCTCCGTTAGTAAATTCATTGCTCTCAAAAAGCCGTTCAGAACCGGGACATTGTAGGTCCCCTCCATTCCCTCACAAGGCATGGTTGTGAGAAATGCGCTAGGCCCAGGGGCTCCTCGCTCTGTTGCGCAACCCTATTTGTTTATTTTTTTGTTAACATAAGATAAATAATGAGGGTGATAAATCTTATCAAAAGTCTTAGAGAAGTTTCTTCGTCGACTTTGTAACCCCATTTTTAGCGTGCTTTGTGCCTTAGAGACAAATTGATCTAAGCTCCTCGTGGTTGATCTACCCTTTCAAAACACATGCTGTAGTGGAGAAAAAATTGAATCATAGTTGAAGTAAAGAGAGTCACAGACAATGCTGTCATATAGTTTGGAAACTGAGAAGAGAATAGCTGCTAAGCCTTACTTTCTTCTTCGACTATGATGTGGGATATTGCGGTAATGTTTGATCCAGTTATTGGAAAATGCAGCCAAGGAAATAGGTCATTCAATAGACGACGGCAATATTGTCGCCACTGAAAGCACCATCAATGAACCTTAGCCAAAAAAATTTCGATTTTGATAGAGGTTTGTTCAATTCAGTTTGTTTTGTTGCATTTATGGAACAGCTTGATTTGCTTCCGTAACTTTCTTTCAGCTCCTGAAACACGACCTCAGTGGTTATCGCCTGGAGTTGGAGGCACTTTTTTCTAGTTTCTTTTTCTGTATTTCGTTCCATTTTGAGAGGAGCTATTTCATCTCTATTATTTGAGGACATCTGGACTTTTGTCTTCTTATGTATAAACTCTGTATTATTCCACCACCATATTTCTTTATCTTGATAGTGTCCTACCTAACCCAGAAACGAACTGGTTTTGTTAAAGTAAATTTGTTGTAGATAACCTCTCTTTGTGTTCACTGCATTTTTCCCTATTTGGTGCAGTTCAACTGAAAACTTTCATATTAAAAAACTTGAGAGGTGTCAAGGGACACCCGGATGGAACGAAGTTCCTTTCGATCGACAACACACTGTTCAATGCGAAATAGAAATGAAAATATCTGGCTTGCTTTCTATAAGAGAGAGAGAGAGAGAGACAGAGAGACAGAGAGAGAGAGAGAGACAGACAGACAGAGAAACATGCGACGCCGCACAGCTTACAATAGCTTACTATAGCAAAAAGTGTCTTGACAACTTTTCGTAAGAATTTTTTCCATCTAGCCCCCTTTCACAACGCGCGATAAGGAACTTCGTTCCAAAAAAAAAAGGTTCTTCTTTGCTTTGTTCAGATAGCACCAATTGATTCTCCCATTGGCCCTTGTTTGTTCAATTTCCTTTTATCGCATTACCAAAAATTCTTTTGGCAGGAGTTTTAGATCTTACTTAATTACTAAGGTGGGCATTTTAGCTCGAGGTTCTTAATCAACATCATTCGAAATTCGATCTTGGGTGACCTATCGGGGATTAGATCTAGTCCAAGTTATAAGACAAGATCATTTGGCTTGCACTCACGAAGGAAATATTCACCTCCTGGCACAGCATCCCTCCATGGTACGTTTCATAATTATTCTTGTTTTCTTCCCCACTTAGTCGTTCAAAACTCCACCATCTAATAAAAATCCTTCTTTTGGGATATCCTTAAGTAGGGTCGGAAAATCAAATTCTTCATTACATCAACAATTTAAGACATCTTGCGGCCGGAACACTTCAAAGCGGTCAGCTCACTTCAAAATAGCTCTTCTGCAAGGATGATACTTATTCCTTTTTTATACTAAGCATCTAGTAAGCTTTCGTCTTTGCGTATAAAAATATGGCCTTATGTCCTGTATTGAGCTTTTGGTTCGCTTCTGGGACACGAAATATGTCTACTTGCCTCCTTCTCACCACATATACCATTCCAAACCTTCGGCTAATCATACTTACAGCGAATCGATTCCAAGTTTTTAAATTTTGTTTAATCAAATCGCATTACTTTCCAAGTAACCGGAATTCTTTCTGGCCAAGTTCGGGATCATGTTTACTAAATCAGGCACTACCGCTGGTGGGGGATGGGATTTCATCATCAGGGTAAATGTCCAAGGAAAGCTGCCGGAAGCACATTTCAAAGAAGTCACGAAAGGGGAAAATTTCGGCAATCAAGTGGAAGAAGACCTTAATCGAATCGAAATCGGTATCGAAAAATGTCGACTGACACCCCGGTTCACCTCGAACTGTAGTCCCCACCTAAGTAAGTAAGCCTTAGAAAGGACTTTAATCGATATTTGTTTTTTACTAGAGATACATATACATTAGACTGGGCCAAAAAAAAATTTTTATTTTTGATTCAAAATCCATATTGAAAATATTGTTACGGATAGCTAAAAAAAAATTCCAAAAAAATTTGAGCTCAAAAAAAAAATTATACAGAGGTCTATCAATCGTGTTTTATATTTCTTAGACCTAACTTTACTTGAGCGTCAGAACTGTTTAATTATTTTGAGCGCAACGAATTTAACGACAAATGTTTTTGTAGAAAATTAAATTTCCTTTAAAAAAGGTTTTTATAAATTTTTTTCTCAGACAAACCGTTTCCGTGGATTCAAGCTTTGAAAAATGGTATGTTTTTTCGATTTTGCCCTTTTATTTTGGAGTTTCTTAACTCACGTACAAATCAATATGTGAAAAATTGCAAGCATGGTCCTTAAAGAAAATTAAATTTTCTAAAAAAAGGCCTTCTTACACTTTTTCACAAAGTGCTTCCTTCAGAAGTTATTCACGCTTATAGTTGAAAAAAATAAAACGTTCTCGTTTTTTTTCGTTGTTGATTCTTTTTTTTTACTTAATGCAGCAAACTGATAGTCGAGATCATGGAAAATCATTATTTTATTTATTATTACTATTAAAGAAAAAAATTGTTCATAGATTCTTAAATCATACTAGTATTAATGAAACAAGATAAACAACGTTTAAATGATTAACAGCTTAAGAACTCAATTTCATTCACAAATCAATAACTTGTTCTGCACCAAAGTTTTTTTTTTACAACTAGGAAATTTTTTTCTACATTCACTAATAGCCAATAGTAAGAACTGAAGTTGCTCTTCGTTTTTCGTCCGACATTTATTATACTCTTCAATCAACGCAACACCACGTTCAGCTACATCTACAACTATCAATGCTGAACCACGTGTGTACTTCTTCATTGATAAAATCATGTGGTAGATCGAAAACTTTTAATTAGTGATTCTGTTGAAACGAAGTCACAAATATCTTTTTTCAAAACGTCATTCAAATTTTCTGATTTTAACTCATATTTTCTGGTTGATTTTGGTGTTAAGCTCCGATTTTTTAAATTATTTACCACTTTTTTTACATCTATTGGTACTGAACCGTCAAATAAAGACATTAATGCTGATTTTCCATGGTCTCGACTATCAGTTTGCAACGTTGAGTAAAAAAAAGAATCAACAACGAAAAAAAACGAGAACGTTTTATTTTTTTCAACTTTAATAATGAATAACTTCTGAAGGAAGCACTTTGCGAAAAAGTGTAAGAAGGCCTTTTTTTTAGAAAATTTAATTTTCTTTAAGGACCATGCTTGCAATTTTTCACATATTGATTTGTACGTTAGTTAAGAAACTCCAAAATAAAAGGGCAAAATCGAAAAAACATACCATTTTTCAAAGCTTGAATCCTCGGAAACGGTTAGTCTGAGAAAAAAATTTATAAAAACCTTTTTTAAAGGAAATTTAGTTTTCTACAAAAACATTTGTCGTTAAATTCGTTGCGCTCAAAATAATTAAACAGTTCTGACGCTCAAGTAAAGTTAGGTCTAAGAAATATAAAACACGATTGATAGACCTCTAAATAATTTTTTTTTTAGCTCAAATTTTTTTGGAATTTTTTTTTAGCTATCCTTAACAATATTTTCAATATGGTTTTTGAATCAAAAATAAAAATTTTTTTTGGCCCAGTCTAATATACATAGCGTTTTGCATATGGTGTTTCTACCAACCAACACGAAACACCGCAATACTGAATCATATAATTTAACATTCTACAAAAGAAAAGAAGCAACCATTTGAAGGCCAAGCAATAAGACAATAAAGGGATTATCTACCACCAGAGTTCTCGAATTAAATGTGAGCAAAGTAGCTCACTACATCTTCTCCCTGCTAGCTAAATTAACAATGTTCTAAGCCAAAATAATATAAAATTATCTAGCAAATCTGGACATTTGGTAAATTGCAAAAAATACTAAGTCAATTGACATGTCCGAAATAATCAAGCTAAAAAGACTTTAACCGCATCTTAAAAGGTAAACAGGCAGTTGCTCTAGAATTCACATCTATTAAAAACTACATAGGGCTGTAGTAAACGACAACTAAGACTTTGATAACGAAGTGTACAGAACCCATCAGCGGATCTTTGTAGGCACTCTCATTTAGCGCTATATGTACAAAATGTGACTGCGCTAAAACTGTCCTTGCCGCAACTGAAAAATCGATTTAGTTTGGGTAAGCCTAATAATTCGTTACAAGTTTTCCAAGTTCCTAAAGCTTGCCATGTACCGATGTCTTAGTTTGTCATCTGTCAAAGATGACAGCGCCTTACCTACTTGACAGCTGCAAAAATACAACACGATAATCCCCTAGAAAAACTTTTGCTTAACTTTTCTTGGGTACCAATTCATCATTATTTTTCGTGTTTATCACCAACTTGTTCTATGACAAACCCATATGTTGGTATGTATGACACATATGAAAAGTAGATTTTTTTATATTCTTAGAGGCTTTCGAATAAAATTCATCTCCTCCTTATACTAACATTCCACAGTTCTTGCACAACATTTCTAATGACCACGACCACATGCAGATGCAGATATTCATTTTGGTATTTGGAAAACAACTTCAACAAGCTTTATACTCAGATGATATTCCAATGCAATGCCCAAAAACCTAAGAGTACTTAGCGCGTTGGTGGTTTTTTAAGAGCTGCTCGTAGGTGGTGTATTCTCGAGCAATGTTACGAATGCAAAGTGGCACTAACAACATCCAACAAATACATGCTTGTGGTTTGGCCAAATAGCCTTGTTGTTGGCTATCATATGAAATGGCCTCGGAAGAACTTTCATATACAACACGAGTGCTCACCATAAAATAACATCTCATTTAAATACAGAAAAGATATCGTTTCTTTTCCGGAGAGACGACGAATATTATTTTATTATGTAAAAAAGGTTTGCTTACTTTTTTTTTATTTGTCCTTGTAATGTGGGTTAAAGCAAACGACTTTAAGTCAACACTCACATACATATATAGCCTACGACGTAGAAGTATGAAGCAGGCAACAGTAAAAATCTGGGTCTATATGCCATAGACAGAAAAATATACACGTATACAAAGAGAAGATCGACCCCAAAACCGGATGAAAAGCAGAAAGGAAGCTGCCACTGGAAACAATGGTTATTGCAAGGAAGCTTCTTTTGTCCCGCAGTCCGCAATGGCAGCTCCAACACAAGCCATAACCATAATGGTCTATTCACTCGGTATTATTCTTGCAAATGGATAGTCTCTGTGGCTCTGATTTGGAGGGCGTGTGAAAAATACTATATATTCCTATTACCATATTCCTTTTGAGTGCTCTATGCTGCTTCTCTTTCTTCTTCTTCTGCGTTGGCCCTGTTTCATTGAATGAGTTTTATATATATACTTATGGGTGTGTGTTTTTATTTTTTTATTTTTGTCAATTTTCGGTTGCCCTAGACCATCATTTCCATTTTCATTTTGCTTGTCTGGGAAATGTCCTGCACTGAATTTCAATTCGATAGCCAGTACCTCCATTTGCGAGAAAACTCATCCTGGAAGAATATACTTCCTATGCGTATCGCTATTTCGGGGGGACATTATATATAAAGTGAAGTGCTTACTGCAGGTTTAGCCTGTTTGGAATATCCAATGTAAGAGCAGAGGGTTATTACACTTTACGATTCACACATGCACTTTTCCAAGAGATAGAATTGGTTGTATAAAAACAAGTTTAACAAGGCCAGCGGAAGTGTATAGAAGTATGTTTTTGAGATTAACCCTTCGAAAAACAATTTTCTGCAGATTGGAAAATGACAATTGAATTGGAGTTTACGGCTGTGTCTTGTATTAAACTTTGTTTTTTGTTCACTGAAGATGAACAAAGCGAAAAACTTTCTTTCAGAGATAAAACGGTCATGGTCATGGTTCTACAGGGACTGCATCTTTGGGTAAAGTATGTAGAATATTTGCTTAAGAGATTTGAAAAGAAGATACTCGTATACAAATTCGGAAAGACTTGACATTTCTTCTATTAAGGTCCCGAAGGATCGCACTTCACCTCTGAAACTTTTGTTATTGAACTGGCAACTCTTAATAGAGAACTTATGCCAATTTCAGCGACAGACAAAACGACGAAACATGAAATCGAAAAATCACTGACCTAAGGACAGCGATGCGCAACATGAACCTCGATGCCCAGGAGAATTTGAGAGTAGGTGCTTATTACTTCTTACAGTCTTCAATTCCTCTTGAGAACTATGCAGGGCTCCCGCTCTGTTGCGCCACCCTATTTATTTTCTCATTTAATCCAGCCGTGATGTAGACAAAAGCTTATACGAGGTATGGCAATTTGAAACCCGGAATGAAGCTCTGAGGGGCAGCTAAATAAATTTTCGACAAAATTTCGATCATAATCTTTCACAGTAGTCTCCTTGTGGTTCCACGCACCGCTTCCACCTCCGCTCCCACCCCTCGAAGCACCCTCGGTAGTCGTCTGCAGTTAGGGTGTTCAGTCGCAGCTTCTTTCGCCTCCAGTACACCGCCGTGGTGAGTCCCCTTAATGTACTGCTTTATCTCCGGTTACCACAGTACTCATCCAGTCCATCCCATCCGTCTCAATTTTCGATAAAAGGTCACTACAGATGGAAATTCGAAGGTGTTTTTGGTCCAACGTGAGCATTTAGGGACCATATTGGTACAAATCTTTCTCATGTCTAGCTCCTCGTGTAAAATCTGCCTAATCGTTTCTTTATTGATGTTCAACTCGTAGGACAACTCCCGGAGTGTTAACCGAGGGTCTGATGTTACAACGATGATGTTACCAACGATCGACATTGGTGGGCGTTCGAGAGGTGACGGCCGCGCCAAGCCTCGGATCGTCCTCTATCGAAACACACCCCTCCCTGAACCACTTTGCCCACTCAAACACAGCAGTTTTCGACCGAGAATCATCTCCATACACTTCTTTAAGCATACGACATATTTCCGCGGATGTTTCGTTTTTTTTTTAACCAAAAATTCGATAGCCGTGCGTTGCTTCTTAATTACGTCACTCATTTTCGCGACGTGTAGAAAAAACCTTGCTTTACAAAAACACTCGTTCAACACAAACTAAACCTGCTACCGCTTTCAAAATTTAACTGGAACTAGAGGAGAGTCTCCTCTTTCGAACGAGACAACAAAGAGGCTGGTGTTGTTAGCTCGGGTGATATCGGTCGATTCATGGTTTCAAATTGCCACACCTCGTAAATCCAAGACAGGGGCGATTTTTTCATTATAGCGCTGCAAATATTTTAAGGAACTTCTCTAATCCCGACAAAGACATTTGCTCTAAATATTCCACAAATTTTGGTTTAATTCAAATATTTCAGTGTCTTTGGTCAGTTTTGTGTAAGTGCACTGTATTCTGTATGTATAATAAAAGGAGCACCACGATAACCTTCTACGACCCCCTCACAATTAAAAATTGCAACACCACAAAGTATACAACCAACCCATTAAACCTTTGTCAACATTTTCGAAAAGTTTCGGGTGTAAACCTCAATATATAGTAATTTTATTGTGCAAACGCTTATCTGCATCACAAAACACACAACATGTAATTGATTCCCCCAACGGAACGATGCAAAAGTCAAATATTATGCCATGAGCTTGATGTAATTGCATTGACACAGCACTCTTTTGTCTTTCCCATTATCTCTTCCTCTTGAATACATTTGAAAAACTTTTCTGTACGATTTCGCTTGATTAAAAAATAAAATTAAAGAAAAAAAAAAAGAAAACATTAGTTTTATGTGGAGTAGAAATTAACAAAGGAAAAGACACTACCACTTCTATACTATGCAAGCAAAATATCTCTTAATTAACTTTTAACATCTTTCGGTCTGTTTTGCGCAACTTTTGCCGCGAACTCTTTTACCATCAGGGACATCTTCTCTGACCGAATGCATAATTTAACTTTAAATAGATCCTTTTTGGTAGTGTAGGGTTAAGCCATCTTGTGCTGGAGAACCCAGTCCCTAGCACAAGTGGCACTTTTTAATGTGTGACGCCATTTACAACAATATCAAAAGTTTGCTCTTTACTCCTTCTAGAGTGTAAGTTCCTTGTCAAGTTAAAATACATTTTTCAACACACAAAAAAAGGACAAAATAAAAGTTTAAAAACAAAATATGCACCAAATTTACTTTTTTTTTTTTAAAAACTTCCAAGGGTTTGGATTGGACCTCTCCTTGAGCAGTGACATGTCCGTCAATGTAATCCTGGAAAGACAAAGTTCGGTGATAAAAGTAACTTTTCTTTCAACTCTCTAGATTCACATTTGAGTTGGTTGGGTCCCTTTTATCTCGATTTTCATCTTAGTAGCGTCAACGTCTTTTAGAGGAGAATTCCGCCAGATGAATTGGTAAAAAGGAGGCTATGGAACTTAGAAGAAATTTTCCTTGCTTTTGCTTTTAAAATAATTTTTATTTCATCTCCCAACTGCAATATTTGATCAGCAGAATTTTTAGTACAAATAAAAAGTCTATGTGCTTGTTTCTACATGGTGACGCTTTTTCGTTTCACCGAGTTTCAAATCAACGATTCTGATTGAATGTCTATGTGCTTGTTTCTACATCGTGACGCTTTTTCGTTTCACAGAGTTTCAAATCAACGATTCTGATTCTTTGTCATTCTAAAAAACTTAGGGCTAGAAATCCTTACAACCGAAATAAGCATGAAAATCTATCCGAAGTTTATTAAAACTCGAACCTTGGGTCAAGACAACCATTCAACTACTTCTCTTGTGAAATTCATCTTCTCTTAGTTCACTCGACTTTGCAAAAGAGTTCCTTTCCTTTGCAATTAAAATTCGATCCTGGCTTTGGGGATATGTCGATGTGATACTGAATTGGGTAGTTTTTTGTTTAAAGATATGCCATCCCTTTGAGTTCGAAAGCAAAAAGTGTTTCAAATGAAAAGATATACGAACAATATTAAGTCGAACTAAGAAAAAGAATAAAATAAACAACAACAAGAAACAAAAAAACGAATGGCAGTACATAGTAAGTTGGACAGATACTTGTGTTCAGCCAAAAAACTATATTTGAAGCTGTTACTTTCCTTTTTTTCCTCATTGGCTGAAACTTATCGACTGGCTAACCATGGTTCGATTTGTTTTTGTGTATTTTTTTTGTAGATAATTACTTTAATTATTATTTTGTTTTTCTCGTTAGTAAGCACAAGTTGTTCAGTTTAGGAAGTCATTAAGAACATGCGAGACATCAGTGAGGGACGAACATCGTTTAGGGAATTCATTTTGTAAAAACTTTAGCGAGGTGTATGAGGCTATTATGTGAGGGTTGCTCGCTCTCACTCTCAAGTCACACCACATTTCACGTTTCTTTGAGTTGTTCTTATTTTTTCATTGGTTTTGAAGTCAAAAAGTAAAAATAAAAAAAAACATTTTCGTCATAGCCGTCTTTGGCCTATATAATAAATAAAAAGGGTGGCGCAACAGAGAACCATGCCTTCTGAAAGAATGGAGGGGACTTACACTTTCCTGCCGGTTCCGAACGGCTAATCAAGAAAGCACTTTTCATGTCTTTGGCCCACATTCTTCCTTTTCCGGCGTTAAGGGCATTGTGATCTTGAAGGGATTACAGCTTAACCAATTAACTATTTCATACCTCATGCATGTACAACTATTTCATATGCTCATGCAGTAGGTACTCCACGTTGACCGCAGAATACGTCGGCAAACCTCCCGGTTTTGGATTGTTTCATGTCTGAGGCCAAGCAAATGCATTTTTTGCTGCCCTAGTCTTTACCACAAGTGATTTATTTTGACATAATTTTTTTTTCTTCGTGTCTGAACGTTGCAAGATATTGCCCTTTTGACTGGGTTCTCATGATCTCTTCTTTGAACATGACTATTCCAACACGGTATTTTTGACGTACTTCTACTTAAGGGCCCCCTTCGACCAACCAATCAAGGAGTTGGTGGTGGTGTGTTCTTAGGCGAACTAAATATAAGCATCTCATTCCGTCTCTCAAGCCACTACAGGGTGTTTCAAGCGGAAATTCTAGCATCATATATTCACATATCCACTTGTAATGCTATCAAAAGGATCTGGAAAAGTCTGCAGCTGTCCCTTGACAGACTGCATTTTAGTCCCGCAATTTGTACTTTATCGACGCTACGTCAAAGCAAAGGTAGAAATGCAGAAAGGCTCAATTTCACATACATGGAAGAATGAAGAGAAGAAACAGACGCTAGTTTTTGCCAAACGAAGAGTAAGTAAACCAATTCCATAAGAAAAAAAATTAAGCGAGTTACACGCTAGTATGCCTAAGAGTACCACCACAATACCATAGTATCACGCTTAACCAGCCACTAATAGCCTGACCACGAGTCCATCTGTTGAGGCAACATGGACAGTAAAACCTGGGTCCAACCATGTAACTTTATTCTACTTTCGACTTATCCGAAAGTAATTTTTGGTACAACTTCAAAAGGCTAATAAGAATTAAAGAAGAATCGAAATTGAATTCTTCCAACTTTTTTCTACTAAAACTTTCGAGTTTCGTTCAAGTTTCCCATTTACTCCGACGTCGCACACTGGGACCCACTGTATGGAGAGCGTGCTCAAAATGCAAAATTGAGAATAACTGTTTTTTCCAAACCAAATATTTTGTTGCAAAGTCGACAAGATTGTCTATCAACCGGTAAAATTTGAAGGTCAAAGAGACTGTAGGTTAAAAGAAAATCAGTGTTGAAAGTTGTGTTTTAGGCCAAAGGAACTTTCGAACTCGAACTCTCAGGTAACAGTAGGACATGCGAACCATTACGCCACGGGAAGACGAGGTTGCGCAGAGGAGGCCCTGTGACTTTTACATAAAATTTATGTTAAAACTTTCGAGCCTTTTCTCAGTATAGGCTTCTTAAGATGATATACAAAAAATAAAGTTTTCCAGCTTGGTCACTCCATTTTGGAACTATGTCTTAAGAGTGGATCAACTCATATATACGAATTAAGTGATTCTCGCTTTGTTGTACCTAAACTTTAACTGGCCCAACTGTACCACTATTCTACTTTAGAATCTTTGGAAAGCTATTTTTGATTCTCCTTTTTAATGCCAATAAGAATGAAACTAGAATCGAGTTTGAATTCTTAGGCGTAAGATCAACGGAAGAAGAATTTTCGGCTTCCGAACACTTTGGAGAGTCGAGTTACATAGTAAACCCTGTGGTTTACTATGTATACCTAAAAAGATATCTATTGATTGGCCTTATTCATTCTGAGTTGACAGCCGCCATAGACCAATCATGTTCGGGAAAGCGCACACATTCTTTTTAAACGCAAAAAGCTAAGAACTTATATTTCCTCGGAATATATTGTGTTTGATCGGATTACGGTTCCTGATGCTGTGTTAAAATTGTAGAAAATTGTAAAGAAGGTTACTCCTTCCTTCAACAAAGTCAGTTAAACAATCACACGGATTGTAAAAAAATATGAAGTAATTGATGGTTTTGTTTACCATACAGGCTATCCGTCTCACAAAGCCACAACGCCGTCGAAGAAAAAAAAACATCAATAGATGGCTCTCAGGATTTGAGTTCACTAAACGTACGTTTTTACTTCAACACGCATTTGCATTGTTCAATATTTTCACTTAAGTGCTTGAAATACTTGAAATGCTTAAAAAGCACTGAACATACAAATTTACAGAATCTTGAAATTACACCCTTCAGCTGTTTCCTTATACTCGTATTCGCCTGCATATTCCATTGTGTTTTGCAAATAGTAATACATTACAAGAAAACAAAGTAAGACTAACAACTTGGGACAAGTAGTTTGCAAACAGTCTGTGATCTACTGCTTCGGTAAGTTCTTGAAACAAAATAGTTCAACTGCACATATATTTCAATTGTTTTCCCATCAAGAAAGAGGAATAACACGTGCACATGAACGGAGTAAACAGATTCAGAGTAGAAGAAGCGATAGCAAACTATATCTACGACTATGACACGACGACAACACGTTAAACTCCAAGGATCCTTTATCCTGAAATGAGAAACTAAACCAAAACTCTCAGGCAACAACAAACGGAAGGAAGTACCGGAAAATGTGCATATTAACTCGATTTTTCACTCCATTCAATGCGAATAGTAATTTTCTTAGTTTGTGTTTTTTTTTTTTATTCTTCTCTAAATCCAAGGATGAGTGAACAGTTCCAACTGACTGCGTCCACCCACCACACCAACAACACAGCACTGCCCCGAAAAACTGAAATATCGTAAACAACAATATCAATAGGATCGGGAAGTAGGTGCATAACTGTAGAGGCACTGAAGGGTACAGGGCAGCACAATAGAGCAGTTTTGTATGCATCAATGTTTCATGCGGAGAGGAGCGGCAACAACGACGACGGCGACGACGACGCGACGTACGGCACACAACATTAGATGAATTGGAAAACTGAACTATGAAACTCATAAAACGCAGCGCATTGTCGACATAAGGCGATGGCATATAAATTGCTATGTGTACGATGTACGTAGCAGAGCATAACTAAATCGGTTTTCCACTCAAAAATAAACTGCACCAAATGTCAGTGTTGTGCAAAAATAACAATGAGAGCACTAGCGCAGCGCTAAGGAGCACTATGGTATAGTACTAGTAGAATGCTGTGCAACTGGCAATGAAGTGTCAATAAAGGTACTTACTTACCTTTACCGTAAATCCTGTTGCTCGATTTGTTTGTTGAAAAATGCATTGCGCTGAAATTGGAAAGTACTCATACGAATGGTATTCTTTTTGGTGGCAGATGAAATGAGTTATGAGCAAAGTGCTGAACAATGCCAAAACGATAAAACGAACGGGCATCTACAGAAGAATAGAAGTGAAATATTGGGTTCCGATAAGAAAAACTGCACTGATGTAAGGAGAGGAGTATTGGCACCGTAAATCTAAACACATTTTAAATTGCAAAAAACTGTGCTAAGAGTAATCCTAGTTAGGTGAAAATGGAGTTTTCTACTTGTCCTAAAAAAGTTTTGTATATACGAATCGGAGACATACATTTGAGCATTTCAGAGAATGAATTTGATTTGCAACGAGGTGACACATTTTGAATCAGCGAATTAAACCTCCTTTACGACGCGACCCGGGCAAAGCCATTGCAAACGGATCTGGTGTCCATATGAACCCCACAAATGTTTCCTATAATTTTTCACTTCTGAGTAATATTCAATTTTAATTTTTCTAGCTAGTGTATGAGTCCATTGAAAATATTTTTTAAAGCAGGCCGGAAAAGTCATAACGCTTCTATGTATCAGGTCATCAAAAAATGTTTCGACTTAAAAATCGGTAAAAATTGCCGTAATGAGGAAGTCTGGGACTTACGTTTACCCCTTTTTATATGTCAACTTGAAACTATCAATATATTCCTTCGTTTTCACGATTCAGTTGACCATACAAGCTTCAGCAATTCGGAATGAGTGTTCGTCAGTTCAGTTGCTTTTGGACGAATTGAACTAAAACTTATCAACGGATTACACTCCATCTGAAAATTGAACGATAGATGAGTTGAAAAGATTTCGCTGCCAGATTTTTATGAAGTATGAGTATTGTTCGAAAACCAAACAAGTAAGTGGTTTTGCATTTTGCAATCAACACAATATACTTCTGAAAAAATCACTTCAGTTCATCAAAATAAGCCTGCAACGATACTAAAGTACAACCGCACCAAAGGTGAAGTCATGTATTCGACCAAATCTGATAACTGGTAACTGATGCAGTGGGTGCTGAAATAGTGGTCACAACCTGCGTCACAAAAAAAAGATTGGAAACCCTGCAGTATAACGAACAGTCCCCCATAAGATACTTTCTGATAAAAGGGCAGAAGTCATATTTGTCCAAGAGCAGATACCCAGAAAAAATAAATACCTGAGATAGAAATCGGATGTTGTTGACTTAGCCACACGAAAGCCACCTACGTAAAATGTATCCCGGAGCTGCCAACATTTTTATTTACTAACATATTTACTCTTTTTTGAAATAAAATATTTAATTATTAGAAAAATACGAATTTTCCAAGAATTTCAGACTCTAATGGACCACATATTTTCTACGAAACGAAATAAATTTAATTTAATTTTTTCCCTTGAACCATTAAGCCCAGTTTTTTGAAAAACATGAGTAATTAAACATGCCTTGGGTTCAATTGCACCCGAGGATGTAAAGAAGGAATAATTAATGTATGTATGTATTAATGGTTTTCAAAATGGATATTGACAACTTTGAATTTAATTAATAGATGAACCTTTAACCAGTTATAAAACTGTCATTGTTTAATTATTCACTAAACTCGACACATTCATCATGGCAAAGTCAACATTAACGAGCAACGTCTGCAGACTTTGAAAATTTTCTAACGAAATTCGACGTCCGCTACCGTAATTTTAATAATGTTAACTAAAAAGTTCCATTGCAAGTACGTTAATGGACATGCAATAACAAGTTTGGTGAAAAAATTTGAATCTGCATACTCGTTGGGTGATGTTGCCGTGTCAGTGAGACAACGGGTTGGTCGAAGTGTCAAAAATATCGCTGCCGTTCAGGCGTCCGTAGCAAACGATGCAACGAATTGGCCAAAAATAACGAAGTCGAGTTTCGGTCACAAATTTTGATTGCACATACTCGTACTTCAAATGATTAGCTTTTTAAAAAATAGTTGTCGTCAAGACCTTTTTGGAAAACCCGATGCATTTTAATAATCTTATAGATTGAATTTAATATGCAATACGAATAAAATTTTTTATTTAAACAACAACGTTTGAAAACCCCTTAAAAAATAGCGAACTACCGTATACTCAAACTTACTCAGTGGCGCCATTGTTCCTTTTTTTCACAATTGATTTTTTAAAGTGAAGTATGCAAAGGTTAAGATTTTGCCAGGAGTTGTTCTGAAAAAAAAATATGCAGTTTTGAAGTTAATTAAAAAAACCAAATTTTTTTATAATATTTATAAAAATTTCAAAAATTAGAATTTTTCAAAAGCAATCTTAGGATTTCTAAAATATAAAATTTTTTCAAAGTCGTGTAAGCCATTATCGAGAAAGTTGGTTTTTAAAAAAACGGTAGGTAGGTAGGTACTATGGGAGGTATAGTTTTTAGACTTTTTCTGAAAAAAATTTTTTTTTGCATCACAAGAAAGGCAATCTAATACTAGTCCTTCACACAGAATTTAATCGAAATCATTGGTGTCGTTTTCGAGAAAAATAAGTATTATCAAATCGGTTGTATGGCAGGTACCTTTAATCCAAAACCTAGAGATCCAATTCCAGAAACCACTCTGTAAGCTACCCCAAATTTTAAAGAAAATAGGTCTAGAGGTTCAGATTGTTGATCTATATACGGACAGATAAACAGTCAGATTTGCGGCAACGCAATGACTTTTTTCGTATTTTCTGTCATCGTAATGTCATGCTTTATTGTTATCTCAAGTTTTTTTTTCGCACGATTGCAAAACTTGCCTAAAGTGCCGCAACTTCTCAACATTGAGCAGTCCTCATATTGACACTCTTCATTATTTTCCGCGTTTTATTATCACAATGATCCAATCCGGATCGGATCTTGATAATATAACAGCTTTAGATCATCATATTTTTATTATATCCAGTTGGAAGCTGTGTGAAATTCGTTCTTGCAAATGACATTTTAAAAGAGTTGCAGAGTTGCCCTACGAACTTGTTTTTCAATGGTTAATTTTTTGTTCTTTTTTTTAGGGAAAAATGGTACTTATGCATTTTGTCAAATATTCATTTTTTTGCACTTATTCTTATTAATTTCACGAATATATGTTTTGTTTTGTAAAACTTTTGTCATGTATTATACAAAAATGAATAAATGTGAAGTTCCTCGCTATCTATCTAAATTATATTTCATTCCACACAGATAAAAATGTTCATGTGGCAATACTGTTGTTATTGGAAATAGTGGAAATGATACCAACGTTTTCAATGGAAAATCTCCTCTTGTGTGAAATAGAAGAACTTTTTAGATCACAAAAATAGATCCAAGCAAGATCTCGCTTTGTTGTTGTAAGGCGAATAAACCCATGATCTGATCCGGATCAGATCAATAATAAAATACGGCTATTGACACACTATGGTCTGATAGTGAAGCTACATCTCCAAACGGCGATATCAGTGCAATGCAGCCAGCCTGCCAGATTCTCAACTTGAAGCCAGTGCCATCTATCATTGTTAATTTTTTAACAAGCAACAGCAAAGGAATAAGTATATCAGTTTCAGTCAGTTTTTAGCTCATAGAAGCAAGAGAATGTAATGTGAGTTAAAGAATTTCTTAGCACGCACCAAAAACAAGAATTTTTGAAGGCCAACTGCCAGTCCAGTATATCAATTCCAGTATATTCAAATGAAAAGCAGCCCAAAGCCATTCGTGTGAAAAAATTTTAAACTGGCCAAACCAGTTTCCGAACATCTATAAATTTAAATTCTATCAAGACTTCCATATCTTGTTCGTGTTAATATCTCAAGTTGCAAGTTTCCATGAACTTCCTTCGTTCCCGCATGTAGCACCCGCATATCAATTACCAATTTATATCAAAAACTTTCGTTTCGAAATAAATAGGTAAAAGGAGATGAAATTATTTGCATAACTTTATAGAAATTCCAAAATAATACACATTCCTAATAATTGCCACCTTTCTCTTTTGGATACGTTCGTTCGTGTTACACAACATTTTTTCATATTTTTTTCCTTCATAAAGTCTACACCTCTGCACATTTGCAGTGGATCCGGTTGTTAAATTAGAATATTCGAATCAACAACATCAAAGCACGTTCTCTTGCACAAAATTCCTTTCAAAATCAGTCTCGCCCTCATCCGTTCCCTACTCTCTTTAGGAACTAGCTATAGCAACTAGCGTTCTCGCCGAACTTATAATGCTTAAATCTATAATCACAACAAAACTTTTATAATCGGAACAAATTACCCAGCCGGAACGTGCAGACGAAACTTTACCAGGATTTCCCTTACAACCATCCAGTACCTTCCTACTATATACAGTTACGTTATGTTGAATAGACTAAGTAGTTAGATACCTCAGGTGAAATACATGAAGCTTGCATCGTGCTGCTACCGCATGTATAGAGAGAAGTCTCACATTCAAAATATTTCCGCAAAAAAAAAAAAAAAACTGAAAAGCGCACAATGAATTATTATTTGCCACACACATTCCTTCAAGCAGTGTAGTTCAAAATAGGGGTAAAAGGGACAACTCTCTAACTCGTATTTAAAGTTGCTATTGGGTGAAAAATAACAATAATAGAAATAAAGTTCTTGTAAAAGCGAAATGCAGAAATGAATAGATACATACATGTACTTGCGTTGCTTCAGGGTAAAGATAAATATCACCAAGAGGGAACAATATCGGGAAATTATTTGATCTTATTTCGTATAAGACTTCCCTACGTGCCAGCGAGTGATTATTTGAAGGTTGTTACAGAAGGAACGACACAGCAAGAATGAAACAGAAAGAATGAAACAAAAAGAATGAAACTTTACTGTTAAGTCAGTCAAAGACCATTTCAACGGTAGCTTACTTTCATTCATATGAACAGCCAACTGTTCCTCCATTTCAGGCTAATTGAGGCCAGTATCAGAACCAGAAAGGAAATGCCTCCTTGAGTGGGACTTTATTAGACTGACACCCCACTAATCAGCTAATCACTTATAAGACTGTTTTCTTAGAAAGGACGTACGCTATTAAAATGCCTACGAATAAGGTAGCCAAGAAAATTTAAAACAGTCGGTGAGTGTTGAAGCAAAAACTGAACTTAATAAGATTCTCCTTCAGATTGAGTCCATAAAGGAAAAAATTTCTATGAATGAAGTTGAAAGTTGAAAAGTTCTTTTTAGGACATAAAATGGCTTTCTCAGGAATACAAATTTAAATGTAGATCTGGTAAGAGCAGCACTGTTGTAAGAACTTTTAGATGTTGTCGACACATCGTTACGTAGAAACGACGGCTACACTTCATTACTAGGATCGCCTTTTTTTCAGGCAGATCAACCCTCTCCAACGGATTTGGAAAGCATAAGGATTCTGTAGAACACTTTGATGCTGATATGGTGAGAGCTGAGAGCTAATAACTTACACTTTAACCATGAAAGAGCTTCCTATATTTTCTATAGGTATGCAAAGCCGAACTTAATCAAAACACCTACTTTTCTGGCAGGCCAATGAAGTTTCAGCTACTTAATCGAGCTTACGAGAGTAAAAAAAGTTTAAATGTAGACGAGACCAACAGCTTCAACAATTCTTGATTATAAAAAAAATTACAAATGAGAAGAGCATGAGCTTTGCTTCTTCAAAATTTCAATCAAAGTTCGAAAACTTTCTCCATCTTCTTACTGAAGAAATTCCCCCGATTGGAACGAGGTTACAGAGGGTGAGTAAGTAGGTGTTCGCTTTTAAACATCCAAGGATCGTTTAATATATCTTCTAACTGTCAAAATTAAATCGTATATCCTGGCAAAAAGAAGTGCACTAGCTGTAACTCATGTTACGTGATAGTATGTAAGTATGCGTGTGTGTGAGCCTGACTGTGCACCTTCATATGTCTGACTTTGTGTGCTGGCCTCGCACGGATAAGCAAAGAATTGTGAGACCCCAAAGTTAGAAATAAAAACCGGGCTCATAAATTTCCAGATGGATAGCGAAAAAGAGCACATGGAAAAGCGAAACGACAGCCAGCCAAAGCCAACTCAAAGAAAAATTACAACACCAACAAAAAAAAAAAAAAAACAAACTAGAATCAGAAAAAGCTGCAAACAAAATCGCGGCGAGGGCGAAGCAGTGGCGAAACTGGAGGAAAAAATGGCAAAAGTTTACGTTTCAATTTAATCCGATGCTCAGATTTGTGGTGCTTTGTGCAAATAGATTCCTAGCGCAACACATAAATAATACCACTTCTCTGGTGATGGCTAGCCCATAAGAATCCTTATAATAAAGGAGTGGGAGCGAAGAGGCTGTTCAGGATTCACAATAGGTGGAGCACACCATTTGTTACCCTTGCTTTTTTCTTTTCATATCATCTTTCAGATTTATTCTCCTTCTGTTTTTTTTTGCTGTTGTTGTTCTTCTTGATCGAGGTAGTGCTGATGCCAAATTCCCATGCTATGAGAATGGGATCGGGACTATACGGGTTGCAAATGGAAGGAGGAAAATAGAAAAAAAATCACAGATATTCGAATTCCGATTGAAATGGAATAACTTGCGGAAACATACACATTTGCACTATAAACGGCATTTTCTATATATTGCTCTTTGACTGTTTCTATGTTTATATACTTGACTATATGGCACTATTGAACATTTCAGCAACAATAGATAAGTGCTACAATGGTTCGTGGCATTTTGTTTGTTCTTTTATTCAAAACGGAGAAAGGCAGTTACGCCAAAAGCGTAGAGATTGTATAGAGAGGATGAATAGATAGAATTGAAAAATACTCTTAGGGTTAGAGGACTATTGTTGAGCTGGCGATAACAAAACAATAACTCAATGGGGAATAACAGCAATGCCAATAACAGGATATGATTTCAATTTTGAAATGAAGGATGCTTACACATATCCTATCCTTCCCTTTCCAAAGTTTGTTTTTCTTTTGGTTTTATTATTCAAAGCTTTTAACATTAGAATTGAAATTGGAAGAACTTAAGCTTTTAAGAAATTTACCTACATTTGGAGTGTTTCACCTCTAGAAACAAGAGCCCTCGATTAAAAGCGTGTATTAAATTACAACTGAATTCTTTACACGAAAAAAGTATACAGAGTGAAACGTGTGGACGTGTAAATTGTAAATACACGTGCAAATAAAATACATGTTTGTAGGCAAACGTTCCACTGACCATGGAAATCATTAGTCCATTGAAGTAGCTTTGTATTTGGACGAAGAAAATGTTTATCATGTACAACGAGGGTGGAAAAGTTTCCATTTGATAATTGAACTGTTCCCTGTAGGTGGTAACTCCACTGTCGGAAGCAAGAGAGGAAACACAGGATTGTGGATGGGGCTCAAAAATGTAGAATTTTCTTCAAAACAATTTGGAACGTTCTATAAGTACTTAACTTGATCAATTCGCGGTCAGAATTTGGTTTCGGAGACTATACCTAAACTACGAAGAAAACGGTGAGTTGCAAACTTTCTTCGTGGCGCCAGCTTACTTCCCCTGAAATTAAAATATGCCGCACTGCCACGCGAAAGGCAGCGGAGCTTGTGAAGTTCTGCGAAATTTAGAAGCTGGGAATGATTTCATTTGATGCAATGCTATTGCTCAGAGCCTGTACTAGGGCAACCCAAAATGCAACATACGGGGCCACCATATTCTCAGCTTCACATTGTCCTTTGAATAGTACATGAATAATGTTAGAAAAAGGACAACCTTGGTAACGGCTAGAAAACAGGGAGTAGAATTGTCATTACATCATAACAGATACGACAAAATGACAACTAACTGGAAAGTTTCGCCAGATATTGAGGCACAACATACAACAAATCCCGAAAAAACATAAATGAACACTTTTTAATGATGAGCTTGGTAATCAAAGCCCTACCTTAGCTCTCAACAAAGTACAAGGTGAAGGATGCAGGTATCGATCAATTACAAGAAGATTTGAGCTGGGATGACCGTATTTATGGTTCAGTCGTAGAACACCGAAACACAGAAACTTCGCAGGGAAACCAGAAGTCTTCTGAAAAGGTTTCCCAAGACGAAATTCGAGGTCGATAGGAACTTGTTCAAGATTTTATTTTATTTTATTTTATGGATCGATACGGCCAATCATCTCTTATTCGTCAATTATCAAGTGGAACAAGCTCCCAGGTAAATACGCTCTTTAGCAAGAGTTCAAGAAATAATACGAAAATGTTGTAAAGGGGCCTCCTCCAGCACTCCGCGCAGCCCATTTCTTAAGGCTCTCATCGACTTTTAACTATACTTCAAAAACTATTCAAGAATTGAAGACCTCTCTGAATGTTGTCGAAAACTAAATTTTTAGTCTTAATTGGGTTCCAGGTTATCACGGTATGTAAATCGCAGATTAACTTGCAAGGCAGGGATCTCAGACAGTTTTCCCAGTACCTAAATCATTTGTCAAGATCACAACCATTGATGACATGCCACCATTGGATGCTGACTCACTAAACGTTGTAGAGCTTACAAAGTTAATAAAAAAATTGATTCATTTTTGCTGTCAGGCAGTAGAAAAGACTGCGAAAAGCTCTTTGACATAGCCCCAGACAATTCTAAAGCATTTTAAAGTGCTTGGTTTAAGTGATACCACAATCAGGGAACCCTGGGGAGAGTATGACGACACCACGGAGACCTTCCTCTGAATTTCCAACATTCAGGATGAAACAGGTTATAGATACTCGATGCAGACATGATAAGAGCTGGTGACGTAGAGTCCCTGTCGTTGCAGCATCTTCTGGCTTTTTGTACAGAGCAAGAACAAGAACAAAAACAACATTTCTGAAAGGTTGTGTCGCAAGCATTGAGGGCATTATCTAGCGTTGCTTATCTCTAATCTATTGGAATCTACTTATTCGATTGATGAATTTAACTTCATTCTTTTGTCTAACATCAAAAAATTACGACAGTGCAATACGAGCGTAATTTGTCAACCGAACATGTAGAATGTAATAGACTTAAAAAAAAAGTCCCTTGAATTGTTGGGAGGCCATCGAAAAGATTTCAATAATTGTTCTTTTAAAATTTTAAACTACAAAGTAAACAATTTAATCCCAGTTTTGGTGTAAGAATACCTAAGATTTTTTATATTAACTTCATTGTATTTTAAAACTTTCGAGGTCTGTTCCTTTTTATTTGTTTGAGCATTTGCTTAAAACAACGTCCTCAATTGTAATGAAACTCTTGGTGTTTAAAAATTCTGCTTAATTAGACTCCAGAGTCGATAGCCATCGCGTGAAGATACGGAGACGACCAACGGGAGTAAAAAAAGGACTTAAAAGCTAAAACAAAGCCATAGGTAAAGCATAATTTGGTATTCAAAAAAAAAAAAAAATCCATCACGAAGTGAAGAAGCAAAATGGAGGAATTCGGAAGCCAAATTGCAACCAATTCACTTTCCAATTTAATGAAGTCCACTTTTAATAAATATTTTCATACCGCACTCGAATTCCAACCGCCAAGCTCCCCTTCTTAAGACAAGTATAGACACTAAGTTATCGTAAGGAACAAAAAAAAAAATCAATATTCATGAGTTAGTGCCACTCAATTAATACAGCTTCTTCAACACAGCGCTTCAGCCCCCAGATTACAAACAATCGATGGTGTAAAGATAACACAGGAGAGTCTCAGTCTCAAGTTGCTCGTGCTTCTTTTTTGTCTTCCTTATCTTCTTAAAATAAAGTGAATTCCTTTGCACTTTAACAAATCCTAATTGCGAATAACGGAAAGATAAAAGAATGAAGTAAAAGAACAAGTAAACTGAAACTCTGTCCTAGCCAAAGCCATCACGTCTGCAAAAAGTGTGTATGTGTGTGTGTGTATGCTCATAAACATGAAGGGAAGAGAGTTGGTTTGCAATGTGGGGGATGCTGCATCACGTAGGCGCTACGAAAGTTCCATTTGAAATGTACGATTTGCCCGGATGAAGCAACGACAACGATGACAAAAAAAGAAAAGAAAAGAAACGAATAAACTTTGAACACCCTTTATCATGGCACCCATCGCACTTTTGAAAACTATGGGCAAAGATTTGTGTAAGGCTGGTATACCTACGATATCTCTACTACATCTCGGAAGGTTCATTTTTAGAGTCGGGTGTAGCACAGAGAGCATATGTCCCATCAGACTTCAAACCCGTATATGGTATTAAGCGATGACACAAGAGAAGAGGATTTGAATTTCACCTAAGTACATTTTAGCTATGCCTGGCTTGCTTTGCAATACATAGCGGCTTAAAAAGTAGTTGAGACTAAACTTATGTACCTGGAATCACATCTGCATCGAAGACAGTATGGTTGAATGGCACTCTCAACCTTATTGCATTTACGACAGCTTCAGCAGATTTTTTTTTGTTCTTCTTCGCAAACCGAACAAATTTTAGCTAATCGTAAAGATTTCGCGGAAATGGATTTCAGAATACACGGACATACTTTTCTGCGAATCAATCCGGAAAGGTTCCAATGGTTTTTTCCATAGTTCAATTTGTCCCTAGGTAGACGAAGTCATGTACACCTCTAATTAATGTCTGTCAAATCTGACATTTTGTTTAATTCGTCGATGTTCTCTTTTCATGTCTGATGATAGCATATACATACTTCGTTGTGGCCAGCATTTAACTTAACCGTGGTGTAATGGTTAGCATGTCTGCGGCTACGCCGTCGATTCGTGGTTCGAATCCCAACAGGAACCAAAAAATCGTTTTCCACGGGTATATCACCTTCTGCGAGTAATCGACAGGTCCGATGCTAGTAAATTCATTGTCATGAAAAGCGCATTCTCGATAAGCCGTTCAGAATCGGCAGAAAATCGCAGGTCCCCTACATTCCTTCACAAGGCGGTTGTGAGAAGTGCACTAGGCCCTGAGGCTCTCTGCTCTGTTGAAATAAATTGCATGACAGTTCTTCGCTTTGTCGAAACCTTTTTCGGCATCAACCAGGTTAAGTGAATACTTCAACATCATTCTGCATATTCTTACGTGCTTTGAAGCGATCACACACGGCTATATTCCCGTTTTTTTCCAAAATCATGGGAAAATGTATTCGGTTGCGGACTTTTCGGGACAAACAACTGTACTGGCAAGGAAAGTTGTAGGCGAAGGTTTTCAGACTTTTCATTCGTCGGGCAGCTTTTCTTTTGACCAGCTGGAGAATGATCCTTTCCAACTGATCTGCACCTGCCTCAATAAGCTCGCCGTCAAGGAAATCTACACTGGAAGTTTAATTTGAATTAAAGTTTGCATATGGTCAGCTTAACTTCTTCTATAAGTTGGTAGTACGGTATTTTTGATCATCGTTTAAGTTGAATGGGTATTCTGCCTCAATAGCGATATTTGTGTCTTCATAGCCACTAAACAGCCCCCAGAAGTGCTTTTTCGAGATCCTTGGTAGCGTTGCGAGTTGGTCATCATGTCTATCTTCTTATCCTTACATGCTTTAGATTGCGGATCGCCACACTGACCATTTTACTTTTTGGAAAGACTTTCAATTTCATTCTTATCATGGAATTTCCACGAGTATTCCTCATGTGCTTCTTTCCGGGAATTCGGTGTTCTGTCCTTCTTTTTTCCCTGTACGAGTCTTTTTTTGAATCAACATTTGTCATGCTTTTTGTTTGGCTCCATTTGCTTGCCTGTGGTGATGGAAGTTCAAGTTAATTTAAGGGTTCCGATTAATTACTTTTTGACTAAATGTGGTCCCTTGTGCAAAGTTTGTGTGGTGAATGTGACCTTTTCCTCGTAATCTGTGAAAGAGTTATAACTTAGTGCAATCTTTTGATGTTGCATATTGTATTCCTGTTTTCCGACAGGCTTGTTGGCAAAGCATTCAAAATCGAAAGCGAGTTTATAGTTTTTTAATCTTTTATTGCATTTGTTTCTTACAAATTACTGAAGCAAGAATTTTGAAAAAAAGCTACTACCAACACATCTCTATCATCAACTTCATCAGACGTTCATATCTCACCAAAAACTCGCAAAAGTATACGAGTACGTTATACGTTCACATCATGTAGACAAATGAACAAACGAACGGACGGGCGTTTCCTGTTCAAAGAGTAAACTCACACATACACGTACACCAGCATTTTTCGGGATAATACACCAAGACTCCTCACTACATCCCTTAGAATTCGGCTAAAACGTGATCAAACTTCTGATGCTTATTCTTAAACCAACTTTGATGAACCAGCAGAGTTTACTCTCTCCATTCGCGGGCTTTATACCTACGACCTGCCTCCTCTTCATCGTTGAAAATCGAGCGTGGATTAGGCGGTGAAGGGGGGTAAGGAGGGACAACCATATCTTTTGTGGACTTAAGAATTTTCTGATGGTGCATTGAAGGAATTCTTCCTTTAAATTTCACAGGCTTGTAATGAAATGGAAAGTGACATGAACTTGATGAGAGTGCAAATGTAGAATTTAATATAATTTTTTTTTTCATTCGTCTTCTCGTAGTTTTATACCTTTTTTTTACCTTGTCCTTGTGTTGTATTCTGTTGCTAGTTAGTATACCGTTTGAGGCTCTTACTTTAATATGCGTTGAAGATATGTGGCAGGTATTTGGGCGTGTATATTATATGGTATCTCTACCGGTACGTTGTTCACATTAAGTTCAAAGATTAAGAGGAAACTACGTGATGAGAAATCGTATCAAGCAGTTACCTACCTATCATTGCAAATTGGGAACGAATTAATGCGTGTGCGTTGGCTATGCTATCAAAGGGAATTAAATATGTAACGTTTGCGAATATTAATGACGATTAATTGTGAGGATTTTCTTTAACTTGACATGTCATGAGAAAAATATAAAATTCTAAACACAATTGACAGAAAATCTGGTTTAGGAGCAGGGATCGGATCATAGGCTTGACAAAAGAAGGGTGTGGCTCTTCTAAGGTTTATAAATCATTCCAAGGTTGGTGGGTTATGTCTTAAGCAAAATCGCAGTGGAGGTAGGTATAGCTTGTCTTATATTTCAAAACATATGTAGTGACAATATGGAACAATTGCTAATTTGATTGTTTTTCTAACTCTTAGTTGAAAGAACTATTATGGTCTTCAGAGAAAGAGAGAAAAAAGAAACTGTCTTGCGGATATCCATAAAGCATTCGCCATTCACATGTCACTCCGTTTGAATCCTTACAAAACGATACAAAACAACAAACAATAAGGAGCAAAGTGCTGGATACAAGAAGAAGTGCCCTGGGGCTTAAGCAATTTATTGAAAATAAATCTTCGCTTGCTTATTAATAATAATTCAAGCGCAAATAGCCACGACGTGGCAGTAAAAAGAAATAAAAAAGAATACATATTATATACGCCGCCATCTCCCCTAACTTCATGACATAGCACTTTGAGCGCAATTCTGCTGACTGTTGGAAGGTTTATTGCTGATTTTTCTGATACATGATGTAACCATCAGTAGTACCAGTGTACTGTTATACTAAATAAATAAAAATAAAACTATGTGTAAAAAAGAATAAGGCTCGGATCAACATAAAAATAAAAACAGAGAAAAAAATTATCCTCAAGACCAGTGAAATTGCTGAGTGCGCTTAAGTTTTTATGGAGCAAAGGACACGAAGGGTCATCGTTAAACGTGGCACACGCTTTCAAGTGCGAGAAATGGCTCTGTATTCCCGTTTTGTGAAGTCGTTTGCCATTTGACATTATACACGACGCGAAATGTGGGTAAGAATGTCATGGATCATGGCGATGAGCGAGTTCATGTGTATACGATTTGTGTGCAAGCGAATATGTGTATTGTGTAACGATTCCATCACATTGCCGGTATGCTAGGTGATAGGTGTTCGGTGATAAAATACTGAGATGTGTCGGGTTGATTATTTTCGGAGCAGTGTCCCTCGAGAATGATGTGACAAAATCAATGTGAAAGTGGATTTTTTTTTAAACTTTTATTTTAACCCATTCTCTTTCTTGTTTTGACATCTACAATTAAAAATGCAGAAGCAAAAGGTTAACACACTTCCATTGCTTGACACGTGTTCGGGAGATGCTCATCATCAGATATGGGAAAAAGGAAGTGGACCGCAATTTGAGTTCTCCTAGAGCTTTACAAAATTAAAAACACTTACTTCTTTCTTAATGTAGAAGTGTTTTGATGTACAAATTGCCTGTTGTCTTCCAAGAATCGAAGTTTTAAAAAGAACGAAAGTAGCATTTGCAACAAAGTTACAAATCTATGACCTATTTTTAAGGAAAGTATTCGTTCAAACTGTCGCCAACTTGTTTAGAGCTTTGTCGTCATTTTTTCATTGAGTGACTTTTTCAAGATGGTAGCCCCTTACTGAAGTTATTTTGTCGTATTTCCCGCCTAGCTTAGTTTGCGTCAGCTTCTGGTTCCACTTAAAGGCGTGATATTCCCCTACATTATCGGAGGAGCACTAAGATTAAGCTTAGAAAATTTCATTTTCTGCTTACTAACCCATTTACTACCACTGTACCCGCTTGGGTACAGAACAGAAAATTTAAAAAAAATTTTTTTATTTAGAATGGATTTCAGAGCATTTTCAACATCATTATTCTATGGAAGGAGATTCGATAATCTTCCAAACGCAATCAATGCAATCGAAGAAGATGATCGAACCGCTGTGTTTGACATAGCATTGATACCACCAGAAGCAGATTACAATACAGACGAGGGAGAAATAGACGTTGAAAATTTGGATAACAATCCCATACCCAATGATGTTGCGGGTAATATGTATTGTAGTTTTTATTAGTGATAAGGAATTCGATAACGTGGACGAAGTTCCTTTATCGGTGATAAGAGCCTCAATACGTGGACAATCTCAAAGCCAACCACACTGGTCCAAAACAGGTACTTATATGACGATGAACCGCTCTACTAACTTTGAGATAAAAAAAGATTGATATGAAAAATCCTTTAGACAATAAGACTCCAGTCGAAATATTTGAAACACTTTTCGATAATGAAGTAATGGAATTGATTTCGAATCAAACCTGTCTTTACGCTTATCAACATAATCACCATAACCTAAGTTTTAAAAAAGAAGACTTGGAAATATTCATAGGCATTATGTTCTACAGTGGTTACCACTCTATGCCCAGGGAGTCAATGTATTGGAAATTAGATGAGGATACAAGAACCACATTGGTGGCAAACAACATGTCGCGAAATCGATTTTATGAGATCAAGAAGTACATTCATTTCGCAGACAATGATTAATTAGATGCTCGAGACAAAATGGCAAAGCTCAGACCGCTTATGAATCTTTTGTGCCAAAAATATCAACAATGGGGCTTCATGCACGAAAAATTGTCCATTGATGAAGCCATGATCAAGTATTTTGGCCACCATTCCTCGAAACAATTTATAAGAGGAAAACCAGTTCGTTTTGGTTTCAAAAACTGGATGTTGACAAGCAGTTGTGGCTACCTTTATAATTTTGATACTTATTGTGGTGCAAAAAGTGTTCAAGCTGATTTGTTACAAATGCCGCTGGGTTCTGGCGTTGTCCTTGAGCTTCTAGAAAATGTGCCACATCCTTACTGACCACATAATTTATTTCGACAACTATTTTACTTCACATGAGCTTTTACGACTGTTGAGAGAGAAGGGCTTCAGAGCTACAGGCACAGCAAGAGAAAACCGAACAAAAAAATTCCCATTGAAGCTGAAAAAAGAATTCAAGAAGGAGAAAAGAGGGCATTTAGAGCACGTATACGATGTAAACAATAATATTCTTTTTGTAAAGTGATGCCTATAAAATTAAAATACGAGGCAAAAAGTGGTGGTGGCCTCTTTTGACGTCAATGCTGAGTTCAACATTGATGAAAGCTTGGAAACTTTATAAAGTCGCAGCTAATTCCGAAGATGACTTGCTACTTTTCAAAGAGATATTGTTCGTTATTATCTTCGAAGATATACAATTGGGTGTCGTACAGAATCTCAAAAAAAAAAAAATCCCCATCGATCGAAATCACCAAAATTTTTTAACCACCTAGCTAATATCCCCATTGAGATAATGCACATTGATGAAATCCACACCTTAACAATCTTTTTTGTCGAAATCCCCACGAAATCTCCAAATCCCCAGAGTCTGTGTACATATATATTATGTGCATTTAGTTTTCAGAAAAATCTCTCTCTTTCGTTGTTTTTGTTATTAATAAATGATAACGATTAACAGTTTCTTAACAACAAATTACTATAAATGCATGATTGTATCCTCTTTTTAGTCTTGCTTACGTATTCATGGTACGCACACGCAGTAATCTGTTTTAGTTTCGTAGAGCAGCGTTTTTTTTTTTTTTTTTTGAGAATAAAAGTTGAAATGGATAATAACTTTACTGTTTGCAAATCCAATAAAGGTGGAAGAAAGTTATTCATAAATGGATATGGTTATCATTACATTTGCTGTAGTACATAAACCTAATATCCCCAAAATAAATATATACTTGAATATATTTGTTTTGGGGATATTGGGTTTGTAGATTCTCTCTTTGGGGATTTTGGGAGTTGGGGATTTTCGTTTGGGGATTTTCGTTTGGGGCTTGTGTTTTGGGGCAAACGTTACCAACCCTATACAATTCTTCAACCTTCTACATCGAAATGTTCTATAACTGCAAGCTGCGTTTTCACCGGAGGACACCATTTTCCAAATAGAATTGAAAAGCCTCTTAGATACAGAGTATGCCACATGCGAGTCAGATGGGTTTGTGAGTTCTGCGACATAGTTCTGTGTGTCGAGAAAGAGTGCTTTAAAAAGTTTCATGTAAAAAACTAGCAACCATATTTTCCCACTGTACCTGCTTGGGTACAGCTTAAAAACGACACACCCTACTTTAAAAAAGAAATTAGAGAAATGTTTTTGTATTCCTTTGACACTATTTAATAAAGTTATGTAGTCAAAAATTTGAAATGTTAGTATAAAATGACTTTGGTAATAAATGGGTTCAACTTAGAATAGGATTTAATCCATTGCTGACTAATGTAGTCTTAAACCAGGCAGATATGGGCGTTAAGCTATAAAAATCTAAAAGTTCTTATTTCTTTGTAAGGCCCTTTTAAAGATCGATTCTATCAAAAAATTAAACTTGAATTAATTTTTTACAAAATTTTGCTTTCTTAACTTAGGGACATTTTTTCATTAAATAAACTGTTATTAGTTCTGAGTCATTCACAGGGAACCGAACGAAAAATTTTTATTAGTTTTTGAGAATTTAAAAAAAATAAATAAAGGTACATTGTCCAGAAAACCCCTTTTTGCTTAGAGAAGAGATATCTTTCTTTTTATTAAAATTTCTCAAAAATTAGAAAAGATTTTCTAGTTCAATTTTCTGAGTTTGAGTAAGAACTATTAACTATTGAACTATTAATTTTATTTTATTAATAAAATAAGTAATTTTAAATAATTTTTTTTCTAAACTAAGTCAATTTTCATTGCCCCTTGCTGCCTAAATTTTTTCTGAGCTTTAGCTGCACCCGTATATGCAAAACACACTATATATAAAGATTTTCAAATAAGAATGAAATTTTTGATAGTCTTTCTCGTACTTGCAGTGGCATTTTTATTATTATTTTTTCCATAACTTTTTTTTTATAATTAACGCGCACATCAAGTCGTTATGAATACCCTTATAGCGTTTTAGAACACAGTGCGAACATTTAGGAAAAAAAGGAGAGGATTTGAAAGGAGACACCGATGCACGTTGCTTTTGAATTTTTGTGAATCGCAATGTAAAGGTAAAACTGATGAGCATTCCTAGCGAGGCGTGTGTTGTGGCTAAATTGTTTCAGGGGTGGAATGCAGCTGGCTACTTCACTAGAGCACTTTTTGTGAAAAAAGCGATAAAAGAAAGAGAGACAGGTAACGTTTCGACGATGATCAAGAGAATCAATCGTTTCTAGGATTGAACTATCACCTATCAATATTAACGCCCTATCAAGTAGTCGCAGAGATGTGTGAGTAGCACCTGCCAGATATGAGAGTTATACTCCAGTTTTGGGTGGATGAAGGCCTTATAAATTATAGCCAGATCAGAAGGGGTGAAGAACTTCCTGCATCGCTTCTGCATTTTTCTTTAAACCACCAACAGCATTCGCTTTGGTTGCTGATTGGACTATAGAATCTCGGAGGAATCTCGATTTTTGAACTATAGCCATTGTTGATAGCTCAGTCAGCGATATTCGATGAATTTAGAAAAAATTTAAAGAAAACTTTGTATGAAAACTAACTGCTTTAGAAGATATCTAACGGCTCGTGTCTACTGCAATGTGGGTTTACATATATGTAAGGTCCGTTTAAAGACATTACATTTCTTGGCTCAGGACGCTCGGAAATCCACAATATCGAAAAGTTTTTTACGTCAAGCGCACAATTTAGTCAATGACATGTCGCTGTTGATTGAACGAGATCATTAGCTGACTATAAAAATTATAAGACGGTGAAATTAAAACCGTGTTCAAGAATTAAGCTTAGCTCAGCAGCAAAATCTGTTACCGAGAGTTCGTTACAGGGATTTTTTTGGTGGAAGTGTCTCAGAAGAAGATTGTATACAAAATCATAATTTTGAACTAGGAAGGTACTATTTATCTCATCAATTGGTGTTTCTGTGTTCCTTTCGGGAGGATAATGCAAGGACAGTCTTTGAAACGATAGCATTTCTCTTCAATATTTCAGATTTGTGCTGGCAAAATTACTTCTGACGAAGTGAACTAACTTGCTATGAAAAATCTGAATCCGGTGTTTCTGCAACTCTGCAACTCAGTTCACTCTATCGAACAATATCTGTGTTTTTTCACTGCAGGCGTTCACTAAGAGAACGAACGTTTCATTCAACGATATGAAGGTGATTGACTCGGTTTCATTTGCATGCGTGATTAGTTTTATCTCGAGGCTTGCTTCAAAAATGTTTTTAAGAGCTTAATTTTTAAGCAACTGGCAACAGCTATCTCTTTTAGTTGGGTTTGAGCACAATTGCATCACGTCAACTTGAAGAAACGTTTAACTCAACAATTTTTGCTTTCACTCTCTAACCTTATACCGAACACTATCTTACGAAGCCGTTCAAGAGTGAAGTCCAAGTCAGATCCAAAATGCTTTTGGGTGGATACTGCCTCTCAAGAGGAATTGGCAATCAGTCAGAGAGTAATCAGCCATTGCGAAAAAATTGTAGGTCCTTTTCCATTCCAAGGTATGGTTAAAATAGATGTTTTTAAGCCTGGGCATCCCCGAGCTTTTTTATGACAAGAAAAGTGTAAAAAACTTAAAAAAAATCACATGAATTTTACTTGGTTCATAAAACTTGAAAATCTTTAATATTTTATCCGCTTGTATCTAGTGTGAAAAAAGGACATGGCACACGCTGTCGTGCAAGCCAGCACGTTTGACTTCATATGTACTGAACTGGTCGAATTTTGACTACGTGAATAACCTAAATATAAATAAATGCAGTTTCCTAGAATTCCCAAAAACTCTAAAAGACCACTTTAATGGCATTTTAAAGAAATGCCTCCCTCACTTGTGTTATCAGTTTAACAAGCAAATAAACACTGAGAGACATAAAAGTCCTTAATTGGTGCTGTGGCTTTGTGCGGGCGACCAAATTTGTAAGCACAAATTTCTGTTTGTAGTTTTTCTTTTCGGTTGCCAACAGAAAAACAAAAACGCACGAACATGGAGACAATAGCATATTTTCTGCTCACCTCCGACAACTACAACATGGAACAGGAAGTCGACAACGGCTCATCATAATCCGAAATGAATGTCCTTTCTGCAGCGTCATACAATTGGGTTTATGGCATGTAACAGACAGAGAAAGACAGAGTCGTAGAAAATTGCACCACAATCTTACATATCCCTCAAGCAAGTTCAACACTGCTTGACCAAGCATTTCTATACTGTAAAGGATAACTACTATACGACGACTAATGCCCACCCATTGGACCGAGAGTCCTTGTCAGGCAAGTCAAGTCGGCTTTGGGCGATTTTGTGTGTGCGGTTTTTTGCTTACCCCATGAGAGAGTCAAATGCTTA
Organism: Melanostoma scalare; assembly: GCA_949752695.1. Classification (NCBI taxonomy): domain Eukaryota; kingdom Metazoa; phylum Arthropoda; class Insecta; order Diptera; family Syrphidae; genus Melanostoma; species Melanostoma scalare. The sequence goes on from OX456986.1 coordinate 21,480,585, forward strand.
GTCCTCTGAAAAGGACCAAGGAGCAAGAATAACACAATGTGATAGCCTTAATTCGCATGGCACAGAGAATTTTAAGTGGATAGTGTTGACTTTAAGCAAAAGTCTATTTTTTGCTTCTTTAGTTTGGGTTGAAATTACTTTTTGGTAGATTTTATTTTTTTGGTCGTTTTTTCTTTTCTTTCATTTTGTTACAAAAACTTGGTTCAGAAATATTAATCACAAATTGTCCTTTAGCAATTCTCTTCTTTTTTTTGTATTTGCCCCCCAAAAAAGAAAAGGATGTGGCTATGGGAACAAATGAGGAATGAAGAACAAACTTTCTTTTTAAATGAATTTTAAGAAAAAGGACCAAAAAGAGGGAAGATACAGGGTTTTTAGTAGGTAATGGGACGGTTGAGCCTGGGAATTCTGAGCGAGACAGAGAGAGGAATAGTCTAGAGTGAGACAGAGTATGTTGTGAGCGTTGTAAAACGTGTGTGTCGGTTGGTTTTAGTTTTTTTGAAAATTTGAATAGCTGACTCCGTCTCGCTTGCTCGAAATTTGTAGTGTCAGTTTGAATAATTAAATTTTTTTGGTTGTTTTGAATAAAATTTTTTTTTACTTACGATGGCGTGAGAGTAAAGAAAAAATGAAAAGTAATGTTGTGTGTAGTGCGAACAATAGACACGATCTGTTGATAGATCTTAGAACGGGGGTGAGAGACTTTGGTAGTTTGTTGATATGTACTTACTTTGAGATATAGTTAATAGGTAGGACTGAGATTGGGATATAAGAAAAGAAAAAAAAGACAATAAAGGCAAAGGTGGTTTCTATTGAGTATTTGTTATGGTTTTTTTTGTTTTAGATTTGCTGGCGCTTGGAAGTGGTTGATTTTTTTTATAAGTTTGGAATTTGTGCGACGGACGGTAGGTGATCGTAGTGAGAATGTTTTTTGTTTTTGGCTGTACGATAGAGGATTTTGGTCACGTCCGATATTTGACTGCGCATAGATAGTGCATCAGCAAGTCTTTTACAGCTAATCATGAAAGGTCGTTGGTATATGTCGCTGTTTTACTCTATACCGAAGAGTAAGGATGTGAGACGTCACCCATGTTCGCATAGCAATAAAATCCATGATCAATGTTGAAATCGAGTATCTGAGTAGCACAGAAAGGTAAAATAAACCAATACTCATTATAAGGGAAGATGATGATGCCAATATAAAGGCAAAGGCATATTGTGTTGTGAAAATCGATGGAAATTATTATAAGGGTAGGTACCATCGGTCTGAACAAAGGGAAATAATAGGGTTTGGCGGCACATGGACAATTGGTAGGTTGAAGATACTAACGATGGTATGAGAGTAAAGAAAAAATGAAAAGTAATGTTGTGTGTAGTGCGTACAATAGACACGATCTGTTGATAGATCTAAGAACGGGGGTGTGAGACTTTGGTAGTTTGTTGATATGTTTCTACTTTGAGATAAAGGAATAGGTAGGACTGAGATTGGGATATGAGAAAAGAAAAAAAGACAATAAAGGCAAAGGTGGTTTCTATTCAGTATTTTTTATGGTTTTTTGTTTTAGATTTCGCTGGCACTCGGAAGTGGTTGATTTTTTTATAAGTTTGGAATCTGTGCGCCGGTAGGTGAGGGTAGTAGGAATGTTTTTTTTTTGGTTTTGGCTGTACGCTAGAGAATTTGGTCACGTCCGATATTTGGTTGGGCATAGATTGTGTATGAGCAAGTCGTTTTAAGGAAGTGACCCATGTTCGCATAGCAATAAAATCCATGATCAATGTTGAAACCGAGTATCTGTGTTGTGTGATTTTTTATTGCAGAGGAAGCATCTAGCAGGTGATAAAGTAATACACATTGTAAGGAAAGATGATGATGAGATTATGAAAATGCTATGGTAGGTACATTTTTTTTTTTTTTTTGTAATTGATTGTGGAGAAGACGAAATAAAATAAATGAACTGGTTTCCTTTTGTATTATAGATTTCATTGACAATTGGTGGTGGTTAGTTTTTTATGTAAAATAGAGAATTTTGCCTCGACCGATATTTGTTTTGTTTTGATACATATCTTGTACTCAATGAATTTCGTCACATCCGAAAATTGGTTATGCATAGCTATACTGTAAAGTAAGGATGCGACCCATGCGGGTGTGAAATTTTGGTAGTTTGTTGATAGATATAGGATTAGGTAGGATTGAGATTGTGATATGAGATAAGAAAATAGAGACAATAAAGGGGAAGATGGTTTCTATTGAGTATTTTTTATGGTTTTTTATTTTAGATTTCGCTGGCGCTCGGAAGTGTTTGATTTTTTTTTTTTTTTTTTTTTTTATAAGTTTGGAATTTGTGCGCCGGTAGGTGAGGGTAATAGGAATGTTTTTTGGTTTTGGCTGTACGCTAGAGAATTTGGTCACGTCCGATATTTGGTTGGGGGCATAGATTGTGTATGAGCAAGTCGTTTAACAGCTTAGCATGAAAGGTTGTTGTCATGTGGTTGTTTTACTCTATACCGTAGGGTAAGGAAGTGACCCATGTTCACATAGCAATAAAATCCATGATCAATGTTGAAACCGAGTATCTGTGTTGTGTGATTTTTTATTGCAGAGGAAGCATCTAGCAGGTGATAAAGTAATACACATTGTAAGGAAAGATGATGATGAGATTATGAAAATGCTATGGTACATTTTTTTTTTTTTTTTTTTTTTTTTTGTAATTGATTGTGGAGAAGACGAAATAAAATAAATGAACTGGTTTCCTTTTGTATTATAGATAGAGAGAGAGATAGAGTTTCTACTACCTATAAAAGCAAATGTTCTCTGAGTTTTCTGTTCAGATTATTTTTGAACAATCATACAAAAGAGCCAGCAACATGCAGAATATATTTAATATTTTTTCAATATACATGGAGGAGTTCTCTGCCGCGTGCTGGGAGCTTAAGGAGTTGCAGGAAGCTTTGCGCTTTGAAATCCAGGACGGAAAACGGACTGGTACATTGGGGAGTGCGCAGACCATCGCGCATATTATTTTAGCTTTAAATATCCGAGCTATTGAGCTTGGATTCAAAGACGACATACCACAAATACCACAGGAGGCTCACATATTATCCCATTAAAAACTTTTTGAAATAAAAAACTTAACACAAATTTTCTTTAGCCTTTTTAATTATTCGGTTTCAGCTATTGTCATAACAGTAGTTTCTTTTTAGTATTCTACCATATTTTGTTGCCTCATTTCTCTTGACCAGGGTGATATTAGTGGCATGATCATTGCTTCTAATGACAAGTTTAATTCGTCAAGTACTCGAAAATGGTTATCCTGGACATGTCGTCGCTCTTCTTCGACAGCATCAGTATTAACTGAACCTATTAGATTGTGTGATAAGACTTTGCGAGTTTTTTGTTCATCGACTTCTTCGTAATGATTTTCAGTGGGGCCATATCTGGTGATGTATTCATTTCGATATTCAGATGAATCAACTGCATAAAGTGTTTTCGAACGGAAGCTCTTTGCTGACCGAGGTGGAAAGGAATTCCTCGGTACACTCTTTGATGGGCCTGGAACTGGCAGTATTGGCAAAAGCCTGTCCTTGTAGTAAGGAATGTTTGTACAGCATTTGACATCACCTACCTCGTAGTATGCATATGAGTAGGCATGATCGATGATCACTCGTAGAGGTTGTTGTTGTTGATGTTGTTGCTGCAGAGTTAGAATGGAATTCCTCCATACACTCTCTGATGAAGAAGGAGTTGGCAGTATTGGTAAAAGCCTGTCCTTGTTAGGAATGTTTGTATGAAATTTGACAGCACCTGGCTCGTAATATGCATATGAGTAGACAAGATCAATGGTCGCTAGTTGAGGTTGTTGTTGCTGTATTTGTGGTATGTCTTTCATTGGCTGATGAAGTGGAGTTAAAGAAGACGTCGATGGAGTCTGTGTCACGAGTATATTTGCATCCACATCACCAGCAGCAAAACAATAATCCAAAGGTTTGTTCAAAGGTTCAAAACAATCCATCCTCATAGCCGTCGCAAATGTTTTTTGTGATTATTTGACCTTCAACAAGGAAAGATGTTAGAATTGCCAGTTACCGTCGTTACCGGTTGAGGTAGTCAGAACTAATACATAAGCTATGAGATATTTGTTTTTAATTCATGAATGTCATTTTGTCTCTTTTTTTATACCAAGTACCAATAACCAATATATTGTTGCATCCCCCCAGAGTCTATACTATAAAAGCAAATGTTCTCTGAGTTTTCTATTCAGTTTTACTTTGAAAAATCATACGATCTTCCAAAAATTTACAAAAATGTCGTTCATTAACAAAATTAAAAAAACAGTAAAATCATCGCCGTCTGGGTTTGGTTCTAAGCCAATATTGAGCTTGTCGAAGCTCATCCATCGGGAAAAATATCCGATCCTAAAGGCGAAGAAGATTAACACAAAATACGGGGAGCAGATAATGTTGGAGTTGAAGAAGTATAAGGTAAAGTAAAAGTAAAGAATTAAATCATATGCCATTTTACAATTTTTTTTTTTTAGGTATTCCTCCCCAAAAGATGCAATAGACAACTAGACGACAGCGACATAAACGATCTTGACCGCTGCTGCTTGGAGGTAGTGGGGTCTTATGGCGAGATGTCTGTGGAAGTCGACTTCCATTTAAAGGAGCAAGAGCAAGAGCCACAACAACAGCATCAGCATGACCAACAAGAACAGCAACAATATCACCAACAGTCTCAGCAACATCAACAGCCTCAGCAACAACAGCAGCCGCAACAACAACAAACAATTGAAATTTTGGACCAAATCATCTTTAATCAAAAGCCGAAGCAAAAGAGGAAGCAGAAATTTCTTTCGATAAATAAAATAAACTGAAAAAATTAAAATCATTTTTTTATTTTGCTCTCATCCTGAATCGTTCGACAATTTATGTTTTTAGAGCTTTAAATGTTGCATAGTGATTCGTGTGATATGTGATATTTTTCCATAAGCTGAAAATGTGTCTTGCAAAAAAAGAAATTCTTTTTTCCATGAATTGTTTTAAGTTCTTTGGATCGTGACCCTCATTTAGTAAATTTCTAAAGCTACAACGAAAGGGGTCCCCGTTTTGTTTTAAATAGAAACTGTCTATGTAAACTTGGAAAATGTATGTATTACAGTGAGAAGATATCGATAATTCTCATTTTCAGACTTAGTATTAAATGTTATGAATATCATGAATACGAAACAGAAAGAGTATTGAGCAATGGAGATGTTGAGCTATTTATGAAGGAGGATCTTGATTACAAATCTGATGTAGAGTTGCTGGACTTCAAATCAATGAAGCAGACTTATAAGATGAATATTTCGTAATCTTTTGTAACTCATTCATGTATATGTATATATTGCATAAACAAAAAAAATAAAATTTTATAAAAAGGAAAATAGTTTTTCTTTCAAGTTGTACTTAAAACTGATAAGCAGCGAATAAACTGATAAAACGATAAGTTGAATTTAAAACTGAGTAAAAGAAATATCGATAAAAGATAGCTTCAAAATGAATGTAACTTTAGTCTTAATTCATACTTCTTTCTGAACAAAGCTATTAAATGAGCGGTATAAATAGTTCCCTGGTTTTTGATGACATTCTTAAGTTTTTAAAGGATTATCAAGACATATTATTGGAGGAGCATTATGAAGAAATCATCAATTCTATTACTTTTTTAAGGAAATTTGAAAATGTATCCAGTACCTTATCAAAGTATGGGTGTCATTTTGCAAACTGTCCATGGTCTTCAAATTTGTGTAAAATGGGGCCGGATACCTGTGCATGTTATATGCTTGAAAGTGAATTAACGAGAATGAAAAAACTTATGTCTTTGTATAAGCGATTGAAGTAATATTGTAATAAATACATCTGATTTAAATACATAGATATATACTGTTTTCTTTTTAATGTTTACTTTTTTGATTGTTCTATTATATCTTTCAAAGGTTTCGTAATAGGGGTTGAAAATTTTTAAGTGTGGAACTTTCTTTTTCAGCTTGTACATACGACAACATTCCCCACCACGTCTGACATAATTTATTAGTTTATATGGTTAACTATCTTAAAATAGATCCATATGTTTCAAGGTTCCCGTTTGCGTTGCCGATCACGTAAGAGTATATAATATAAATAAATGTATAACTTATGTACTTCCTCAGGCTTTAGGCTATCACTGAACAAAATTTCATTTAAATCAGATCAATGGTTTGGGCGGGAGATGGTAACAAAGAAACACGGTCAGACAGAGCTAATTTCGAATTTGTAATATTAGTAAAGATATCCATCTTAAGGTTCTAGACTATCTCTGTACCAAAATTCATGTAAATAGGCTCAATAGTTTTGGCGGTAGACGGTAACAAAGAAAAAGAGACAGACAGAGTTGATTTCGGATTTATAAAATTAGTACTACTTCAGTATTGGGATAAAATATTTTGCCTATGTCCTTCCTCAGGTTCTGGGTCATTTCTGTATAAAATTTGATTTAAATCGGTTCAGTAGTTACGGGAGACGGTAGCATAGAATGCCGGGCAGACAGAGTTATTTTCTCATTTATAATATGAAATCCAAAAAAAATTGCTATCAGACGTCTGTCATTTGTCATCAGTACTTGTGTTGTTTATGGATCTCAGCAAGGCTTTTGATGAACCCAATCGCTTAAATTTGTTCTAAGAATTAGAAAGAATCGGTATTGGAGAAAACGAAAAGCACATTGCGAAATCGGGGGAAGACCTCGTCTTAGGTGGTGCAATCAAGTGGAAGAAGACCTCAACCGACTTAGAGTGCAAAACTGGAGAGAGCTCGCCCAACAAGATGCCGATGACGCAGGCGTGAGCTCCTATCCCTTTTACTTTGAGGTGTTACGTCAATGGCCTTTACAAAAAAAAAAAAGTATTTCTATAATTTCTCCACTTCAATTGAATACAATGTGTATGTAGTTCGTATGATTCGTCAAGATAATTCTTTATAGAAACATCTCATACATCTTCATGCACCTTCCGAGCTGTGAGCTGGGTTTTTGAGAGGTGATCCCCCTATCAGTTTCAAGTCCTCGTCCTCATCATCAGACAGGTTCTGAGGGATTATTTACCTCAATAATGAATAACTACCTCAAAATAAAGCAAGAAGCTTCAGGGTGGCCAAGTATATGTTTATCTGAAGAGGATAAAAACAAAAATATTGCGGATTTTCTAGAGAAGGAAAATATCAAGCTGAAATTTTCTGAAATCTCCGAATTCCGAAGAATCTCCAGACAGTTGATGGAAAAGAATTTCTTAATAAGCATTTTGAAAATCTTACGAAGCAGCATCAAATAAATCATTACTCAACATTTAGCGTTCTTAAATAACTGACGATGGCTTGGACGTTTTAGGGGTTGATTCATTCATGAGTGAAGTACTAGTGTTCTTAATATTGGGTGTTCTAAATTCATCATTAACATCCTCATCGTCATAGTCATCGTCATCATCATCTTCATCATCACCATTTTCATTTTCATAATTCAGTTTTATTTTCTTGTGCGGAGACTCAAAATGATGCTGTTGTTGGGGTTTTTTCGAATGTTTTCCTTTTGTGTGTTCTATTATATCTTTAAGAGGTTTCGTAACAGGTTTGAAAGTTTCTTCAAGTTGAAGTTCGAGCGCTTCTTTCCCCTCTCTCAGAGCTTTATACTTTTTTCGTAGAGCATCAGTAGTCTTAATAAGCTCTTTTGATAAATCTTCATTTATTTGCATCATAGTGTAGATGTTGAATTATAGAATGTAAATAGTTATAAACTGTGATGATCTGCTTTTAACTGTATCAGTTTGAGCACTGTATACCTTCGAACAGATGCAGTACGACTGTTGATCGTGACTGTAGTTAATCTCTTTTATAGTTTTAGGAAACAGACAAAGCGTTTCTATAACGACCATTATTATGAGGGATCTTTTGTTAAATCTTCATTTATTTGCATCATAGTGTAGTAGTTGAATTATAGAATGTAAATAGTTATAAACTGTGATGATCTGCTTTTAACTGTATCAGTTTGAGCACTGTATACCTTCGAACAGATGCAGTACGACTGTTGATCGTGACTGTAGTTAATCTCTTTTATAGTTTTAGGAAACAGACAAAGCGTTTCTATAACGACCATTATTATGAGGGATCTTTTGTTAAATCTTCATTTATTTGCATCATAGTGTAGTAGTTGAATTATAGAATGTAAATAGTTATAAACTGTGATGATCTGCTTTTAACTGTATCAGTTTGAGCACTGTATACCTTCGAACAGATGCAGTACGACTGTTGATCGTGACTGTAGTTAATCTCTTTTATAGTTTTAGGAAACAGACAAAGCGTTTCTATAACGACCATTATTACGAGGGATCTTTTGTTAAATCTTCATTTATTTGCATCATAGTGTAGTAGTTGAATTATAGAATGTAAATAGTTATAAGCTGTATTGAACTGCTTTTAACTGTATCAGTTTAAGCACTGTATACCTTCGAACAGATGCAGTACGACTGTTGATCGTGACTGTAGTTAAACTCTTTTATAGTTTAGGTTGCCAAAAAGTATTAGAGGATTAATAACGGGCCCCTCTAATTGGGGGCAAAACAAATGTTATGATGAGTTTATTACAACATAAGAACGGATTAAAATTTGAGAATATTAAATCCGATTATTGTCTCTATTTTCTTTTCTCATATCCCAACCTCAGTCCTACCTATTCCTATATCTTAAAGTAAGTACATATCAACAAACTACCAAAGTCTCACACCCCCGTTCTAAGATCTATCAACAGATCCTGTGTATTGTTCGCACTACACACAACATTACTTTTCATTTTTTCTTTACTCTCATGCCATCGTAAGTATCTTCAACCTGCCAACTGTAAATGTGCCTCTAAGCGCTATTATTTCCATTTGTTCAGACCGACACCCTTATAATAACTTCTTGCGTTCTTAAGGCAGAGAACCATATAATCTTTGAACATCATTACAGTTAAAGTGGATCCATACCTAAAGAGCATGATTATAAGTCTTCTAAACATATTTTATTACTTAATTTATTGAAATTTTTTATGGCAAAAAGGTATCGTCAAATCGCTCCTATTAATCTAAGTGATCATAAATGAAACACCTTTACTTTGCTTTAAATTGAATGACACAAATTCACTTGCTTTAAACAGCTCTAATACTGCGTAGTAGCTTTTAATCAAAAATTACCTTATTCCTTCCGAGTTACTATGAAATATTGTGGTAACCATATCCGAAACATTTTCAAACCCTAACTTTGGACAGGTTTTAAAAAATTGATCTACCCCACTACCTTGTTCATATGCAAAACCTTTTTAATCAAAACGTAATCTAATTTTTCATTCAGACCTCTTGCACTGTGTTGGTTCTGCTTGCAATGGAACACTTTTAATAAGAAAGTCAATTTTACTTCCTTTTAAATTGAACCACTTTATTTTGGTTTCAAAGTCGTTCGCGACATTTATTATTTGAAATTAATTACGAAGGAAAGTAAGAAAATGAATACAAAATTTTCAGCTTTTAGTTTAAGTAATTTTTTTATGTCATCCACATCATAAATAGATTCTTATTACTATGCAATTGCAGCTTGTTTTACGTAAGCAATGTTCATTCGGTAGGACTGCAAATGTTATATCTATTCATAAACGAATAAAAGAACAAGAGGACAAACCTCACACACAAAATTGAATCCGTCCTCAAGTTAACTTTACAAACATCCACTTTTTTCGGGGGGCGGGGGACGGGGATTGTTCAACCCCTGACAACCTTATAATAATTCCTTTCAAGAAATCACCATCCTTACTCTATAGCATATAATAAAACATGCCAATGACCTTTCATACTAATCTGTAAAATTTCATGCTCATACACAATCTATGCCCAACCATATATCGAACGTGATAAAATTCTCTATCGTCAAGTATTAACAAATTACCAAAATCTCTCATCCTAGTTCTAAGATCTATCAACGGATCGTATGTATTGTTCAAAATACACACACAGCTTCAATTTTTTTCTTTACCAATTGTCCACGTGCCTCAAGACGCTTTTATTATCCTTTGTTCAACGCCGACAACCTTATAATAATTCCTTTCAAGAAAAAACCATCCTTACTCTTTGGCATAGAGTAAAGCATACCAAAGACCAATCATGCTAAGGTGTAAAATGTACACACAAATATCGAATGAGACCAAATTGCAAGAAAAAAAATCCAACCATCACCAACCGCCAGTGAAATCTAATACAAAAAAAAACCTATTCGTTTGTTTAACTTCGTTTTGTGCACATAAAATATCTAAGTTTCAAATTCTAGCTGTCATATCAATCCATCGATATTCACAACAAAAAAAACAAAGTCAACGTGCCTCTATTTTGCTTTCATCATCTTTCCTCACAATGAGTATTGGTTTATTTTACCTTCCTGTGCTACACAGATACTCGATTTCAACATTGATCATGGATCTTGTCGCAAAGCGATCGCTATTCGAACATGGGTCACATCTCACAACTCACATCCTTACCCTACGGTATAGAGTAAAACAACCACATGCACCAACGACCTTTCATGCTTAGCTGTAAAAGTGTAAAACAACATGCTCATGGACTATCTATGCCCAACCAAATATCGGACGTGACCAAATTCTCTAGCGTACAGCCAAAACCAAAAAAAAAAAACATTCCTACTACCCTCACCTACCGGCGCACAGATTCCAAACTTATAAAAAATCAACCACTTCCGAGTGCCAGCGAAATCTAAAACAAAAAACCATAAAAAATACTGAATAGAAACCATCTTCCCCCTTTATTGTCTCTATTTTCTTATCTCATATCACAATCTCAGTCCTACCTATTCCTTTATCTCAAAGTAGAAACATATCAACAAACTACCAAAATTTCACACCCCCGTTCTAAGATCTATCAACAGATCGTGTCTATTGTACGCACTACACACAACATTACTTTTCATTTTTTCTTTACTCTCATACCATCGTTAGTATCTTCAACCTACCAATTGTCCATGTGCCGCCAAACCCTATTATTTCCCTTTGTTCAGACCGATGGTACCTACCCTTATAATAATTTCCATCGATTTTCACAACACAATATGCCTTTGCCTTTATATTGGCATCATCATCTTCCCTTATAATGAGTATTGGTTTATTTTACCTTTCTGTGCTACTCAGATACTCGATTTCAACATTGATCATGGATTTTATTGCTATGCGAACATGGGTGACGTCTCACATCCTTACTCTTCGGTATAGAGTAAAACAGCGACATATACCAACGACCTTTCATGATTAGCTGTAAAAGACTTGCTGATGCACTATCTATGCGCAGTCAAATATCGGACGTGACCAAAATCCTCTATCGTACAGCCAAAAACAAAAAACATTCTCACTACGATCACCTACCGTCCGTCGCACAAATTCCAAACTTATAAAAAAAATCAACCACTTCCAAGCGCCAGCAAATCTAAAACAAAAAAAACCATAACAAATACTCAATAGAAACCACCTTTGCCTTTATTGTCTTTTTTTTCTTTTCTTATATCCCAATCTCAGTCCTACCTATTAACTATATCTCAAAGTAAGTACATATCAACAAACTACCAAAGTCTCTCACCCCCGTTCTAAGATCTATCAACAGATCGTGTCTATTGTTCGCACTACACACAACATTACTTTTCATTTTTTCTTTACTCTCACGCCATCGTAAGTAAAAAAAAATTTTATTCAAAACAACCAAAAAAATTTAATTATTCAAACTGACACTACAAATTTCGAGCAAGCGAGACGGAGTCAGCTATTCAAATTTTCAAAAAAACTAAAACCAACCGACACACACGTTTTACAACGCTCACAACATACTCTGTCTCACTCTAGACTATTCCTCTCTCTGTCTCGCTCAGAATTCCCAGGCTCAACCGTCCCATTACCTACTGTTTTTGTATAGAGAGTGGAGTGAGCTGCTCTTGGAAAAGTTTTCAATTTATTGTGAAACTTCGACCATGCGGCAATTATAAGTGTGACTTTGTTAAATTTCCCAAAACTGTTCTATATGCGGGCTGGGGCTTGAATTGTGTGTATAGAAATGACACTTCTCTGTAATTATCCTTTTGATTTCTTGTCCTAGACACACAGAGTAGATGTACCACACACGATTATGTGGATGTGTGGTGTGTATGAGTTTTAAGGACATCTTCTCTTCGAGCTTCCAATAAATTTAATTGCTTTAAGAAAATTGAGCGAGAAAATGGCTGAAAGTGCTCAACAAAGTGCTTCAGTGATAAAAGCCAACAGGTTTATATCGAAATGAATTATTACAACTTGAGCAGCAAAAGTTTTATCATTCTCTCCTCTCCTTCTTATGTTGGTTGAAAGCTGATTGAAGGTACAGTTTTGTTTTGTGGTTTTTCACTCGAGAAGAAGAACAAGTAATTGGATATTAGAACTTTCTAGATTGTGGAAATATGGTTGTGAAATCCTTTGGAGTGTGTCAACTTTTTTTTTAGGAATTTATTTCAATTGCAAGATTTTTCAGATTTTAATGTTTTGAAGCTTCCAAAAAGTAACTTCTGTTGTTCAAGCAGCACTGAATTTTAAGGTCTACACGAACGGAAAACTTTGTCAAATGATGTCGTCAGCTTCTGTTTTTCTAGTCTCACAGCTCACAGCAATACATTTAAAACGTTATGGCACAAGCAATAACATTTGAACAGTATGGTTAAATGGTTGTGAGTTTTACCTCAGTGCCAACGAGCATAGAGACTTTCTTAGGAGACTTTTTACTTACGATCCTCTAAAGTCATAATCTGATTTAGCTATGGCTTATGGCGAATGTTGCAATCATTTGTTGTCTAGTCTGCCCAAAACTTCAGCAAGGGACTTCAAAACCTTCATACGCTGCCTTTTATTTGCGAGTTATAATGTCGTCCGTACAATCTACTTATGACAATAAGCAAAACATTACTTACCGTCTGCCGTCTGGTTTAACGGTGTAATCTTTGAAAGTCTTAGCCGGTGTAGCAATTTCATACCAGTTAATATCAATCATTACTTAAACAAAGCGTCCCAGAAAAGTACCACTGGAGAACACGTATAGAAGCTATTTATGCAACCCCTGATGCTCAGGGCAGAGCGAACTTATAGCTCTAGTAAATCCACGTGCTTCAAGCGAATTCCTTAAAAAGTCAAAGTGAACAACCATATCGTTATCATGAGAGAATTGCCTCATACTCGCTATCGCATTGTCGCAATCATGTCGAGACTAAATTGTTGTATATGTACTGGCAACGATGCTGTAACAATCGGGACTATAGTGTCATGGCTGTGACAGTATTTTTGCCATCGTGACAATATTGTTGTAAACGTGACATAGTTGAAATCAGAAAGACGATCAAGAGATCCAGTTGCCTTACTCCATTAAAAATTTTAGCGTTTCGCCCAGGTACGACAATGCGGGCTCATCAGTTAGATGCTGTTTTACCCTTCTGAGACGCAAACTGACATAGTTGCCGTAATCGTGGCAAAATTTTCGTAATTCGTGACAGTGTTGTGGCGATCGCGACAAATTTTCGATGTCGAAACATAATTGCAGCAATTGCAACAAATCCTCCTTGTCGAGACTGACTTGTCACAAATACGACAAAATTGTTTTAATCAGAAAAAATTTTCGAAAAATAAATATAATAAAGGGTGACGCAACAGAGCGAGGAGCCCCAGGGCCTGGCGCATTTCTCACAACCATGCCTGGATCAACTCAACTCTAGGAAACTTCTCTGCAAAGAGATCTGTCAGTAGAGGAACACCGCAAGGCGGAGTTCTATCTCCTCTTCTTTGGAATCTAGTCGACAATGAACTTCTAGTTGACTTAGAAGCTGAGGGATTCATATGCAGATGACGTCTCCTCAACTTATAACTCCATCAATTAATGGAATCCCACTTAAACTTTCAAACGAAGCTAAATATCTAGGTATAATCCTAGACAAAAAGCTAAATTGGTAAGCCAATATACAGGAAAGAATCAGGGTTTCTCCCCCCAAATCACACACTGGCTCTACACCGCGGTCATCAGACCAATACTCACATACGGAGTAGTGGTATGGTGAACCGCTCTTGATAAAAGGACCTACTGCGATAATTTAAGCAAGGTCCAACGAACAGCATGTTTGTTTATAAGCGGATCACTGAGATCAACACCCTCAGCTGCCCTAAATACACTTCTTAACCTCACACCACTACATATCTTCAGCAAACAAATGGCCGCCAGTGCAGCCATTCGTATGAAAGCTATCTCCCAATGGACCGTAAATAGCATCGGTCACGCTACAATCCTGAATTTATTCGGATCAATCCCTTGCCACTCCGACTACACCATCCCCCAATTGGTTTTTGATAATAAGTGCCAAGTCTAAAATCCCACCGAGAACGACCTGGGAAGATGAAGAATTTGGGAAAGATGATTCAATTCATTTCTATACAGATGGTACAAAAACCGAAGAAGGGGTAGGCTGCGGGGTGTACTCAAACCGACTTAACGTAAGTCTCTCGTTCCGCCTTCCAAACCATTGTAGCGTGTTCCAAGCGGAAATTCTGGCGATCAAAGAGGTCCTATCATGGCTAAGAGAAAACATGATATCCTCAACGAATATCCGGATTTTCTCAGATAGTCAAGCAGCCCTCAAATCACTCGGCGCTGTTTCTACGAACTCAGTAACCGCCCTTAACTGTCGCTTATCTCTTAAGGAGATGGCTGAACAGTTCAATATTCACCTTATTTGGGTGCCGGGGCACAGAGATATCGTGGGTAACTGCAAAGCCGATGAAGTCGCCAGAGAAGGTACCGTTCTACCGATCTCAAAGAGCAGGTTGAATATTGGTGTACCAATCGCTACATGTAAACTTAGGCGATCTGGCGAACACAGATCCCCTGCATCTTCTTCGCTTTATTAAAAGCTCCAAATGGTTTTGTTAAGTAAGGTACTCCCTCGCATAATTTCTATGGTATCACAATGGACCTAATATTGGTCTAAGTGTGTCAGTTTGTTTTCCTGACAGCCATTTAAACCTAACCAAACCTAACCTAACCATGCCTGGTGAGGGAATGGAGGGGACCTACAATTTTCCCGTGAAAAAATACTTTTCCATCTGTTAAGATTCGAACCACGAAACTCTGGGTTAACCCAGACATGTTAATCGTCAAGCCACGGGTACCACACAATTGTCGTTATAGTGTCTGGCTCTGGACTGTCACTGACGCTAAAGAATATCAACAATACTAACAAAGTTGTTGTAAAAACCACAGCGTTGGCACAATCATGACTAAGTCACAATTGGTAGAGACGAGTCATAACTTTATTGGGATTGTCGTCATTGCGTTTTGATGTTGTCTAGATCGTGACTCAATTACCGTACAGAGTTACCACTATAGCAATGCAACTTCTCTGTGGAGTTTTTGTATTCGCAGCAGCGTTGTCACAGACCACCAGTCCCAAACAGTCGTTATAGCTTTGTGGTGACAGCTGCCACACAACGTTAACGCTTGACCGTTTATTCGTATCAACCACTAGTTCATTGCACTGCAGCTCTCAGTGAGAAAAGTTAGCATAAAACACCTCTGAATTGTGATGAATTCGTGTTCATCGTTTCAATACGAAAATAGAACAGACATTTTTGTACTACGTGAGTGAAATGCATGAAATGCGACAAAATGTATTGTAAAATAATACCATTCTTTTTTATCCCATGGGATACTTTATGCCGATTCTTTGAGGCCGATGCCTGAACAACAAGACTCGTGAAATCTATCCAATTAATGAAAACATTGTTGTAAAAAATGGCAACTACCTCATTCTATTTTCCTCGATTCTTATTCATGAATAAAACTGTTAACAGTATTCTACCTAAAACCAAATTTTGACTAAAGCTGTTACGACTCAATATTAACACCACTGTTACTCTCCAATCGTCCGTCCTTTCCAGTCATTTCTTCTCATTCAAGGAATGCGGAATAAAACCATGGAGTCGAAGTGGTGTTACTTCGTTAAATGGCCCAACGCTTAATCGCTGTGAAGTAACTCCAACTTAATCGAACAAACTTATCCCCTTTTTTTTTAGGAACAGAAACAAACCTAACAGGGGACTCGTTGCCACTTAAGGTAATCCCTTTCTCTCTGCTCCCATGATGTGATTATCTTTTCTTTTAGATGACAATGTCATTTCGAGCTTAGAATTCAACCCCCTTTTCTCTTCACGTCTTCCCTCTGTTACCTTTCCTGCAAAATGAAAAAAGCAATCCCTTGGGGAACTATTTTCGCTAATAAAAGAAACTAAGTTAAAGCATAACATCTACGAAAAGAAACAAAAAAATTAATAGTATGGAAGGGTAGAAGGCTTGACAGATTTAAGACTTTCGTCCGCTCTTTTTTTTTCGTTTTAAATGCTAATTAGTTTCTCTATCTCACACTAATGGTAATTATCCAAACTCTGCTACAAATTTGTATTATGAAGGCTTGTACGTAAAGTGGTTACTTATTTGGACCTGAATAATTAGATGGAATGGACACCAGATTCCAGAGGGATGAACTTTTTATTTTGTTAATTGAGAACCTTTTTTCACTCTCGTTTCACGCATCAATAACTGTTTCGGAGCTTATTACTTTGTGTCTCTCGGAGGACACAAGGAAGGAGGACTTGTAATTGTGTTTTCATTTAAATAGTTTGAAGTTGAGTTTTTGTTTTTAATTTTTAAAAGCAAGACTATTTGGGAATGCATTGAGGCACGGGGAGAGCATCTTTCCTCATCGCTTAGCAACTTCAATAAAATTCCAAAATTATAATTCCTCAAACTCAATCACACCCAAAACAGTAATTTGAACTTTAGACAGCATATAAGAGTATATATCTACCTTTTGTCCATATACCCACACTCGCATAGACAGAGTAGGTACGTACGTACGAAAATTGTAAGCTCTTTCTACCGCAGCAATTAGGTGACTCATTAAATTTCCAGGCGTTGCATTAGTGGTCTTGTGTGTTTCCCATCTATTGTCATACAAGCCCCATTCAGTATCTGCACATCACATATAGACACACACTCACATTTAACTGTCGCCACCGCCATGCTTTCTCTAACTAGGACGATTCAATTAATTCTTGCTGCGAACAATTGACGATGAAGGAACATTTCATTCCGCTCGTCACTAAACCATAAAAGATGCAAATGTTCCACAGGTAGAAAAAAACAGCTCCAGTGCCAGAACTGGAGCCAGTTCAGCTTAGTTCAGCATTAGCAACAAGGATAGAAACTGCTGCTGCTGCAGAGGTGCTGTGGATGCTGCTGCAAAGTAAGGATAGGGTTAGGTTGCGAATTCCTTCCATGCGATTCGCTTGGTCGCTTGAATATAAACGAATTAAGAGATACATTACCATGTTCGTTTCAATTTTGTATCGCGCACATTGAATACGTGTGGCTATGACAATCTAATGGCAGGGCAGAGGACTACATGTCGATGGCAGCTATCGAATGGCATATCGGAGATAACGTCGCTGCCGCACCACAAGACTGCACTAGTAAAAACTTTACCTTCGTACATATAGATGATGGTTAATGGCTATAGAATAGAAATAGAATCCCGTGGGATGGCGGTGATGTCCCCGAATCTACGTACATATATATGTTGCTATAGTCAGGTTAACTATATGTATAATGTGAGAGATTGTCTGTCTGGGATATGCGAACGAATACGACATAAGCGAGGAACAGCAGGTGAATACATTAGAGAGCACTGGCTATGAGGAATGTGGATAGTTTCTTGTTGAACTAGAATTTCGATGACTTGTCAAATTATCTAGTGATCATATTACGTTTGGAAATAGCTTGGGAATTTGTGCAACTCCTACCTGACATGGTTTTATAGATGATGCTGGATACATTAATGTTTCATGCTATTTAAAGAATGTTTCTCTTGAAAAGTACTCCTGCTCACAGCTAAGGAATTGTTTCAGTAACAAAATAATTTTGGGGCGCCGATATTTTGAGGTTGAAGGCAAAATACTCGTAACTCAATATAGCTTTAAGGATGCGCAAATGCTTTTCAAAATTATTTGGTAGTTGAAAGAATGCTACGCTGGGACAACAAGAATGGTCAAATGACGCACATTAAAAACATATTATCACTCAAAACTGTATGAGTTTACGCAATTCACATGAAATCACCAAAACAAAAGATTTATTAGCTCAATGATTCACTCACACTCTCATAAAAAGCTTCATGCAAATGACGCATATAAAAAACATGTAACCGGTCAAAATCGAATGAGTTTACAAAATTCACAAGCAATCACCAAAGCAAAAGATTTTTTTACTCCACAAAATGGTAGCAAAACACACTTATCCTTGTCTACAAACGGCTTCATGCAAATGACGCATATGAAAAAAATGATGCCGCAAAACAAGATGCCCGTCAGCTTTTAGTAAATAAATTTAACTTGAACCATAAAACTCACCACACAATGACATCAAAAAGGAGCTTTAATTAGAATAAAGGCTTACTTTTCTTCTCTTTAATTTATTTTCTTTCACTGGGTGCAGGGACAACACGTTATTTTCGATTGCTTTAGTTAGGTAGGTACATATGAACCTTTAATTACATAGGTAGTAAGGTAACCTAGATACATATTAACTGCACTGATTAGATCGGTCGCGGAACAATGAGAAGCCAGTAATTTCAATTAAAATGAAGGCCGATTTGAAATTGACAACAAAAAATTAATAGGTATAAACTAAACACACTTTTTTTATCACGAACGAACGATCACACATTACACAATTACACTGTCCGTCCGCCGGCACCGGCGCCGGCGCGGCGGCTGCTATTATGTATTAGCAAAAATTGCATTTAATCTCTCACATCAAAGCTCAAACACGAAAATCGAGATTTGGTTAGAAACAAAGCTCAAAACACAAAGGTATAGGTACCTAGTATAAGTACTTTCTTGAAAAAAATTTGTTTTAATCTAAATCACGTCTTTCAGAAGAACTATTTCACTATCCAAAGCTTAATGAATGAAAACACATTGAAAACGTTAAAGGGAAGATGTGCAATGCCAACGTGCAACTGCGATTGCCAATGCCAACTGAAAGACTAAGCTTGCAGCTTGGTCACTTGAAATGAGTGGTTTGCGTGAGGACTATCAACGTGAGGTCAGCGTGAGGAATATCAAATTTAACATGTATGCAGGTACCTACCTATAGGTTGTAAATAAGTAAATAGTTTCTTTTAACTAAGAAATGCTTACTTATTTACTTTTTTCAATTTTGCACCAGGTGTCTGTCTCAAGACGCAAATCTGTCAATCAAAAACGGCGAAGGCAATGAACGAGGAACGACGACAGTCATCATTCTTTGGGTAGCGGTATCTCCGACCGAAAAACATGGATGCGTATTTGTCAAAAGCCACCCTTCTTCAATTAAACGAATTGCTCAGAACACATAAGCAACACTTTTTTTCCATTCGCATCGAAGAAGAAGAAGAAAAGCATCATCTTTTGGCTAATGGAACTTCCGACCGGTAAATAGCAACATATGAGAGTTATAACTTATAAGACATGCGCCAACAGCCACCCTTCCTCAGCTGCAACAACACCGAATGCAATGATCATCGTCTGGATAGCGGTATCTCCGACCGAAAAATAGGAACGCATGCCACATACGAGTATGAGTCTTCAGGCAGCAGACAACCTTTCCTCGGGTACATCACCTCATCACCAACGAACGAAGGCAATGATCATCGTCTAGATAGCGGTACCTCCGACCGAAAAATAGGAACGCATGCCACATACGTGAGTACTAGTATGAGCCAAGAGCCAGCAGCCAGCAGACAACCTTTCCTCGGGTACATTACCAACGAAGACAGTGATCATCGGTTGGATAGCCCTACATCCGACCGAAAAGTAGCAAGGCATCTGTCTGAGAAGTTTTTATACATAACCGTCCACTTCATAGGGATAGGGTAGGTAATTCGAAGTTTGTCTAACGATATGAACACAAATTTCAATTCGATTACTTCGTTGGCCATAAGAATTTATTACCAGGAAGTGTGTAGGTATAACAATCTCCTTAAAAAAAATATTTAAAATGGGTGAATAAGGAAAACTATTTCGGAAGCATGAAAGCTGTGTTTTGTCAGTATCCATAGTCAATTTGGGTTTTGTTCGTAAGACAAGTATGTATTACCATTAGTATAAGATCCGGCTGCGGATAAAGTAGCTCTGTTTTTTTTTTGGGAAAAGTATCGTAATAACATAAATGCGTTTTTGTTACAATTCATTAATCCTGTAAATAAATGAGCTAAGCAATGAATTTAACCACTGAACAGAAAAGCAAGTAGGTAAATACTGAGCACTTAGTAAATCTCAATCAACCACAAAAAGAGAAGCGACAATCGAAGTGTAGAATCTTTTTAGGGGTAGGTTTTTGAATTTTATTCGAATATGTACCTACATATATGTATCAAAAGAATTGTTGACCATTGGATAATTAATTTCATTTCAACAAGTAAGCCAAAACTAGAAGAGCAAAAAACTAGCCTGATTAAAGTCCGATTGTCAAAAATATGTTGTCTTCCTTGTTTTGACAAATAAAATCTGCAAGTTAAATGTTTTACCGGTTTGAGTTCGAAAAACTGAAAATAAGACTAAAGACAAAAGATTGAGGGTGTTTCAGATAAAAGGGGTAGGCCTACGAGAGTGTCAACTCTTTTCTAACTAATCTGTGGTTATTTTTGGTACCTTGAGCTTGGAGAGTGCGTAAAATTAAATGTTAAAACTAAAAAACTTAAGCTGGTGGACAGAATAAGCAGACATCTTTTTTTTTTTGTTTTCATGTTTCTGTTGAACATGCCAATAGCCGAGCTCACACTGTACAATTAGTTGGATAGAATTCGTTTGATGGAAGTTGGATGGTCGGACGTAGTTTGTGTTCACACTTATCAAGCTTATCGTGCAACTTTATGTCACGTACTCTTCTTGGACGGAGTGTCCAACTTCTAAATTTTCAAAAATATTTGAAAACCATCCAACAAGTTGGTCAAGCGGTCGTTTGAGGGTTCAAAACTATCAAGCATTGGTCGTTCAAGCCAATTTCTGTCCAACTAATTGTACAGTGTGAACTCCGCTAATACATATGTCATGATTCATGAAGCAATTTTCTTAAAAAAATTCATAAAACAATAGTGTATGAATAGTTCTGTATTAAAATGACTAATTGGATAATATTTAAAATAGTTTCAATAGTTTCAGAAGCAAGTGTCTTCATAACAGGGTAGAATCAGAGAAACAACTTCCACCGTCTCAACCTGAAAGAAAACTACTGCATTTTTTTCTGCTCAAATTGGCGTTTACGTAAGTTTGGGCTACAAATGCACTGAATACACTAGCAGAGCGTTTACATGGACCCTGCGGCTACACGATCAAGATATGGCAAGCCGTAGGCTCACATATACATTAAAACAAATTCATGTTCGTGTTTCGAATGTTTTTTGTTCAATTTGCCAGTCAATTCAATTTAAATCATTAATTTCCAATATACCAGTAGCAAAAAATCGATTTTAAACTTGTTTTTTAGTAATCTCTTTGCTTTTAGAGACCTTTCCATCTCTAAGAGCCATTCGATGAAGCTGTCAATTCCATAGCTACTTATATTGCTTATTGATTGGGTGGCCTGGAATGTTCCATTCTATTTGGGTCTCAAATTTCGAAAAGTTTCGTTGTGTAGTAAAAACGTTTAAGTATATTGTAAACGGCTTGCCATATTTTCCACGTGTAGCAACGGGGTAAGCTGCAATTTAGAAGCATTTTTCGTTCTTTTCTAATGAGTATTTGTCTTAAATGGACAAAACTGTTTATTACAGCAGTTTTAATTGAAGTTGACGACATAGCTCGGTTTCCCCTAACGTGCTTTCGTCCAAAATTAGCTTGAAGGCAAAATAATTCCATTCAACAAACTGGCCCCTATCACAAGGCCCGTCGTAGCGATTTCGGACTACGAATTCCAAAATGGAAGCATCACAGAAGCCCTTGTAGTGAAAGTTTTGCCGCAAAATTTGTTACTTTTAATAAAGTTATTAACAAGTTATAAATATCTGTTACCAAGCGTTCCTTACGAAGATATTTTAAGTCATTTCTTTTTTACATTCGTAGGTAGTCCGAAATTCCTACGAAGGGCCCTGTGATAGGGGTGACTATAACTCACTGCATTAACTTCTCTGTGGCCTATACATAGGTACATTATGTTTTTTTTTGCGCTCTGTTCAACCTAGTATCCACAATCCACAAAGTAGATAAGATAGAGAGTCACTCAGAAGGTCGGAACGAGAAATATAGGGAACGGAGAAAGACGCTGCTGAGGACATCTAGTGTCTAGTCACCATTTTATTGTACCAAGATATTATTTGAAATTAGAAAAAGTTATAGTTTTTTTTTTGTTTTATTGCAGTGAATAGACCTTTTATCTTTCCTCGAATGAGGAATGGAAAACTACATACATACATAGGTAAGTATACCTTTATTCTTGACCTGAATGCATTCGCAGATCTTGGTGTCTTACTTCTAAAACGAATAAGCTTGGTTTTTTCTGCTGTCATATAAATAATAATTATCATCGGTTCCAATTAGAACACCGTAATTAAATCGGAATGAGCCCTGTAGTGACAAGATCGGGACCAGTCCTGTACTACTGCGTGCTGTTGTCATGTGTTATTTGTTCTACAGTACCTCACACTCAAAGTGGGACACCTAAGAAATAAAATCTTCAATAAACTTCTTTACGAAAAAAAATGCAGAGTTGCTCACTTTTTTAAATAATTTTTATTTTTATTGCTTAATATTGACCTCAAATTATTATAAAATAAAAAAAAAAATTCAAAAAACAACCCCGATTTGTTTAAAAAAAAAAGATGAAAATGATCTGTCTAGTATTTTTTTTTAATGCAGGTCACACTCAAAGTGGGACACCTGCTGTTTTCTAAGAAAACTAACTGTAATTGCCACGTTATCGATATTATTTAATTGCAGTTTTTGTAGAGCTTTCATTGTGATAGCATTATAAGAAAAAAAATCGAAATGTCAAGGCAAACAACCTTTGAAGAAAGGCAAATTGTGATTTTCAATTACCAAAAAGGAAAATCCGTTCGCAAAATAAGTAAAGTTGTTAAAAAAGTAAATCTATGGTGTTTAGTGTAATAAAACGGTTTCGGGAAACGGAAAAGGAAAGCAAAAAAAAAAATTGCGATAGAAATGTGCGGTTTCTTTTAAGAAAAATAAGAAGTTATTCTTTGCTGTCCGCAATTGGCCTTTAAAAAATGTTAAAGGACACTTAAAATGTTGACTTAAGGGCAGAAAGAGTTCGGCGGTTTGTTAGGAGAAACGAATTGAGTGGCTGAGTTGCGCACAAAAAGCCGTTAATATCAGAAAAGAATAGTCGTTTAAGAATGCAATTGGCCAAAGAAATATCAGAAAAGAATAGTCGTTTAAGAATGCAATTCGCCGAAGAAAATGTGACAAAGGATATGAATTTCTGGTCAAAGGTAAGTCGCATTTTGTTCTCCAACTTCAATCATAATTCGGTCAATTCATTAAAAGTCCATTTTACGGACGAAACCAAAACTAATCTTTTTGATTCTGATGTCAAATGCTCTTTGGCGAATTGCATTCTTAAACGACTATTCTTTTCTGATATTAACGGCTTTTTGTGCGCAACTCAGCCACTCAATTCGTTTCTCCTAACAAACTGCCGAACTCTTTCTGCCCTTAAGTCAACATTTTAAGTGTCCTTTAACATTTTTTAAAGGCCAATTGCGGACAGCAAAGAATAACTTCTTATTTTTCTTAAAAGAAACCGCACATTTCTATCGCAATTTTTTTTTTTGCTTTCAACACTTTCTGGTTTATTTTCTATTCGACCTTCCCGAAACCGTTTTATTACACTAAACACCATAGATTTACTTTTTTAACAACTTTACTTATTTTGCGAACGGATTTTCCTTTTTGGTAATTGAAAATCACAATTTGCCTTTCTTCAAAGGTTGTTTGCCTTGACATTTCGATTTTTTTTTTTTTAATGCTATCACAATGAAAGCTCTACAAAAACTGCAACTAAATAATATCGATAACGTGGCAATTACAGTTAGTTTTCTTAGAAAACAGCAGGTGTCCCACTTTGAGTGTGACCTGCATTAAAAAAAAATACTAGACAGATCATTTTCATCTTTTTTTTTTAAACAAATCGGGGTTGTTTTTTGAATTTTTTTTTTTATTTTATAATAATTTGAGGTCAATATTAAGCAATAAAAATAAAAAATATTCAAAAAAGTGAGCAACTCTGCATTTTTTTTCGTAAAGAAGTTTATTGAAGATTTTATTTCTTAGGTGTCCCACTTTGAGTGTGAGGTACTGTATGTAGTATTTGTGTGATTAGTCTTGTGGTGTATCAGCCAAATGGTCTTTGTCGCCCGGCTGCAACCCCCCCTACACCGCAGATTTATGTGTGGAGTAGGTTTCATGTAAATGTAAATATTCATGCACCTACTTCCAAGCAAATGGAAGAGAATTGTTTAAGTATAAGAAGGAAATCGAAAAGATATCTATGCCTCAAGTAGTTGTTGACTTAATGTTTCATCTTATGATTATCTAACTTCGTATGGCATATGTTATCCAAATGACTATAAGTTGCGTTACGAACAATGGCTGGATGGGGAAAAGTTTCTGTGTTTGCTGCAACACCCAAGCTGTTCTTAAGTCCCTTCTCAACTCTCTAACTACTTTGAAACAGATCCAGGAATGCAAGAGCTCTTTGAATAAGGTCGAAAGACTTAATTCTTTTAGTCTCGTTTGGGTTCTAGGTCATCACGGCATATCTGGAAATGAAATCACCGAGAAACTTGCGAGGCAAGAATCTCAGACAGATTTTTCAGGATCTGAACCGTCGCTAGGTCTGCCAGGGTCCTCAGTGAGGGCTTCAATCAACGATTCGATCTGTCAAGAGCACAACCATAGATGACATGCCTCCATTGGATGGATACAGACCAAACGTATGCTTTCCAACGTTGATAAGAAGATTGCAACATTTTTACTATCCCGTAGCACAAAATAATGTAGAAAGCTTTTTGGAGTTGGCACGGATAGCTTCTCTTTTGCCAAACACTGAAAAGTGTTAGGCTTAAGTGATACTACACTCTGTGAATCTTGTAGAGAAGCTGAGGACACCGCGGAGCACTTCCTCTGTCAATGTCCTGCTTCTTCTCGCACGAGGTTACAAATAATACTCTTCGCAGACATAGTGAGAGCTGGTAACTTAGGCTCATTATCACCGCAGCGTCTTTTGGCTTTTGTACGAACATCTGGAAAGCTATAACAAAAAGAAAGGTTGCTGTCTGGTAGTACAATAAGGTCTGAGTGCTCCAGCTGGTACTTCAAAACCCTCCAACAGAAGCAAAAAATCTAATTTCGAAAGTATAGAAATCTAATAGGTGACATTTTGTCGTTGATCATGATGCCATGAATGGAAATGCTTTCAATTTGAAAAATGTGGTTTGTTTCCACGAACTAAACGTGCTCTCTTCCCCACAATTTTGCTTACAAACAAGCAACGAATGCAAAATAAGCCTGGTCTTCGAGCTGTTCTTCTACCAAAATGAGAAAGCTTTCAGAAAGCACCAAACAAGACTCTACGATAAAAAAAATTTTTAATTTCTAACTTCAGGCAGTTTTCATGCCACCAGTAAACAAATGCAACCATATATGTGACCAATTTTGACATGTATTCTATATGGTGTCATGGTGAAGAAGTAATTTGGAAGTGAGTCGGTATTTACCTGAACTGAATTAATGATTTCGTGCGAGAAAAACCAAATACCAAAACCACATTGGTAAGTATTATCCATGAACAACTTAAAGTGAGTCGAAATTCACATCTCCGGCAAAGAAACAAACTCCCGTGACGACTGAAGAAATTTTCAAAAATATCATTTTTAACGCCTCCATCCAACCACATCAAACCGATTTCCAACTAATTAAAGTGCCTTCGGTGGATATTTAGCTTCGAAAAATAATAAAAAAAAAAAAAAAAAAAAAGAGGAAACGTCTCCTTTTTAGGCGTACAGCATATCTGTTTAGTCAAACAATGTTATCTAAGATCCCAAACTTAAAAAAGTCCCAAAACTCAAATGGGAGGAAAACGAAGAACATACCAGAAAGCCCAGAGAAATTCTATTTCAATGAAATTTCCAGTGGGAAAAGTCACGAACTCAGCGGAAATAATGAATTTTGAAAATGGAAGTTTATTTGATGGGAATACTCGTACAGGCAAAATCTGCCGCCGTATGGTGGTCGAGACGCACAGGCTGAAGTAGACGCAGAGTTAGCGGTGGTGGTGGTGGTAGCGAAGTGGGATGAATTCGAAACAACAAAACAAAAGCAATTCAAGAGGAAAACTAATAACCCAGGGGCGCATAAAACACAAGTTGTATGGAATTTCATTTCATGCTGCTGCTGTTGCGGCGTGAAGGAGATGAAAAGGGCAAGTAATGCCCCCTTTAGGGGATGCTCTACTCTGTATAGTCTAACTTCCTGCAAATACAACATCCCAACCAACACCCATCTACACAGCCATTACTATGGAGATACTATGGGCTGGTTTTGCCACTTTGACTTTGTTTCATCGTCGAATGGTTTTTCGTTGGCGCGGTGAATGAAAAGTTATAGATTGTTGTTCTTATCACAGATATATGACAAAGATACGCACTTGGGGCATAGTAAATATGTTTTGTTGGGCTTAGAAATCTCATGAAAGGGAATAATTTAAAGGCAATTAAGAGAGTGTGCTGGGCGGAGGATAAAGCCGCAGCGGGAATTTGATAATTCCAAAAAGAGAAGAACTTTTAGCGTGTTTATCAAGCGCAATTAATCAAGCTTAATATTATAACGTTTTTGGATTCATAAATCAACTTGATGTTATATTATATGGAGAGGTGATAAAGTGGCAACCAGATGCTTTCGAGGGTAAAAATAAATGATTTCTAGCCACTGAACATTAGCTATCGGAGTGTAAGGAGATTGGCCTCAAGTTTGGCCAGATCTATCAACCCGCACATGTTTATATGACTTTGAGATTTTCGTTTGAACTTTTTGATATGGTGGCTTAGCTGCTAAAAGGCTGTGCTTAAAAACTACAAGTGCCTGTCACTTCATTTAAAAGTCGGCAAATTTTAAGCTCAAGTAGAGGTTTGGTGCTCTTCTTTTTTCTTGTTAGCAACAAAATCCACTAGTAGAAACTTAAAAATTATGTGAACACCAGAAGAAAAAAAAACGGTGGTTCAATGATCATCATTATAAGCACAGCTGATGATATTCTCGATGATTTAAAAGAAATGGAAGATTTGCAGTCTACGAGAGTAAGGACGCAATGTAGTTATATTGGACCAGGAAAGAATAGAAGGCATAGATTCATTAATTTCTTTTAAAAGCTTTCTATCGCATTGATATTTACCGTGAAGAATGGCACACATACCTTATAGCTATATTTCAGAATTTATATGACAAATAAGACATCGAGAATTCTATAACAAACTTTGAAACACTAAAACGGCTGGGATGCGTAAAACGTTGCCACAACAATGCACCAGCCCTTTCCAACAGTCAAGTCTTCAATCCAGCAGGATCTCGACAATTTCCCAATATGGTGCTCCAAAAACTGCCTGGAACTGAATGTTTCCAAGTAGTGCCAATCAATAAACTTCTCACGTAAACGCATCAAATCTCCTCCCCGTCTCTATCTTCTAAACTGTCAAATCATTTCTCCCGTTCAGGTGATCCGTGACCTTGGGATTATTTGCGACCGTGAGTTGAATTTCCTCAAGCATATCGACGATATAATCCTTAAGGCAAATTCAGCACTTGGCTTCGTTAAACGTTGGTCCAAAGAATTTGGAGACCCCTACGTAACCCGATCCCTTTACATTTCATTTGTTGAACTGCTTCTTGAATATGCTTGTCAAGTCTGGTCGCCTTTCCCACAAGTGCACATTGCCAGTATTGAGAGCATACAACGCCGTTTCCTCCGATTTGCTCTTTGAGGTTTTAATTGGAGTAATCCTTTGTCTTATCAAGACCGAATCGAACGCTGAAAGTTTGAAGAGAAATATTTGACATTCTCTTCATTAACCGAATCTTTACAGGTACCATTGACTGTCCAGCCCTTAACGAATCCATTTTTCTTCCCACCCATTGAACCTCTTACGGCTCTAATGAACCTATCTCCCGAATGCTGAGGAATGTCAATTCTCACTCTTCTTGTTTTGACTTCAATATGAGTATTCCCTGCTTAAGACTTCGTCTCCTAAGCCATCCAACTAGTTAGCTTTAGTCTTAGCTATCAAATTCTTAGTTTCTAAGTTAATAGCTCGTATTAAGCCTAATAAATGGGGATTTTTGCCCCCACCAAAATTAAAAATTAAAAAAATTAATCCCACACTTGAAGAACACTGATGCAGATTAATACACCACCCAAGGTGGGGAGCGGCCTCTACCTGTAACAGAAGGCGATTAGATAGTGACCGAGCGGAGCAATAGCTTTTACGGCGCGGAATGAAAGGAATGAAAACGTTACCTGTCGCAAAAGAAAGTGAGCATTTATAACTAACTACTCATATTTGCTTCAAGCAAACTGATCAAAAAGCTGCGGAACATTTTCATATTTTCTGGTGAGAAAAAGGCGTTCTACTAAAAACGGAACCATGTAAACTCCGATAGCCTTGAAAGACATGAGTTCTTTAAGCTGCAAATTGTGATGTACACTCGAGACTCGAGACACAACTCTAATGGTCGATAAAAACTGGCTATCGACCATTGTTGTTAGCTAACGAAAGAACACGAATCAGCGGACTTTTAGATGAGCTTTTTCAGAACCAACTCGTATTTAATTTAAAGGGGGGCGTTTCTAACAGTAGAATTAAATAACCGTTTTAAAATTCGTCAGGTTTTGCACAAAAAAACGTATACTGCAGTTCTATTTTTACTGCTTCAGTGGCACAAAGAGTAAGCAAATTTTAATCCAAAATATTTCGACCCATATAATTGGCCAACAAACCGCTGCAAAAAAAACTTAATTTCTTCCACTATAAAACTCACAGCTGTCCGCACTTTCCCATAATTTTATGAAAAAGAAAGAAAAAAATCACAAGCAAATATTTGAATGTGAAACGTTTTAATTAAAGCAATTCCCATGCGAATGGTCCGCTTGTGCGAAAATTCTGTTCTTTTTTGGCAAAGAAAAAAAGAGTAATTTCGGTTTTGCCACACAACCACCTCCATCACCAAATGCATTTTCCGCGTTTTGCCCCAAAATAACCACAAGAACTGTTGTTTGTATTTCTCCTTAGAATACAAGAGCAGCCGCTTTGTTTAACGAATGGTATGTTTATTGTTTATTGCTCTTCACGAGTCGGTTTTCAAAACAAAACTTACAGTAAGCCGCAGAAGAGAAAAAGGAAAAAAACACAAAGCAACATCAATGTGATGGTTGAGAAGTCCATTCCCTTCGCCGCCTACGTTCGTCTACCGTTGCCTCTTCATCTCGTATAGTTTAAGCCAAAAAAAACAAGAAATGCATATCTCCTTCTTTTAAACATTTTACGGTTTCAGTGGTTGTAGCACGGTACCTAAGTATCCTTGGCACAGAATATCCTTTCTGTTTGCACTCGAAGAAGATTGTTTTAATTTTTATGCAGTGCAGGCGTATAATAGTAAACAGTAAACGCCCAACAAAACAGCGCTAAGCGTTTACTGAATGAATGAATAAAACACAAATCTCGCGCAAAGACGCGCCTCACGGGAGGATGCCACCAGAGAAATGATGCAGTACAACACCAAGAACACTTCCAGAGAGCTAAAGCTGAAGCAGTTAAAATCCGCAGTATTGAGGCTTGAGGCTAGGAGTATATTGGGCTGATTTTCTTGGCCTGTTATTTTGCTGTTTGAACATGAAAGTGCTCGCTCACATCGTTCTGCTCCCACACCGCATCTTTGGGGTGTGCTGTGAATTGCTTAATTTTGTGGTTTTGAGTTTTCTTTTGCCTTAAAGGCTTTTCCAACTCCTTCTGAACAGCTGAACTGCTTATAATGGAACAGAAGTTGTGGATGTTGGCCAAAAATGGGCGGTGGTCGTTAGTTATGCTTAAGTTTAGCAAAAGTTGGTTTAAGTTACTTTTTGCAAGGCTTAAGGAGATTTACACAGTTTCACTTTGGCTTAAATGAGAGGCACAAAGATGAGTTGTCTGACAGCCACCAACACCCTCAGGGGGAAGAATGGAATTAGTAAATTAAATAAACTACAAGAAGAGATTAATTTGTGTAAAAACTATGAAGATTTGTTGATTTAATGTGTAAAGCCGTTGTGAATAGAAGGAGAGATGTAGGTAGTGTTAAGTTTGAATGGTTTATCACTGAACAAAAACACAGTAAAAAAGTGTTTGGAGAATGGAGACAAGCCCTGTGTATACTCTTAACGATGGAAATAATACGAACAAAATTGTTTTATGTTTTACTTTATAAGGTGTGTTTTGAGCAGATTATTAAACTGAGATAGAGCTACAAAAATAAAAGGAATCGCTTTTAATGGGTTGAATGAAAGCGAGATCTGTTAACAGAGCAGTTAAAGTGCACAGTAGGTGGAACGGCTTGAAACACTTAACAGTCGAAAAGGGAGGAACCAAGTTTTCAACTCAATGGGGCGAATAATCCTCACACATAAAATATCAAGAAATGATCCTTAAAAGTACAAAACAAGATGAGAAGCGGTCACATCCCGCTTTAAAGTTGATTATCAGTTTATAATAAGTAAAGACAAATCCAAATATACATCTATGAAATCCGAATAAGAAACGCAAGAAGTTCATAGAAAGACAGCCTGTTCGATCTTCTTCCTTGAGTGTTTTCCATGTTATAAGGCTCATCAGATAATTTATAAGACTACAAAATAAGATGTATTCAATGGGCCCAATTTTATTGCATCACAATAAAAGTCAGCAGCCCCTACCAAGGGTGCGGCAAGCAGACCAAAATTAAATAATAATTGATTTCATAAACAAAAGGACCCAATGGACCCAAGAGCTCTCTAACATTGGGTGTTCCTAAGCGGAATTTATATTATTTATTTATTTATTTATTTATTTCATTTACCTACAAGCAATTTTACAGCTAACAGATATAGCGCTCCAAGAATAAATTATTAAAATATAAATAAGTACAATAAATCAGTCTTAAATTTACTTCGACTAAGGATTGAAAATTCAATTTCTGAAGCCACTTCATTGAAATCAGTTATACATCTTGATAACGTTTCATTACATCCATAAATTGTTCTATACATTTTTTGAAATAGGAAAATTCTTATTCTCCTGGACCTGGCAGGTACATGAATAGGTAATAGAGCAAGGAGTGTTGGACACATTATGTGGTAGCATAGTAAGTCTCTTATGGGCACTACACAATGCATTTTTTTTCTTGATTCTAATGATTGTATTCCAAGCAATATGCAACTAGCTTTGTAATCAGGACAAAAAACTCCAGCTCATTTTGTCGAAAACGTATTTTGTAAATCTTCTCTTTGAAACGATTCTACCCTGTCAGAATTATCTTTACACGCGGGACTTCAGATTACATCAGCGTATTCCAAAAGCGATCTGACAAGAGAATTATACAAAGATAATAAATTTTTAATTTTGGTGGGGACAAAACCCACTTAATAGCTCAGACTTACTAACTAGTTGGAGGGCTTAGGAGACGAAGTTTTAGGCAGGGAGTACTTATATTGAAGTCAAAACAAGAGGAGTGGGAGTTGACATTCCTCAGCATTCGGGAGATGGGTTCATTGGAGCCGTAAGAGGTTCTATGGGTGGGAAGATAGAAGAGACGGGGATTTGTGCTTTCAACATTTTTTGGTTTATTTCCTATTCGGCCTTCCGAAACCGTTTTATTACATTAAACACCATAGATTTACTTTTTTAGCAACTTCACTTATTTTGCGAACGGATTTTCCTTTTTGGTAATTGAAAATCACAATTTGCCTTTCTTCAAAGGTTGTTTGCCTTGACATTTCGATTTTTTTTTTTTTTATGCTATCACAATGAAAGCTCTACAAAAACTACAACTAAATAATATAGATAACGTGGCAATTGCAGTTAGTTTTCTTAGAAAACAGCAGGTGACCTGCATTAAAAAAAAAAAATACTAGACAGATCATTTTCATCTTTTTTTTTTAACAAATCGGGGTTGTTTTTTGATATTTTTTTTTATTTTATAATAATTTGAGATCAATATTAAGCAATAAAAATAAAAATTATTTAAAAAAGTGAGCAACTCTGCATTTTTTTTCGTAAAGAAGTTTATTGAAGATTTTATTTCTTAGGTGTCCCACTTTGAGTGTGAGTGACTGTATGTAAGGGAGTGCAAATAGAGTTACAACATTCCTTAAGCATTGTGGCAGGAATGCCGTCGGGGCCAGATTATTAACTTCTTCGAAACTGAACTGAATGGATCCAACATTAATGCTACTGTTCAATTGTGTGAATAAACTTTTATTAAATCTAGATACGGAATAAACCGATTCAAAGAAGCTAGCAAATAATTCGACTGTGGAATCTAGGTCCGAGGATTCGACGCCACTGTAATGCATAGTGCTTGGAAACCCTACTGATTTTCTTTTGGAATTTATAAAAGACCAGAATGATTTCGAATTGTTTTTGATATTGTTTTCAATATTTAAAATATAAGCTCTATTAGAAATTATAGGTATAATCGTTTTTCATCACTTTTCGGAGAAAAGAGCTGGACCGAAGCCCTAAACTCAAGTTTCGTATGCAATTTATACTTATTTATATTATTTAGATTATCGTGAGCACTAAAACCAAACGCTGCAATTTTAAGGATTGCTTTTGATCTAAACAAAAAGGCTGGTACATTTTGCTCCTACTCATCATCCACCATAGACGATATCCCTTCTACGCACAAGTGCGGTAGCTTGTTTTGTGAGAGCATTGGACCCATGCTGTGGAACTTAAGTAGTAAAATTGTGTTTTACTTATTGACTTGTAAGCGTCTTATATTGTATGACAGGATAGTGTAAAAATACCTAAAAAAAAAACAACCTATCAGAGCAACAACGTGGAACGGTACGTTTTTCAATATGTAAGAAAATCGAACTTGATGAAATCAATAATTGTAACGTATCAGCCTGTGAATTCCTGTGCCAACTTTATCTCCATTACTGCAGTGCTTGTAATTTAACTGCCGGTTTTAAGATTCAATTGCGAAAAAAAAAAAATAGATCTGAAACTCCCAAGGATGAGGTGAAAGACGACATTCCCTGGTAATTCTTAATGCTGACAATGCCTTGAGAACATATCGAACGAACTTTATGCCAGCAGCTACAGCATCCTGAAGTGACTTCTGTTGGCCGGTGATCTTAATGATGATGAGGGCGATGATGACGACGATAATAGTAACGCCAAAGTGTGCTGTGAGTGAAATACCAACTGTTGGATGGCGATGGCGATGCTGGTTGGCTGGCAACTGTTAGTTATCCGAAAGAAGAAAATCCAAGGCAATCATAAATTAAACCAATTCACTATGCAGCACTCTTCCAATACTTAACACCACCCTACCACCCAACTACCCCTAAAGCAAACAAAAAGAAAAGGACAGAAGGTACACCTTCCGGTGGTGTACCAATTAATAGTCTTAACGTGGATTTTTATCGCCTCGTTTGCGCCCCACGGCGACGTATGTGTCCTGTTTAGTGTTTGCCCGTCGTAAATCTTGCCAATTACTTCCGTTTGCTGTTGTTTTTATTATTTTTATATCGAGCTTTTTCCTTCTCTTCTTAACCATGACACGGTATAGGGTTAGAGGATGGGATGGCATGGTGTTTTTAGCATGCAGCAGGTCGGAATACGCACATAAATTCTTGGCCCCTCAGGTTTTAGCCAATCTCCTTGCAAACAGTGGTTATAATAATTCAATTTTTGTTATTCTCATGTCAGAATGGAGCATTGTGGGCAAAACGTATGTACGTGCTGATATTGTTTAAATAATCTAGGCTTATGTAGAACAAAATACAATATACAATCTATGGGTATAAACCTTTTGGCTCCCAGACGCAATTCGATAAGAGATGCGGGGAATCAATAAAACAAAACAATCGCTTTGGCTATTTATGAATGTAAACGTGTGACGTGAATACAAAAGAAGCGATGGTAATTAATGTTCGTTAAGTGTTTTGTTTGGCAAGGACTGTGCTACAGTCGAACAAGTGTGAAATCTTTCGTTATGAGTTGTGACTGCTTGTAAAGATGAATGGAGCACGGGGTGTGATTTGAGCGGCAAATGTTAAAAGAAACTCAAGTAATTAATTGGAGTGAGCCTTAATAGCTAAAATGTTGTTAGTTCAATGGAAAACGTGTTCAAATTAATTATTTTGTGCCATGCGATACAAACACAAAACGCCCACTGTTCCTATTAAAGTCTTAAATTGTTGTGGTAACTTTTCCTCCTCATTCCTTTCAGTTTCCTGTTTTTATTTCAAATAAATATTTGACAAGAAAAAACTTCAACTTTAAATTACACAAATCTACGTAGAATTTCCAGGCATCCGCATTCACGCACACTGACAAAAAAAAATTGCTAATGGCCGACAAAAAACTGTATGTTGACAGAAAGCTTAGAGCATACGAAGGGAACATGGGCGACGACGGACGGAGTGAAAACTTGCAAATTGCTTTGCCATTAAACAAAGCAAAAAATAAAACAATACCGCCAAATCATTGACCATCCATGGAAAATTGTGAAAATATTTCGTTTTTTTTTTGTTGTTGTTGCTCTGCGCATCGATTGCATTTTCAGCTTCATTCAAATATCCATTACAGTTTTGGATCCCTCAGTTAACAGACAAAAATATGTAAACTATGTGTAGCCGACAGAACAGGGATGGACTTGAGATTGTGCGATGAAGGGTTACAGATTTGATAAGATTTGTGCGAAATTGGTAAACAGACGAATAGTTTGGATTCGTACGTTGTTTTAAGTGCAAATGGCCACAATTGACTTAGAGCTGGGGCAAATAAGGAGCGGCAAAGCCGCAGAAATAGCAAAATTAGAACAAAATTGTAAGGTGATCGATGAAGACAAGTTTTCAACTTTGTTCATTATTATAAAATCTTGTGTCTCAATCTGTAAATCAAAAATTAAGTTAAATTGGATAATCTTAACTTTTTTCAACCGAAATACTTTTATCTTTTGGCTATACAGAAGTTATCGAGCTTAGAAACTTAAAATAACGACAACGAATATAGCCTACAGCCAGCTCCG
Source organism: Melanostoma scalare (assembly GCA_949752695.1). Classification (NCBI taxonomy): domain Eukaryota; kingdom Metazoa; phylum Arthropoda; class Insecta; order Diptera; family Syrphidae; genus Melanostoma; species Melanostoma scalare. Next base: position 21,516,046 of record OX456986.1, read on the forward strand.
TCACAGAAAAAGTGTGTGTGAGAAATTCAAACACGGCAAAAGTGAAACTCCAGAAAGGACAAGGGATGACGAAAGTTCGAACAGAGAGGAGAATTACTTGAAAACCATAAATTTTACTTAATTCTCTCACAGACTGAATGCTACGAGGGCGGTTTATTTTAGTTGTTCTCAAATAAACATTTTATTTTTCAAGATAACTTCCTTTTAGCTCAATACGTTTAGTCCTGCGTTTTTCCAATTTTTCTATTAATTCCAAAATAATAGGTTTTCTCAAGGCCCCCAAAATATACATTTATTGCACTGATGGCCTCTTCATACGATCCAAATCTCATACCACCCAGTAATTTCTTCAGATTTAAAAACAAGAAATAGTCGCAATGGCGGAATCTGGAGAATATGCTGAATTGGGTAGCAGTTCGTAGCCCAATTTAATTAAGATATGGTGACTGCACACGTGGCGGCACCCTTCGAGCAGATAGCTTTTCATATTCAAATATTCATTTAAAATATGACCTACCCGTTCAGTTGAGATGCCTGCAGTCCTAGCCACCTAACGCACTTTCATTCTCCGATCGTCCACGATCTCCGTAAACGATTTTTGATGTGACGACCTCGTTTGAGCGACCTGGACGTTCGGCATCACTTGTACTGATACGACCACAACGGAACTCCGTAAACCACTTTCTTACCATGGAAATTTATGGTGCAGAAACCTCATAGTATACTTATCAAGTCTTTCTTTGGTTTCGGTATTGGTTTTTTTACGCAAAAAAAAAAGAAATTCACTTTTCTCCATTTTTATTAATTTTCACGAGATTACTGCTTTGAATGGCTGTAAAACACAAACTAAAAGACATAGCTTCCAAATGCAGTCTATCAGTAGATGGCAGCTGACGGGAACAGTGTCACATTTAAAATAATTGTGCGGGAAAATCAAAAATTCACGAAGTTATCAAGTGGCACTCGTATTTTTGAATAATTTAATTTATTTTGTGTCGCTTTTTCGTTTCATCGGTTGTTAAAATCACACGGTGCTAAAAAGCTTCAATAATACAACACGCTAGTTTTTGTAATATGCGGGGGCAAGAAACATGTATAATATACAGACTGTTTGCAATCTTTGTTATAAATGTCACATAAGTTTGAGAGTGAAACTAATAGACTTACAACGAGATTTTGGCTGTAAATATAGATAAATCCACTGCCTCGCTGCCCAAGGCACATATATTTGGACAGTGCACAAAAGACGACAGCGAAGACGCTACGAAGATTCACAATCAGATGAAACCGAGAACATAGAACAGTATAACAGATTTCTATCTCACTCGTTGACTGAGTAACACACGGGTTGATCACCAATGTGAAGCAGATATGTTAGCGAGCTATGAGCCCTTCGAGATCACGATGCTCGTAGCGCTGAAAAAAGGAAGAAGAAAAAGTAATCCATCAATTTCTCTCGCCGGCTTAATCCTACAGTAGTTGCGTTTTCGTTTCTTCGAATTTCAAGCCTCGATGATTCTAAAGAAGTTTTACTTAAAAAAAACGGAAATTTGAAGAGTAGAAGCTTTACTGATGTCTGTGCATCATCATTCATCATCTGTGTATGCTCAGTTGAAAATACTGTATCTGCGAGTGTTGTTGATGATCCGAAAGTATCGATTCTCTGACATTCACTATGGCGTATTTTGAATTTGGATTTGCTTCTCCATCCTTATAAAGTTCAAATAACGCAACAATTGAAGGCTGCTGACATTCAAAACGCTGTAGATACTCTTATTGTTCTTTGGAACTCTAGACAATAAACACCGACTTTTCGAACATTTTCCTCGTGGTGAGGTACCAACATTTCTCACTTGGTCGAGTGGTCGAGGCAAACAAAAAAAATTGCCGCATTCGTGGCTCAGAAAATCCGCAAGTGATCATTTCCCTTTAGCATACCTGAAAAGTGAATGGAAGAGACCTTAAATTTTTTTCGAAAAACCAATCGTGAAAGTGCTTCACATTGGCATGAAATTACTATCGTAGAAATTGTCAATTTGTAGCGATACGGTCAAATCATAAATGAACGATGTTTGGTTGGTTTCATTAAAACGGGACAACAAGCACAGCCTTAGTATATGGCTTCTTTGCGCGGGAAGTGTCCAGCTCGCTCAATTTAAAGTTTTGACGAAGTCAATTGGACAACAAGATCATGCGATTTGACACCATTAGATTCTTTTCAGTGCTTAACGCTAAAAATGTGCTTAAACAAATAATCCCCAACCTTCTTCTTTCTTTCTTTAGGTGGCACAACTAGAGCGTGGTGCTCCTAGGCCTTGTCCAATATGCTCCTCCAGCCGGCTCGATCTCTAGCCTGCCGTAACCAATTTTGCCCTCCAAGTTGGCGGAGATCTCCTTCTACCTGGTCGCTCCATCGAAGATGAGGTCTACCTTGGCTTCTGACTCCCTCTGGTTTGGCGTTGAAAGCTTTACGCGCTGGAGCGTTGATGTCCATTCGCTCTACATGGCCCAGCCATCTTAGTCGTTGGACTCTAATTTTTCTGGCTAAGCTTATGTCGCTGTATAGTTCGCCGTTGTATCTTCTTCGCCAAACGTTGTCTTCTCGATTAACGCAAACAGGACCATAAATCTTACGCAGAACTTTTCTCTCGAAGACTCCAAGTGACTTTTCATCCGATTGGGAGAGGCTCCATGCTTCTGCACCATATAGCAGGGCCGGGATGATGACTGTTTTGTATAGTGTCTCCTTGGTTCTTCTCGATAGGGCTTTATTCCTCAATTGTTTATTTAACCCAAAAAACAGCGATTAGCAAAAGTTAGTCTGCGTTTGATTTCAGCGCTGATGTTGTTGGCTGAGTTTACAGCAGCGCCCAGGTAGACAAATTCACTGACTATCTCAAAGTTATACCTGTCAATGGTGACATTTTGACCAAATCGGTGAAATCGGTGGTGGGATTGGACTTTTGTTGATGAGAGCATATACTTCGTCTTGTCCTCGTTTATTTTCAGCCCCATTTGGCTTCCTGCTGACTCAATATTAGTGAATGCACCAGATACTGCTCACTTTGTTCCTCCTATCACGTCTATGTCGTCTGCAAACCCAAGTAATTGTGTTGATTTATTGAAAATGGTGACCGATGTACTGGCATGGGTGCTACGTATTACATTTTCAAGCACAATGTCAAAACAGCTGCATGACAGTGCGTCGCCGTCGCCTTGTCTAAGCCCTCTGGTGGTTTCGAAGGTTTCAGTAGTCTCTACCAACTTTGGCGGAACAGCTAGCGTTCTCAAACGTCATCCTGTCATAATCCCCGACCTAACGCATTAAAAACCAAATCATTTTATTCGGGACCTGCAACGTCTTCCAAACCATTCATGCGCCACCGAAAATGTTTGCCAAACTACTAAACAATCCGCTTCTGTGTTTATAAATTTTCACGGATAACGGCTAATGGCCGATTAAAAACTTGAATATTGTAAACTGATTTTTTTTGCTTTTCCACCATTCATCGGTCCCTGTCTCCTTCTGCCTTTGAATGTGGATATGGTATTTGTTCATCGTCGGTCGGTTGGTTCATTGTTCATTAGTGCATATTGAAAACCCATTGCACAGCAAAATAAAATTTTTTTTCTTTTTAAATTGCCAGAGAGATATTCAAATAATGAAGGACTGGTTGATTTCCAGTGGGGAAGTGGGATAGTGTGCGGAATTGAATGCGAAGGATATGCAGCACAAAAACGCAACCATCGAAGGGATGTTGGTGGTTTTTACTAGCAAATACTTTTGTTAAGCGCATGATTAAATTTTAATTACCATCTAACGATAGACAATTGGTCTGTTTTTGAGCGAATGAACAGGAAAATTTGATTTATGAAATCCATTTTGTTTGAATTGGCTTGAAAAAATAAATAATTATGATAATAGGTTCTATGTGTAAATGGCAGTGGCAGTGTTTTGTAAATCAATAAAGCCCTTGTGTTGTGAACAGCGAACATCCCTTCTCAAATGTTGTTGTTAACCTTGAGTTTGTTGTTCACAGAGTTTTTTCTTTATTTTATGGACCTATATAAATACTCCAGCGTTGAAGTTGCTATCTGAGTTCTGGGGCTTATTTTGAAATTAAATCAAAATGTAAGTCTATTTCAACCTTCTAAACCAACAGAATGTAGGTCATCCCAGGAAGATGGCGACGTTTTTATTAAAAGAACACCGAACCCTTGGTTAAATATAACCACAATCTGAATTTATGTTCTCAGCTGCTATAAAATAGTTCCTCCATTGTGGTAATGGTGGGGTTATGTTGCCTTCGAATCAAACAAAAACACATTCAACTTCCACTTCCACAAGCATGAAGGTCCTTTTGAAAGTGCTCCCCCACCATCATGAAAGACTGTGCTGTTTCGCTGATGTAAAAAGTTGCCAAAATAAATTTTTATTAACATAAACAAATGTGAACAACACTCCATTTGTAGCAAAATAACCAACCACTATCACCAACCGACATCAGAAGAACTATACTCTATTACCAGAGCGACCCCGAGACTGGATGGAGCACCCCATAAAGCAGCGCTATATGTAGGTATAGGTACGTACGTACTGTTTGGTACGTAGCGTATCCTAGTCCTAACCCTAGCTGTAGCTACAATACACCCGCATCATTTCCGAGTCAAAGAATAAAATTCAGAAAAATAAACCAAATATGGTGACATGAGGAAAACACTGAGTAAACAGGATAATAGCAATAAATGGTCGAGTTAGATGAAATACTGAAGAAGCAGTAATGCGTGAATGTGTTTGTTTGTGTGTGTGTGTGTGTGTGTGTGGATATGGGTGGGTGTGTGCGTTTGGTGGCTGCGGGAAGGTGAAACTGGGAGCCACCAAATTTTCGATGTTTGTTTTCAATCGAGAATTTCTCTGTAAATGGAATAACACTTTCAAACAGAAGGGCGATATCCTTGAAACTACTGCTTGGTTAGAGAGAAGGGAGCGACAGAATGGATTCAGCCTTTGGTTGGGATGAAAACGGAAGTAAGAATAACACTTTCTGCTTTCACATGCCGAGATGTCGGCGTCGTCGTTCGTCTACGTACGTGAAGTTGTTTCGGTATTGGCATTGGCGTCGAATGGCTTCGACAGCAATAACAAATGTTCGACAGGAAATTGAGGGAAATATCTTAAGGACCACCTTCCAAACCATTCGAAGACACATTGTTAGTGATTTTGTTTTCATATTTATTTTTTACTTTTGGCAACGACACTCACAAATCAAATTGACCAGTTTGGAAGAAAAGGACCTCTTTATGCACACGGGAAAGTTTTTCTAACTAGTTAGGTGTTTAGGGCATCGTTTGCTACGATTTCAGGATGTGCATTGTGTAATTGAAAGGGAAATCTGTTTTCTTTGAATTTGCTCGAGGTGCTATTCTTTTCTAGGTGTTTTCATAAATTTAAGTGTAGTTCAGGTAGACAAATATCGCATGAAAACTTCCATTTTCACTTCCTTGCATTTATAGCTTGGTGAAGCTAACGTATACGCACTACCTTTAAGCCCTCGCTCGTTTAGCATTTATTTTAAATTTTTTTAATTTTAAGTTTAAATTATAATAAATTTAATTTGAATATATTCACATAGCTCCGGACATCAAATCGAAAACTAGAAAACAAAGGTTGTGGAATGCATGTGAGTGTTTTTGATGAAATTGAATAAATGAAGCAGCTTGTTGGCATTACATTATTTGTTTTTAAAGAAACTTCGTGGAACAAACACTAAACTGCTTGAGAACTATAATTGCAATACAAGTTTTCAGCATTTTTTTATTTCTGTCGCACATTACCTATATAATGTCTATAAGGAGCTGAAAGCAATGCAGTTGGTACACTTTCACAGCTTGCGTATATACTGAACCACCATGCGTCCATTTTGTCAAAATTACGGTAACTCTGTCGCAATTACGAGTTTTGTCACAATTACGGCATATTAATCACAATTACGGTAGTTTTGTCACAATTACGAAGGTGCTGTCGCAATTACGAAGGTGTTGTCGCAATTACGACAGTTTTGTCGCAATCAGGACGGTGCTGTAGCAACTGTGACGGTTTTGTGGCCATTGCAACTGTTTTGTATAAAAAACGATATTTTGTCAAAGTTGCGACCATCTCGTCATAATTGAAACTTTCTAGTGCGATTGCACGCGATAACGAGAGTTTTTTTTCGCAAATGCGACATTGTGGTCGCCATAACAAAAGTTTTGACGCCATCAATAATTTTGTTTTCGCATTAACATTGACATTTTGGCACAATTACGACAGTTTTGTAGCCGCAACGAAAGTTTTGTACCCGTAACGAAAGTTTTGTAGCGACTACGGTGGCTGTCGCAACTATGATGCTTTTGAAGCAATTACGACAGCTTTGTAGGAATTGCGAAAGATTCGTGAACGCAAAGATTTGTGAACGCAGATAACGCAATTTTCCATTCCATTGAAATTAAGACAGTTTTAAGATATGGACAAATAAATGCCATGGTTGGTTACGACAGTTTTGTCGAAACTGTGGCATTTCGCCCTAAACAATAACTTGGTCGCCATTATTAAAATTGTTTACGTATTAAAAACAGTATTGCGAAAATCACAACTATTCTTCTCATAGCGCCAGTTTTGTGGCAATTAGGACAGTTTCGTTACGATTCTTGAATGCGAGCTTTGATTTACTTAGGATACCATACCTTACTACAACTTCCAGTTTAGTATCATGTGAAAGTTTTCCCAGTCTATCGACTGCTTCCTAGTTTTACCTGAATTTGAAGCCATCCATTCTCCTAAAAGAAGTCGGATGTTATCCAAGATTTTGGTCAAAAAGGAGACAGTCGGCTGCCATATCTCTCCTATTTATCTTTTAGTAAATCACTAAAAGATTTCAGCGAAACCCATTTCTGCGGCTGCATTCGCATTCACAGAACGGAAAACTCTAGAGACCTAGGTACAGATAGTCAGAAATAGGTATGAAGGAGCAGTAACAAAGGTAAGATTCCCACCTAGAATAACCAAGATCCGTGAAAGCCTTCATGTCAAAAATACCACTTTGCGAAAAATACACCACGACCGGCTTAGTTGGTATTGTCATGTTAACGTTCAGACACGCAAAGACTGCTATTATACGGTGAAATTTGTTGCACGAAACTACTTCGAATTCTTCTTTGTTCTGTCATCCCGTGTCGCAAGTGTTATTACATGATGAAATCCAGTTTCATGAAACTAGTTTCACATTTCTCTTTATCTTTCATTCGGTGTTTTTATTTTTGGGGAAAAATAGTTATCTAGTAGTGCCTGGTTGCTTCAAAACCTCTTTTATTGGCAATTGAAAAACAGAAAAGTCATTATTATTAGTATTATTACTTATTATTGAACCAAACGAAACAGAATAAACAGAAACACGAACAAAGACAAAGGGGGCGTTCGAGAATCGTATCCGGATAGCTTGTTGCTGTTGTTTACGTGTTAAACTTTTAACAGAGTCACACACCCATTTCAACTAAAAAGCTATCTAAATTCTAAAGGTATCCGAGTATTTTTGGTATACCTTTCTAATCAAGTGATCAGCTGATAGAAAATTTATTTTTATTTCTTTTCATGTTGATTTTTTGTTTTGGTGTGCATTTATTTCAGCATAAGAGTCTTTTAAAGCGCATGAGAAATTGAAAAAAATAAGTTATAATCGTCTAGCAATGATATTTTAAATGTTTTTCTATTTTCAAAAGTCGAATTTTAATATTTTACAGCTGTTGTCTGCAGCAATCTGGAAAAAGATATCTGGATCGTTCAAAAAGGTATCGAAGATACGGCTATCCGAGATAGGCTATCCGATAGGTTCTCGAACCCACCCAAAGAGAAACGTCAAAGCTGTTTCACGAAACCATAACCCATGCGACACACGGTAGCACATTGTCCATCTCTGTTTTTCGAACTTTCGTTCTCTTTTGCACTTATGGTGTTCGAACAGTTTCGTGCAACAAATTGCACCGTATAATAGCAGTCAAAGGAAAAAAATGAAAAGCATTCCAAAACACTCCTGGTACAGGAAAATGCAACAAATGCACTTCTCTCGAATTCGACAAACTTTCTATCGAAATAGAATGTCAAATTAAGCATGGCTCTGATACTGCTGTCTCTCTCTTGAAACGTATTGAGGAATTCTTCAACTAAATTGGCATTTGCTTGAGACAAATGACACCTGCTTCTAAATGCTAAATAGCTACTGAAAGTGATAAGCTTTTATGACGTTTGTTGAAGAGCAAAAAATGGCAATTGGTTCGACGATGAGAGTTATGAATACCAGCGCCTGGTTGCGCCAATTGCGCTGGTGCAACCAACTTCAAACTTCTAGCCAATCTTGCATGATCACATTTCACTAGCCGTCTATATAGTAAGTCATTTATACAGACTTTCCTCAACGATAGCTTTGGCAAACACACAGACTGTCGAGTTTTCAGAAACACCAAAGCCGAATTACCGCAGCCTTGATAGAGTAATACGTCAGTGAATTATGTGCTTTTATCATTATTTCTCTCGTTATCGAGCACTTTAGTACCACAATTTGACAGTCTTTCATCAGTATTTGAAAGAAATAAAGCTGATGAATGAACAGCAGACTGATGTAGTGAAAATAGACCGAATTTGAAAGAAAAATTGCACTCACTCACTCGACTCCAGCATTTGTCTGCACTGCCCCATTATACGAAAAAAAAAAACACTACACAAGCTGATGAAAGTCTTTGTCGTGTGTGCTCGCCATAAGAAAACAGTAAATTTAGATTTAAATAAAAAATTCGCATCCGTTCAAAACAAAAACAAGACAAGAAGCTGAACTGAAACTGAAAAAAAAAACTGGAACCGAACTACAGCATCAGTGATCGATTGAGTGAGTGGCAGCAGTGATCGAGTGAGTGGGTAACCATTTTGGGATGACAACATAAAATATCATCTCACGTATGTATTGTATAGATTTCTTGAGTTGAATATTCGCTGATTTATTTCAAGTCTCATGTCAGAAAAGGGGCCCTGATAAAAGAATGCCAAATTGTATAACTCAATTGATGAACCAATCTCTGTAAATTGTGTACAACAAACAAAGTTCAAAGATTGCTCGATAACGTGAGCTATAATACCAAACTTACATAACTCCGTCACTAGTTACACGATAACGTGTGCTGTATTCGGTGAATTCTGACATTGTTTCGTTTAAAACTTTATGTGTTTAAACCAAAGAGGAATTTTTCAAGCAACACAGTTTTCTAAAGCTGACCTTGTTCATAAATAGCTAAGTATAAATCTTTGAAACACTTACCCACAGAATTGAGTACTTCGAAATCCAGGACAACAGAGGTTTAAGTATTGAAAGCTCTTATCACTGAAAACGATTTATCGAAGACGGCACGATTTGCTCGAAAGATCATCAACACACTTAAGGATTTAAATATTTTATCGGGATAGAGTTTCTTAGATGGGCCAACTTGTGTAACAATCGGTTGAAGACCTCTTTTCATTGACTTTTCGAATCACCGACACGACTCGACATTTTAAAAATGCACAATTACACTTTCGAGCTCTTAAATGACGTGAACATGAACACTTGAAATAAAATGACCAAAAACAAATGGGAGCATAAATAAAAAAAAAAAAAAAGAAGAAGAAAAAACCAAACGAAACATTTCCGCGAGCACTCGCGTATGCAATAAAATTTACACACAATTTTCGATAAGACTTTCGTTTAAACAGAAAGGCGACAATCGAGACTTCTTTGGCATTTCTTGCTCAGTCAGTGGAATGGCCGACGCACCCACAAAAGATTTTGCATTTTCTTATTTTATCAATTGACTTGATTCAGGTAACTAAATATCATTGAAAAAACACTTATCAATTCACCTATGAATTCATCACCATGCACAAAGAATTGAACATTAAAAAAAAAAACAATTTACTTCTGCTGAATTGAACGACGAAAATCTAATTGGAAATAAACGCAAGAAAACACAACACAATTTAGGGGAAAACGAACAATTGCATATGCACAATATATTGAAATGAATTAACCCTTTACCGCATGAATTAATCTCAGCGGTCAAAAAAAATAAAAAACTTTTTTTATGGGTTCTTAGTGCTGTTTGAAAACATTCTGCATTAAAAAAACACAAAAAAGTTAATTTGTTTAAAAAATAAGAACAAAAGCCAAATTTGGCTTCGTATGCAGTAAGGTGTTAGAAATCTTACAAATTTTATTTATTAACTTTACGAGAAGAATTAAAGAAAATAGTAAGAAATAAATATTTTCAATTCAAAAACATAGCAAAACAATTCATTGCAAGAAGGTTATGAAAAAAATAACAAAAGATAAAAACTTTTCATTTGAAAACAAAACAAAATAATTTATTGTATTGAAAATAACTTAAGTATTATTTCAAAGATCTGAACTGAGAAAATCAATTTCTTATTTCATTATAACATAGAGCAACTCCACATTTTTGACAAAATGTAAACGAACGTCCATTACAATTATTTTGGCAAATTTGACGATTTTTTTTAATTTGTGGCAAATGACCATAGTTATCACAACGTACCGAAGAAAGAGGAATGTCTTGATGCCTTGCAAGATGCTGTCTTTTCAGGGTGGTTGTCGGTGTTGTAATGGTTGGAGTGGTTCGACTTGATGTTGGAGTTCCAATAGTCTCAGAAGTAGCAACTTGCAAGACTAAGTGAGCTGCATGGTCGGTCGCGTCTTTTCAAAGCCATCTTATCAGCCTTGCATAAGTTCTCCGCAAAAGCAAGTTTGAAATCAAAAAGCGGTAAGTGGAAGTCGTTCCCAACGTCGTCAGATGATCCATGCACTCACTATACATAAGTCTATCACATGAAAAAATATTCTTTGTACCATTTCTTGGATTACAAAGGAATACGGTGTAGTCCAAGCATCGAATCTAACAAATCGACACCGCCCATGTACCTACTTGTTGTAAACCTCGACAGATTTAGGAGCGGAAACATTTCTGTATTGCTTATCCTTTCTAAAATAACTTTCTACATCCTCCTTTTTTCAGCTCTTCAATCGGCATTTTTGAATTTGGAACTTTGTTGAGCCTCACGGTACCCAGTGGTAAGAGTACATTTTTGAATAAATGGACCTGCAAATTCGGGCTATTGTAGAAAATGTCAAAAAATCTCCCAACCAAAAAAAAATTAAAAATCAACAAAATATGTAAATTTGCAACCAAATATGGCTTCCGTACCTTTTGCTCTCCCAAGACCAGCCTAATCATTTTTTTCAGTAAAAAATTGGTTCATTGCATGCGCAATTTGACACTTAATCAAAAATATATTTTTGATTTCACTTTACTTACCAAGCAATAGCAATAACTAACACTCAAAATATTAATATATTCTACACTTCCGTTTTCAATACACCGGACCGACCGGCTGACCTTTGATCACGAAATGCATACTTCTTTGCTGTCGCACACACAAAAAAACTACTGTTAAGTGTTCATAGAAATACAAAGAAGAGGATCGTGTTGTATTTCGATCTTTTCCATGTAACAGAGAACAGAAAAAAGGATACAAAAAGCTAAGGCCATATTTGGCTTCGTATGCGGTAAAGGGTTAAGACACATTTTCAAATTAATTAGGACTCTGCAACAAAAATAAATCAAAGAAATTAAATTAGATGCGCACCACACGAAAAAACACGTCTTAACTAGTTCACATTCACTGAAAACTTTTGACTGCAGCTCAGTTGCAGCGGTTGTTTAGAATCGAGAGTCGAATCAAGGGCTCTCCGTTTGAATTTAAATTTTTAATTTGAAAACTTGAAATGAATGTAATGAAGCAAGTACGCCGCGTTTTTATATTTTTTATTGTTTTGTATTGTTTAAGAAAAATACAATCACTGAGAACAAATTAGGAAAAAATTAAGTCTTGTCATAAAATACACAGCTAAAATAATTACGGAAATAGCAGGAATATATGTATACTAGCTGACCCGCCCGGCGTAGCTCAGGCCCTGCGTTTATCAAATTGAAATTTAAGTAAAGTAGTTTCAAAGTTTACATTCTATTGAGAGAGTGGGGATGAAATATTTACATTCTATTGAGAGAGTGGGGATGAAATATAGTTCATGTTACTCAGGGACAATTAAGCACTCTAACGATGACAGAATTTTTGGAATCGGTATAGTATATTCCAAGTTCCCGGATATCTTCCAGTTCCTGTTCCATTTCCATGGAATGAAAAAACCGTATTGAAATCAGTACAGTGGTTTTTGAATTCCGGTTCCCGTTCCTGTGGGTTAATGTTGATGAACTATAGTCTTTATAACTCAAGGACATTGAAACACTCTAAGAATGAAAGAATTTTTGAAATTGGTTAAGTATCCCAGGTTCCTGGCTATGTCACCATTCCCGTTTCCGTTCCCGAAAGAATATATAAAGAAAATAAGTATAGTCTTTGTTACTCAGGAGGAAGGAAACAGTCTAACGTTGAAAATTTTTTTGAATTGGTCCAGTGTTTTCCAAGTTCCCGCTTAAGTTCTTGTTCCCGTCCCGTTCTCGTGGGAATATACAAATAACATCGTACTTTAATAGAGACAAAAATTTCAATTCCTTTCGGGTGTTTTTTAATTTCCGATCCCGTTTCTGTTGGAATATGAGGATGAAGCTTAACATTCCCCCATTACCATTATCCATGATTGGTATACCTGGACCCAAAAAACCGAAAAGCTGCCAGTACATGGTATGTGTGTAAACGATGATCTTCGTTGGAATGATCACATATTTGAAGTAGCTAAAAACGCTGCTAAATGCTTAGGCTTCTTGAGACGATGCAGGAAGTTCATCACTTCTTCTGATCTGGCTACAATTTTTAAGGCCTTCATCCACCCAAAACTGGAGTATAACTCCCATATCTGGTCAGGTGCTACTCAAACATCTCTGCGCCTACTTGATAGGGTACAAAATAGAGCGTTAAAATTGATGGCTGGTAGTTAAATCGTAGAATCGATTGATTCTCTTGAACATCGTCGAAACGTTACTTGTCTCGTTCTCTTTAATCGTTTATTTAACAAACATTGCTCTATTGAAGTAGCCAGTTGCATTCCTCCCCTAAAACAATTTAGCCGCAATACCCGCCTCGCTAGGAATTCCCATCAGTTTTACCTTGAGCCCAACTTCTGGCGTACAGTCAAGTAAAGAGTTTCTCATTTTAGTCGCACCACTCGAATGTAGAATGCTTTCCCTGGCTCTTTATTTCCCGTACATTACTATTCACAAAGGTTCAAAAGCAATGTGCATCGGTGTCACCTATTACTTCATCTCCTCTTTTCCTAAATACTCGCACTGTGTTCTATGACATTATAAGGGTAGTCATAATCCCTTGATGTGTGCGCTTATTAAATAACAAAACAAAAATTTTATCTATGGTACTCAGAGGCAATAAATTTAAAAAATTTAAATTCTTTAGTCTTATCAATCAAAAAATTAAAAACAAACAATATCCTTATTATTTTTCACTTATCATTTTAATTTTTTGTTGTCAAAAACGATTAAAAAAAAAAAACAAAGTCATTGTTTGAATTTAATTTTCAATTCATTACAGTTAAGAATAATGAAATTGTTCCTTTTACTTTGTTCTAATTCTTTTTTTTTCATATTTTCTTACCTTTTAAACCTTCCCTAGACCACCACGAACATTACCAATATAAGATAAATCCCTTCAGCCGTTGTTGAGTTTTAGCCAGACTAACGAACAGCAATTCATTTTTATAGATACACTAGCTGACCCGCCCGGCGTTGCTCGGATCTTAGTTATTTAAAAAAATTGTCAGGAACACCCGCTGGACTAAGCTGAAAATAGCCGGAAAGTTTCTATATAATATATAAATGTTAATGGTAGATGGCCCTTATCACTAAGGGGTATGAAAAATAGATAGTAGCCTATTCTCAGACCTACTGAATATGCGTATAAAATTTGGTAAAAATCGGTCAAGCCGTTTCGGAGGAGTTCAAGTTCGAACACCGTGACACGAGAATTTTATATATATGATATATGTAGATATGTAGATTGATTTAATACAAAAATCAAATTTATTTCTCACAATAAGTCAATTTTTATTTTTTTTTTAGTGTTTTGTCTATAACGAAAACTAACGCATTGCATTGATGTCGTTCATATAGAGATAAAAAGTATCCTACGTCCGTCTCCTGGTCCTAAGCTCCCTCCCCACCTATTTTCAGACAAATCGGTTCAGCCGTTCTTGAGTTATGAATAGTGTAACTAACACGACTTTCTTTTATATATATATAGATTTTTATTAGAGAACATTTTGTGGTGAGTATTTAGGCAATTTCAAACCATGAATAGCTCATTTGCCTTAACTGCAAAAATAATTTTTTTTTAACGAGTTTTATCCTTCATCATACCAGCGGAATGTAGGCAACTGATTCATTATACCTACGAAATGCAGAAAACTTTCGAACTGCTGGTTTATTAAATTTCTATTTATTATTTCCTTTGTCGAAACCAGATTAAAAATGTTGTAAATTTTCCTATACCGAATGGGAATAGACAAAATGATCGTGTTGAGTTCAAAAATAAAATGCCATTTAACGTTGTCTCTGAGCTCATTCTTCTCAAATCTTGTTGATGTCCATTCACCTGAAATGCCTCAATCGGGATAATCTTGCATTTTAAGTCTATGTTTATGTCGATGTACAGTTTTTAGTTTCTCTTGATTTAGTCTTCTAATACACTGTTTTTTTTTGGAGAAACCAAGACGCTGTAGGTATTCCAAACAATAGTCCGACAATCAACTTTAAAACACCTTTGGTTTCACAAAAACACACAAAGACCATTTGGCTGATACACCACAAGACTAACTACACAAATACTACATAGAACAAATAACACATGACAACAGCACGCAGTAGTTACAGACGGTCCCCCATCTTGTCACTAACAGCGCTCATTCCGATTTAATTACGGTGAAAAGAGTCGGTTCCCATTAGAACACCGTAATTAAATCGGAATGAGCGCTGTTAGTGACAAGATGGGGGACCGTCTGTAACTACTGCGTGCTATTGTCATGTGTTATTTGTTCTATGTAGTATTTGTGTAGTTAGTCTTGTGGTGTATCAGCCAAATGGTCTTTGTCGCCCGGCTGCAAACCCCCCCTACTCCGCAGATTTATGTGTGGAGTAGGTTTCATGTAAAATGTAAATGTAAAATGTAAAAACACACAAAGTAAAACTTTGTACTGTCATTGATTTTAACGAAAAAAGGCAAAGGACCTACATATGTTACTCCTTTGGGGCACGTCACACCACGGGTACCACAATGAAAGTATGACCTGAAAAATTAGTTTATAAGATCTAGGTATGGGACATATTCATCCGACTCTTGTACACTGAAAACGAATCATTAACCGATTGCGAATCGGAACTAATTCGATGACTAGCTGTCTCAAACACCCGTCCGTATTTACGCCTGCCGTTATCAGAAAACATGTGCCTCGACTTTTCCAAAACCCATTTTGTTTTTACATTTGGAATTGCAAATAGAAACTGGGAAGCAGCAAACGGAACAGGAATCCAATAATATTTAGTAGGTAACACTCGGGCCACATCGCATCGGTTGGAAACTCTTTGGTACGACGCAACGCTCCATCATACTTGATGCGTCTTAAAGTTTAGGCGGAACGCTACGAAGAAGGACAATTTTAAAGTACCTTATCTAGCACATTAGCACATTTAAGTCAGACTTCTAGGGCCTCGTATGTGCCTTTCTCACAAATATTTCTAATTAAGGCGAGAGCCCTTAGTGCATTCCAAACTTATTGCATTTCTGTTAACTAATTTGAGTTTTTCTTCGACATGACGAGTTTTAGCTGCGATCAGTTACATGCAGATTAGAATGTCGGCACAAACTGACCGATTCTGTTCGATGTTCGCTTAGTTGACGGATTTTGAAGATAAAGGCGAACTGACTTTGATAAAAACAATCAAATTGTATGTTCAAAGGAGAGATCCAGACAACCCCATCAAAAAGCACACATCGTACAACATTCAGACAAAGAATTAAAAAAAAAAAAAAAAAAAAAAAAAAAAAAAAAGCAAAAGACACTCAAGGTTCAGGCAATTGTAACGAGATCACGATGCTCGCAACGCCAAAAAATAAAGAAAAAAAAATAAAGAATTCAACTACTTATATCATATTTACCAAATCATAATAAACGATTCATTGATTTGGTGACTCTATGCACATTTCGTGCGTCATAGTTGAAACTACACCTTAACCCAACAACGCGAGAGAGTATTGGGGATAAGTCATGAAATGCTATTCAAATTTTAATACTCTCCCAAAAGTTATAAAACGAAAAAGAGCAATTTCTTTCTTAGGCAAAGAAAACAGCCCTTTTAATTGTGTTTTAATTCATTGATTAAACCATGCACACAAAAGCAAATCATTATTATTTGCCGCTCGTTTTAAACTCTCATTATTTTTATTATAAATCGATATGAAAAGCTTCAATTAGCTGAATACACAACACATACCGGATTCAGTTATAAAAAAAAGAGAACATTCAAAACACCCCACATAATGCCTCATGATACAATCGATAAGGATTATGCTTCCTTCGGTAAATACATTCAATCGAGTCATGTGATAAAGCTTATAATATCTATACAAAGAAGAAGGCAAAAAAATAGAACCAAGCAACACAAAGTATACGAAAAATCCAAGTCACCAGCATCATCCCGTTCGCCAGGAGCTTAACGATAAATTGATATTCTTCCGGGTAATTTGTTAAAGTCCTTTTTACATGTCGAGCATACCTACACCCAACATATATTCCAAACAAAAAAAAAAAATTCAAAATGCACACACATAAAACTCCATTTCCCGTCAAAGAAAATTATCTCACAAATTTGTGTCTGATGTACACTTTGTTTATGCAACACATCCTCCGACATAATGCGATCTTGTTTTAATCGCCGCAACAAAGGTTTCTGAGTGGCAGTAAGCAATTTTCCAAAATAAAATTTCTTTAGACGAGCCCATCACCATCACATCATGCTTATGGTAAGTGTGAGTGCGGGGGGACTCTGGCTGCAATAACTTGGGATGATTAGATTAAAGCATCCAGATATAACCCAACTCTGCCGTCTTTGCGTTAATGTGTGTGCGCGTGTTACTATTAATGAGATTTTGATATGTTAAATAAACGAAATTAGATTTATCGCCAACGTTGTTGGAACGGTTGACGTTGACGTTAAGAGACGCAAGCACAAGAACATACTCGCACACACCCACACACTCATATAGAAATCAAACTCAGAGGCTAAAGAAGCGGAAAATGAAAGGCGGTAAAAAAAAACCAATTCAAGGAAAAGTTCTTCAGTGTAAATAAGTAGGAACAATTCGAAGTATGATTTGAAAATCTACAGGAAAATGGTGTTTGCTTGGATTCCATTCCAAGTTTCTGTGCTTTTTTAACTCTGGCCAAATACAAAGGACGAAAATTTTATGATTGGTATTCCAGTCTGAAAATAAAAATTATTGTCTGGTGTACCACAGGATAGTTCTTTGGGACCGATACTATTTCTGATATTCTGACGACATTTCAAATGGGTTATCTCACGGATCCGTTTGATTTGGGTACAAGGAACTCATCCTATTACCATCTCCTTCAACAAGATTTGATGAATAACGAGATTTTGTCGATTGTCCTACTTTCGAGTTATGTCGTGTTACGTGCACGCTACTTCTATTCAACTAGATACATTTTTGGACATGTTGGAATCATGTTTACGGTCAGTACTTTCAAATTTCATTAGCGTATGGCTTTGGTGGAAATCAAAACTTATTTGAGACAAGAAAGACAGTGGTTTCCGTATTGTTATGGTAAGGTGGTTGGATTTGCATGAAAAACTTCTCCTTTTTGGCGCTATGTGCATTGCAACCTCGAAGGGATCACAGCTCTCCCACTTATCAGCTTTATGCTGATGGGGTACCCGTCATCAACTTGAAAATTGTAGAAATGCCTCGGTTTTTAATTGTCCCATGTATGGGGCTAACCGAATGCAAATGTCGTTTCCTTTGTCTGTTTCAATGTTTTGGTCGGCCATTGTTTTTGTTCTTTTCGCTATCGTGTCTGAACGTGATGTGAAACAAAAAAAAAAAAGGCAGACTAAAGCATTCCTGGGAACGAAGTACTAAAAATGCATTTTCGCGGATACCGCTTCTCTCTAGGAACTGACATCAAAGTACTTTCTGGCCTATACCAAGACTCTAACACACTTTTTGCGCTCGTTGAGTAGTTGAGCAGGCAACCGATGGCAATAAACTTAATATAAATAAAAAAAATAAATAGGGTGGCGCAACAGATGTAGGAGCCCTTGGGCCTAGCGCATTTCTCACAACCATGCCTTGCGTAATAAACTTGTAAAATAAACTTAATATGCTCACCGCATAAAACGTGCTTAGTATTAATTCAGCACTCTGTTCGGATCTAGTCTTTCCATAGTTGCGTTCAACAGTTTTCCCTGAATTTTGCCATATTGATCACAGTAATGTTTTGATGGATTGACTTTCTTCATCAGACTTTTGTGAAATTCACCTTATCAAACACAGTTGGGAAAAGTGACTATCGTCTTATCTTACGACACTAATCCTCTTCACTAATCGAATATATCAACCTAGACAGACGAAATAGAATTGGAATTCTGTGTGCCGGGCCTGTCTTTTTTTTTGTATTTTCTTCTGTTGTGTGTGCTCCTTCAGAAGTGGAGATGCCAATGTCGAGATAATAAAACGTTGAAATAAGAATGACTATGCTACAAAACGCGGTGGATTCCAGATAGATTCTCATCTTATACTTTCTGCTCTTTCTTTGTTGTTGTTGTTTTGTTAAAAGCCTTTTATCTTCTTCTTTATTAGTATTTTAATTAAGTTTTTTTCCCCAGTTGTATTTAACACACTGGGGTATGGGTAGAGAAAGTTAATTTTTAAAAACTTATAGACAAGAATTTAAGGCGAACACATACATAGCCCTGATAGATGATTACCAAAGTGAACTAATAAAAGTAATGAGTATAAGCTTATACATAAATTGACGACGTTGTCGACGTCGACGTCAAGTTGTTGAGGGTGGTTTTTGCGTGTGGCGGTGGATGAGGAAGGAAAGTTACTAATTGTCTGCCGTCGGTCGGTAAGAGGAGGATAATAATTTCCAATTCACATACTTCTTGTTTTGAATCGATTTTGTGTAAAATTTTATTGAAAAAGAAAAAAGAGAATTACCATAACAAGGGAGCTAATGGAGTTTACTCCAATTTAAGAAGAAAAGGTACGAGTTAATTGAGCATTGGTAGATTAAGAGTCAAATTGGTTACTCGAAATACTTTTGTTAATTACAGAGAAATGGAGCTGACAGTGTTATTGAGACAAAGTTTTAGGAATTAAGAAAAACAAAACGCTGCCACAAAGTTTCAAAGTTTTTCATGTTTGACTGGCAGGAGTTTAGATGTTGATGACTTTTTGCACTGAAAATTGGCTTAATATGGGCTTAGTAGCTAAGTGATAAATGGTGGGAAGATCAACACAAGTATTCTGGCTTTAGCAGTGAAAACCACACGTCCAAGAAGTCTTCTAAAGGGTTGACGTGGCTGTCATGACAAAAAGAAAAAGGCCAGATTTTATCAGCAAGAACAAATTGTTAAGCACTGACAGAACTCTTGATTAAGAATGAGAAAATCAAGTCTGAAAAAATTGTTAAGCTGCGAGGTGCGACTGACACTCTTAATTATGGATCAAATTTAAGACCAGAATTCTAATATATCATACATTCTACTCCTTCATTGTGAGTTAAGTGTTCAGATTTGTCACTGACGTAAAAGTTGTTTATCTGTGAATTTGTCCAAAGCTTGTTAATAGAGATGTTATCATTTTGTAAGTTTACAGAGTCGTCAGCTTCTAAATTTACTGTCATGTACGTTCAGTTCGTAAATTATGTGTCTAGTGTCAATAGTCTAAGAACAAGTGCCCATTACTATTGGCCCTTGAATTAATTAAAAATTACCGCCCGATAGCAAAACTTTCGTATATATCCAAAATCTTCGAAAGTATTTTGTGTGAAATTTTGAGTTTTCATTGCAATTCTCGAATTTCCATTCGACAACATGGTGTTTTCAAAGACAGATCAACAACCACTTATCTTCTTGAATTCGTCTCATTCACCCTTTCTGCCTTGGAAAAAGGAAAAGAAGTCGATGTTATTTCAACAGATTTTAGGTAACGCTTTTGATAAAATTTCCCATAGAATAATTCTTTTTAAACTATCCACCTTCGGCTTCGAACCCACTTAATCGAGATGGATTTCTTCTTATTTGGAAAACCATTACTATAGTTTTCGTTTTAGATCTTCCATATCAAGCCCTTTTTTAGCTAACTTCGGCGTCCCCCAGGGCAGTCATTTAGGTCCTCTTCGTTTCATTCTTACTATTAATGATCTCGAATTGATTATTCACCATTCCCTTATTTCTCTCTACGCTGATGAAACAAAGTTTTTCAAGATCATTTTTTCACCTACCGATTGTATTCATTTTCAACAAGACCTCGACTCGACAACTTTTCCATCTGTTGTTCTAAAAACTGCTTGGAATTAAACATTTCCAAGTTTCAATCAATTACCTTCTCTCGAAAGCGCATCAAATCTCCTCTCCGTTCCTATCTCTTTCACAACCAAACCATTTCACCATCAGTTGATAAGATTCGTGATCTCGGGATAATTTGCGACCAGGGACTTAATTTCATCTCACATATTGATAATATTATACTAAAAGCAAATCCAGCACTTAGTTTCATTAAGGGTTGGTCAAAGGAATTCTCCGATCCTTACGTAACCAGATCTCTGTACATTACTTTTGTTCGCCCACTCCTTGAATGCGCCTGTAGAGTCTGGTCCCCTTTCCAACAAGTTCACATTTCTAGAATTGAAAATATTTAGCGATGTTTTCTTCGATTTGCTTTGAGAGGTCTTCCTTGGATTAATCCCTTAATTATCCCTCCTTACCTAGATCGCGTCAAGCTTCTCAGCATGAGTACGTTGAAAGATCGAAGAGAAATGGTCGATATTCTCTTCATTCTCCTTGTTCTTTCTGGAACCGTCGACTGCAAAAGCCTTTACCACTCTATCTTCCTTAACACTAATCCTTGCAACCATACGGAATCCTCGCCTCTTTTACCTACCTCCTTATCGAACGTCATATGTCTTAAATGAACCTATCTCCCGTATGCTGAGTAACGCTGATTTGTGTTTCAACAGTTTTGACTTCAACCTCAGCACCCGTTGCCTAAAACTTCATCTTCTAAATCACCCTCCCCATTAACGTTAGCTAATAGTTTCTTGGTTTTTAAGTTAGATTAAGAATTAGCTTGTTTTAAGCAGAATAAATGGGGGTTTTACCCCCACCAAAATTATTTATTGCCGAATGCCATTAGTTCGTGAAGCTGGTGTCTAAAGTTCCATGAATCAGTGAATCTATTACCCAGTGCAATGGATTCGCAGATCTAGTGTCATTCATGAATTTATGAATTTAGTACACACACTCATCAACCCCTGAAAAAGGTGTATAGACTCTATACACCTTTTCAGGGTATTTCTATACTATAGAGTCATAAAAACTGTGTATTATAATTTCAATATTATGAGTCTTTGAAATTAGTGTTTAGTGTCATCAGCTCGTTAATTCAGCGTGTAGTGTCATGTGTCTTGGTATTTAATGTCTTGTGCCATGAGTCTGATAATTTAGTGTGTATTGCGAGCAGTCTTTGAATTTGGTGTCCAAGCTTTGGTGGATTAAGCTTTGGGATTAGGCACGCGGTGCTATTGGTTTGTGATATAAATGTAAAATGCCATCAGTCTTTGAATTTAGTGCCGTCTTATCAGTCTGTGAATTTAGTTTCCCAAGATCTC
Organism: Melanostoma scalare; assembly: GCA_949752695.1. Lineage (NCBI taxonomy): Eukaryota > Metazoa > Arthropoda > Insecta > Diptera > Syrphidae > Melanostoma > Melanostoma scalare. The sequence goes on from OX456986.1 coordinate 21,538,059, forward strand.
ATTTAAAGAATTTAGTGTCATCAGCCAGGTGTCTAATTTCAGTGTTTCCATGCCATCAGACTGTGAGCTTATTTTACAGTGTCATCAGTTCGAGAATTTATGATACGTTGCTATCGGTTTGTGAAAATAGTGTCATTAGTCCTAGAAGTTAGTGTTCAGTGCTAGGAGCATCTGGATGCTCAACGCCATGACGCGAGCATAGTGTCCAGTGCCATCAGTCTGAACTTAGTGTCGCGTTAATAGTTAGTGAATTTTGTACGCAATATCATCATCAGTCCGTCAAAGAAGTGCTGAGTACCAAGAGTCCCTGGAATTACTACTCAGAGAATTTAGAGTCACATAATAAGTTAGTGAATTTTGTTTGCAGTGTCATGAATTTATGGTCCAGTGCCAACAGTCCGTGAAATAAGTGGTGAGGGCCAAGAGTCCCTGGATTGACTATTTAGTGCCATGAGTCCGTAAATTTATTGTCTAGTGTCATCAGTCTGAATTTGGTGCCATGTCATTAGGATGTGAATTTAGCTAGCAAAATTAAGAGCACATCACTTCCTCGTTTTAAATTAAGAGTATTTCAATAAAAACACTCCACTGAATTAAAGTTTGTACTTCTTCCTAGATGCTGTACCCAAGTCAGTACTTTTCAGTCTTAGGCAAAAAGTACCTTCTTCCACAACATCAATGATAAACAAGTCTTCGTTATTTGGACTTATTTAGCTCCTGTCAGTTGAATTGTTTCCAATTCAATTCGAACCATAACGCACTCAACCTCAGCCACATTGTTGTGACGATTCCTTTTTTTTTTTCAAAATCATACAGTCCTGTCGTCTAGGTTACCAGTAGCATAGTTGAATTGAGTTGAGTGAATGGGCAGGACACGTCTGCTTGTGCACATACGAATAGTAAATATACACTCGCCACACTCGTGATGGCTCGTCCTGTTTTTCACTATTGTTGTATTGTTTTCGACAAGAGGTGATAAATAATGCCCAAACAACACCCAAAGACTATCTACAATCCACTTGAATCTTCCGAACAATGGAAAACGTTTTTGTCTCGCACAATGCTGCTTTTGAAAGAGGTGCGTTAGCAGCGCTGTTAAGACCGGAAAGAGGGGCGGTATAAAAAGGACTTGCCATTTCGTACTTCTCTATTTTGTCGTTGACATCGCCCTGTCGTTGGGCTATCTTTTGTCAAGTGTAAGGACACTTGATATAAAAAAAAAGAGACAACAAACTAGCTTCGTTTTAAGGTTGTTACCTTGTCCATTTTGCAAAAGCAGTCAGTCTCTTACGCAAGACTATATTGGTAAGAGTTGTGAGGTACATTCGGACGAAGTACCTACTGTTGGCACTTAACTGTGGTGGCCTCTTCAGTTCAGATAGTTGAGTAAGTTTTTGACAGTCAGTGCTGGAAAGGTGTGGTGTATCCGTTTCTGTTGGGAGGGTTTTGAGTTAAGATTGGTGAATGACAGCAAACAGAATTCAGTTACGAGGACGATGTCGACTTGATGAAGGAGGATGAAATTAAGAAATTTTTGTTTACTCTTTTTTTTGCATTTCTTTTGCTTGTCCTTGTCATCGTCTGTCTTTTACTAACATGGCCAGGAGATGAATAGAACTAGGAACGTTTTTTTTTTTTGATATTCCATCCGTAACTTTTCGTAAAGACACACTTATGTTGTGTAGTTCTTCTTTCTCAATGAGACAAGTAAAACGACGCGATGATGGAAAGAAGAATTTTTTGTTTATTTGTGTATGTGTGTGTGTGTGCCTTTGTGTGTTTGCGTACATAACTGTGTTAAAAGGGTGACGGAGTCACTCTCAGTGCTCTTCCTTTAATTTTGTAGTGTAAACTGCTACGGAGTGGACATTAGCAGAAGAAGTGATGGCAATTTGCACAACATTTTGTAATTTCTTTTTGTTTGTGAGGGTTACGAAATTACGATAGCTGATTGTTATTTTAGAAGATTTTTGTTGATGGGAAGGAGAACTGAATGTTGACTGTACCAATGAGCTTTAAAAACCAAGGTCCTCAATCGCTTACGTATCTGTCGTTCAAATTCGAGTTCGTTTTAAGCCAAACAAAGAAGTAATTGGCACAAGAAGGATCTGCTCTTTGGAGGACGATTTTTCAATTGAAAACTTACATTTACATGTAAGCAAAAGAAAATTCATTGCGTTGCCCCCCTTACCCGTGCTTCTGCGTTGTTCCAACCCTTATTTGACCAAAGTCCCTACTTTTTACCTCTACGAATAAAATAAGTTGAAAATCTCACCAATAAACTACCCTCATTACGGATTCCCACAATTAAGAGGATAAGCATCTACTGTTGGGTATGAGTCTGTGTTGCAACAACCATGTTTCCACTAATTTAATTAAAATGACAGCAAAGCTAATAAATAACGAGATGTCGACGGACAAATGAAAATCATTAAAAAAAAATACAAGTAAAGAAGAATTAAAGAACAGTGTGAAAGAAGAAAACAATTTTTAAGGATCCCAGTGAATTTGCATAATTTCAGTCCCCGAGAATCCGGTCCGCCTCTGGAAGTTGTTTGACTGTTGTTTCGTCTAATGCTGGCTTGGTTGTTTCTTTGGCTTTATTAATGGAGTTCTGATTAATTTATTTGAAGCAAGCAAGCACGGATAAAGTTTCTTGCTTATTACTGAACTCATAATTAGAAGGGCTGGGATCGTAGAGTGGTTTTATCTTTACTTGACCCATCCATCGGCCATCTTTTCATTGTCCTTTTCAAAGAAGGTACTTTAATTTAAAATATATGTCTCGCTTTATTGCTTAATTGGTGGATGAGTTGAATTAATGTAAGTCGCACGAGTTATTCATTTGATATCGAAAAAAAAATTTGTTATTGAATGAGTCAGACAATTCTGTCTAGACTGCCTCAACAGATAAGCTTCTTGACCTCAATAGTCGTGGTTTAACTCGAAGCCTTCCTTAAATCTTTTTTCTAAATAGAATTTTCATACACTTTGAGACATCCTTCAGCAATTCTTAAAAGGAAAGTAGCCAAATTTGTTTAAATAGTTGGGCGTGCAATTTTCCAGAGGGTTCTGCTGTGAAATGTTGCAATTTTTAGTACACTTAAATTGTGTTTTCTATACCTCCTCGAAATAACCATTGGGAAAGGTCCTGTCTAACCAGAGGCGACTTTCGGAACTTGTAACTGCGAGAGTTAACAAAGGGATGAAGAACAATAGAGCGACACTATGATGCTCTGGTGCGAGTAATGACTGACTCCGAATCTCAGTGGTCTGCCTTAGCTTATGAGAAATGACATAGCGGATGAATTCAACTTGCAGTATCAACAGCGGACTCCAACAGTCAAAAAGCAGAAACCTTTAATTGAGGTACTCCGGCATATTTGACTAAAGGTCTTTAAGGGTATTTCAAAACTAAGATTGGGTATTAAAAGCGAAATGGTGAAGGATAAGCTCCTAGAGAGCCAACAGCAGCTCCCAAACCCATGCAACAGAGTACTGATACCGGATTATCTGGTCCTTTACGTCCAATGGAATTTCAAAAGGACTTGGCCCTCAAGGTTGGGTTGTGTCCAACTGATTGAAATGATTTTACCGGTGACGACCTCAATAAACGAAAAAACGACAAACACCTCCTAAGACGCACGTTGGACGTAAGGCCCTTTAACGGATTACGTGCAGAGGAGAATAAGCGGGAAAGCTAGACTTTGCAGTTATCCAAGATGAGCGATGTAATAAGTTGGGTATAAAGACGATGAAAAACTGCGAAAAATTCAGCAGAAGACGGTAATTGAAAAGACTCTACGAGCTCCTCGAAGAAAGACAAAGCCCTGAACATAAAGTGAAAAAAATCCTTGTCGATCTTAACGCAAAGCTAGAGAAGGAGAATGTCTTTGGAAATACAATCGGTAATAATAAGCCTGCATATGATAAAACCGTGGTACCCTTGGCGTGATGGTTAGCATGTCCACTTGCTAATCCAGAGGTTCGAGGTTCGAATCCCAGCAGAGGCAAAAATATTTTTCCACGGGTATCGTCTTTCGCGAGGAATTGGAAAGTCCTCCGTTAATAAATTCATTCATTTCAAAAAAAAATTGTAGGCCCCCTCCATTCCCTCACAAGGCATGGTTGTGAGAAATGCTCTAGGCCCAGGGGTTCCCCCCTCTGTTGCGCCACCCTGTTTATTATTATATGATAAAACCTCCGAAGACCAACTCAGGTTAATGGAATTTCCTGTGGGGCGAAAGCTTGTTGTAAGTAGCGCACATTGCGATTCCCAGATCCGTTAACCATCGACGCAAGACACTCCTTTGATGTGATAATGTCCTAATTTTCCGAGGGCCCAACTTTGACTCGGCCCACTACCTCGTTGAGGCCAATGCACAACTGAGGATATCACGACTCAAGCCAACGCTGTCAAACGATATGAAAAGCTACAATCGCAAGAGATAACCAGTGAATATTCCAATCGATTGTCCCTGGAACTATACTTGAATCCTATGCCGCCAGCATTAAACGTTAAAGACCTGTGACAGCAATGCCAACAAGCCATCAACACCTAAGCTTCTATTCTCCTAAATGTTCTACTCTTCCACTACACACTATAACGAATGTATATTTGAAAGTGTGATTTCGCAGATGAGAAGATTGCTACAAGATATTTAGATGATTAAGCTTTTCAAGTCAGTATAGAATATATTTGTTTTATTTTTCAATCATTTACACAACTATCTATAGTAACACATTTGGGAATTAACACCTACCTACCCAATAAAACGTGATATCAATCCCTTCGTAAGCAAAAGAACTTTGGTTTGTTTCCAACAAGTAGAATATACACACACTCTACCTACATATATATCCACATTTACTTGCATCAAATAGTCGAACAGAAAACCAATTCGAAATGCTCAATTAAATCGTTTCCTTGGCTTCGCTCAGGTAGTTGTATTTCCAAATACGAAAATAGATTATCAGATGATGAGAAATTGTATCTTTAATTGGAAATCTTTGCACCACCCACATAGTATCTAAAATAAAATCTCACAGTGGTGTATTAGAATCAAGAGGACAATGCGGAGCATTCCGTGTGTTCTAAGCAACACGGTCTGTATCACAAATCAACCACAGAAACGTGTCCCCTTTAGATATTAATTTTCAGTTTTCATTGCAATTTCGTATTTGAATTTTCTATTTTCTAATTTAGTTTCCTTTCGTTTTTGCTTCAATTAGACACTCAAGGGTATTGAATTTGTTTTTAAGTAAAAAAAACTCTTCTCAAATCAAGATGGCCACATGCTCATTTGTACGACTATGTACCTATTGCATGACCACATTAAACCGTGCAACTACAACTTTTTGCTTTAAATCAGAGTCTGCAAATACATTGCACGTATACACTCATGATGTGAATTCCTCTGTACCCATCAACAAAGTTCTACCCACAAAAAAGCCATCAAACAAAGTATCCTTTGCGTCTATGCCATCGTTTAATTGAAATTTTTGACAAAGGGTAATCGCTTTTCTAATCCAATGGAACGCATTTTGTACGCTGTTAATGGTGCTGCCATAGTCCTCAGCCATGCAACTTAAATTGAATGCCCTGCCAACATAATACCTCCAATTAGAATTATCTACACGAAAATTTGCATCTACATCGAGCAGTTCGGATTAAAATTTAATTGGAAGCTATGGCATGGCCCGCTCTCTATCTCTCTTAGTATAAATACATAATATATAACTGTCGTGAATCTGATGCGCGCCTCCACGGGCCGTCAATGGGATTTAATGTACGTTCCTGTGCCGTCAGCAGCTATGGTTTTAGGAATCGCGGAAGTTGCACAATTAGCGAAGCCTCCCGAGCTAAGCCCCTAGTACATTAGTTTCATTAACGCTATTTAGGTGCTAAACTATATATGCTTGAGTATAGTGTTTTTATATATGCCATGAAACACGACATCCAACCAAAGTCCTTACTAAAGCGGAAAATCGCATGCGACGACTATCAGTATTATTAACGGCTCTGGCACATATCGGTCTAAAGCAATTAAAAGATTACCGACACGGTGTTCTGTAGCTGAGAGGAGACTAAAATCTGTCTGGAGTGAATAAACTAAATAGTGTTTAAGCGATTATAAGGTGAGTGCTGGTAATCAGTATTGAATCCACAAATCAATCTTATGGCTACCGTTTTTAATCGAACTTCAATCAATAACACAAAAAATATTATTTGTTTCCACCATTACAAAGAAAATTTATAAAGCAACTCCAACTGGTATTTGAAGCTGAACAGTTCGAACATTCACTGTGAGTAAGTGAATTTGAAAACTACTTTTCGTAATTTTACAAAAATATTGCTTACTTAAAAATTGGTCACGTTAATTAAAATGAAATAAATCTTCGAAGCAGCACGCTGCACCCCACAGGTAAGTCACAGGTAAGTGGGAGAGTTGTAATCCCTTCGAGATCGCGATGCTCGTAGCGCCAAGAATGTAAGAAGGAGATAAATCAATCTTCAGATTTCTACTCATTAAAAATTTTTTCTTGTGAACCCTTGAATTTCTAAAATTTAGTGCAGCAGAAAAACTTTAACAAGTTTTGTTGAGGACGTACTATTAAGATCTTACCATCGGTGGGGGAGGAGGATAATAAAAGCATAAACGCAATGATTTGAATTAAGAAACACAAAGTATCTCTCTTGTGCGAAGCCTCAATTGTAATACGTCTCAGTTTATAAATAATTTATCTTTTATATTTAAAATATACTAACACAGTTCATTCAATAAGCAAAGCAAAGTGAATAAGATATCAATAATTTTAGGACATTTTTGGGACAGGCAACAAAACAGCACAGACGCAATGTCAGCAAAAAGTACATGCAAACTAGTACAACTCATTTATTCTAGTTTGATTTGATAAGATGCAATAATAAGAGCAGAATATCTTTAAAAGAAAAATAGACCGATGTAAAGTTGAGCTATCAAGAAAAAGAAGATTTCGTCAAATTTACAATTTGCGTAATTAGACTTCCCAAAATGGATTCCTTTTCGGATTCAGATACATAACTGGTTGAAACCAATGGATCTACAGTGTGTTTTACATAAGATGCGACAAAAGCTCAGAACGAATAGTTTGGGCCAAAACAAAAATAAATCGTATAAGAGGCGGGGTCTGTCTCCGTTCTTTTCGACGGAAGGGGCAGCTTTCTAAAAGTTGACTTAGGTTTCTAAAAAAAATTATAAAAAATCAACTAAGTCATAACAAAGTGTTACTCAAAGCTAATACTTTTTCCAAAAAATACGTTTTTGTTCGGAAAATATAAATTCCAATCAGGGGAAATCCACAAAAACGGATTTTCTGGAAGAGAGTACCTTGCATATCTTTTAGTTTCTCAAAAAGTAAAAAAGATTTTCTCGTTCGGTTTTCCGTGTTTGACTAAGAATTGATAAGAGATTTGAATATTCAAAGAAAAAGTGATAATTTATAATGAAAAATTTTGTAAAAACTTTATTTAAAAAAAAAAGTCGATTTTGCTATCAAAACTTTAGTTTTGAGATTTGAGTACTCAAAAACTATTCACTAAACGAACGTAAATCAAAATGTTCATTAAAGAGCAAATACATGGTTTTCTGAAACACATATAGTAAGCGGCAGTATGCAGCTTCATTAATTTTTCTTGGAAAATCAAATCACCTTTTTACAAAAATACCCATCTAAACGCAGGAACACCTTTCTTGACTCAACCTATCCGTCCTGAGCTTTGGTCGCATCTTTTGCAAAACAACACTCTGTAAAAATAATACAGATGACCACGCATTTATGAAAAAATCTAATTGCTTTAAAAAGTGCAGATATGTGCATACAATGCCTTGGTCTTTAATTTAAGCTCCCATTGAAAGCGCAACTCAATGGAAAATTTTTTCTTTACCAATAAATAAAAAGGGTCCTTTTTTAAAATTTTTTTTGAAAATGCTATAAAAAAAAACTACTGAATATTTTCTCAAATTTCTTTTTTTATTTGAAAGTACAATCCTTCCGGTTAATAATGGAAAATAATTTCATTCAAATGGCTGCCTCAGCTGGCCATGCAGTGGCCTACACGATCGGTCCAATTTTTAGGCACATTATCGATTGTGTGCAACTGTATTTCACCAATGGCTTCACGAATATTGTCTTTTAAAACGTCAATTGTCTCTGGCTTGTAACACTTATCTTTTACGGCACCCCACAAATAATAGTCCAACGCTGTCAAATCGCAGCTCCGAGGAGGCCAAACGACAACAGCTCTAATACAATCTTCAAAAACAGGGCGCAAAACATCGAGTGTAGCTTCGGCTGTGTGGCACGTAGCGCCGTCCTGTTGAAACGAAATGTTGCCAATATCCTCCTCTTCAATTTTTGTGAACAAAAATTCGTTCTACACGGCCCGATAACGATCGCCATTGACTGTAACGGCCACTCCTTGCTCATTTTCGAAGAATGCCTCTGGACCAAAATCCGCACCTAACGGCTTTTCAATGTATGCGTGCGGGTTTTCTGTGCCCCTAATGCGACAATTTTGCTTGTTTACATACCCGCCAAGATCAAAATGAGCTTCATCTGAAAAGATTATTTTTTTTATTGGCAAAATCGGCAAAGTAATGTCGCAATATTTCCCATCGTTGTTCAAGCGTATACACAACCATATTCGTTCAGCGGAAGGATAAAACTAATTATCTGTCAAATCAAACATGAGCTAAGTGTTACAATTCACGAAATAAGCACTAGTTGAAAAAAAAACCTTAGATGGCGACCCTTTACTTAGGCAATCGATTTATATTTTTGAATAATGTGCTTCTTACATACTTAATAACTTTTCCAAACCAAAAATATTGTCTCTTAGTTTAGGATAAACATTAGGTGCGGTGAAAACAAAATTGATGAGCTTTGCTGAGTATATTTTTACTTATATCGCAAAACTTGGTAATTTTGGCCTGGGTCGGAATGAAGCTAAAATGGAAAAACGTTTTGTTTACGCAGACTTAAAGGAATCATCGGCCTATTTTGGACATTGTCTCTACGATTTTTTTGGACTTCCTTATGCAAAAATTTATTTTCCACGAGAAGTTACCGCAATTTGATGAGAAACTTAAATAGGTTCGGATTCATCCATTGGGTTGTATTTACTCGGATTCTTCGTAAGATATCGGTTAAAGTATCATAGGTATGAACTCTGCTTCTTTCAAATATGATCACTTTAATCGAACTAGTTTTTAGCGTTGGACTGCTTTGGACAACGAAGAAATAGGTCTACTAAAGATGTAAAGTATAAGCTAATGTAACAACAGAAAAAAATATTTTTAAAATAACTTTATATTTTAAATCAAAGAATGCTAAGAAAGGATATGGCCCTGACAAAGACGAACAGCAATTTTACTAATTTAGCTGGGCATTACAGTTTGACAATTGGATAGACCTTGTAGTACTCATATGGCATGGCGATTAGCATGTCTATTAGCCCAGAGGTTCACGGTTCGAATCCCAACAGGCGCAAAAATGTTTTACCGCCTTTCGAGGAATTGGGAGATCCTTAATTCATTCATTCAAAATTTTTTTTCTTTTTTTTTTTTAATCGGATAAACCTTGGTTGAGTGCCCCTTGATTGCGACAGCAAAGACGAGGCCTCATCCATCCACGATTTTTCCAACTCTGCTTCAAAAATCCATCCACTCATCAATACCACGTTAGATGAGAAAACAACATGTTTTTTAAGGTTATACCAGCCTAGCGTGGTACCTATATCCTATACTACTGTTTTGTTTTGGGAGGAATAAGCATGTCGCTAGCGAAAGCAGTGAGATTTTCTCAAATTGGTCAGTTATTTGATATCATGGTATTCATACTATGTTATCAATGGTTTCAGATTTTTATAAGTATAACTCGAGCATAGTAGCGAATCAATGCTAAAGTTCTTAGATGGTACCTATAGCCATAGTTTCGAGCAGAAGAAACAGCGCTATTCCCTATAACAGTAGTTCCATGACATAATATTCATATAATGATATTTATGATAAATTTGTGTCAATGCAGAGTTAGACTTGATAAAATTTGTTTCCCGGAAAGCTTTAAGCAATGTAAAAAAAATGTCAAACCTTCTTTAAAGCTGATAGCCCTTAGAGTAAGGGTACTTTTCAACCCTGACACTTAACTTTTCAGAAAGGTAATAATATAGAGCATTATCTTTCTGAAAAGTGTGCACAGCTGGCTTTGATTAAGTTTCGCTGCAATGTGAAATTTTCATCAGCCTCTAATATTTAACAAGGACCCCAAAGCCTTGTGCAAACAAATAAACACTAACATAGTCCAGACTAGAAAGACGTTAAATACTTTTTTCTTGTCTGATCTAACAAAGCATAAACAAAAATAAAGAAAATAAAGAAAGAAATTCACGTATCCACTCAAGAAAAGAAACTGCCACTTTCCAACACCCCACAATCGTCCTTCGAATAATTTTGCTCTTGAGTTTTAAAGTAACATTGGAAGATGGAACATTCAGTGTGGTAAATTTGGTGATTTAGACTTAAAAGTTCGTATTTATCTTCAAATTGGACGCTTATAAAGTACCTTCTTACTGCCATCTAGGGACATCCATCTTTGTTTATCTTATTGCCAGGTAGCTATCCGACCGAGAAATTTTTAAAGTATTTTTTACTTACACCTCCTCTCATTTATTCGGTATCATCATAAGCTTTCCCTCGGGGATATAAGACCCGGCAAACATCTAGACAAGCTCAGCGTAATGTATTTCTGCTATTTTCAATGATGTTTTATTTGCACTTTGACCTCCGCGACAGAGGTGGAAAAAAATTGACTTGGAATAAAAAGAAAGAAGAAAAAAAAGAAATGCCCGCGTCCGTTTGTTTCATCCGCAACGCACGGTAGATTTGCATAATTTATCGAAATATATTTGAATTTTCATGACCGTCATTACTCTCCGGACTCTGCATATTGTCATTGTGACAGAGACACGGGCAGTAACATGGGCAAAGATTCCCCTCATTGTAGATAACCATTATCCACCTTAATGGAGATAAGCTTACTTAAATGTGAGAAGTTTATGAAGTTCAATCAAGGCAAAGTCTCAGTCCAATGTCTATGGCAGTGAAAGTTTCATCTCCAGATTTACTCTAAGACGGAGAAGGGAATTTTTATGTTTACATTCAGTCCCTGGAAGGCCCTCGAAAGATTTTGATGATTCGTAAAACCTTTCACCACTTATCGTTTGCAGTTGCTGAAAACTATGAACAACATAGAAACCACAATCGCTAAATTTAATCCTTTTAAGAAAAAAAATTCAAAACACTCTCCATTTTGACAAGAGGCAACGTTTTACGATCCCATAATAAATTACACCCCAGTGTGTTGTAGATAACGAAATAAAACTTTTTGCCAGGGAAATTCGTAACGATTAACCAATTAAAATTCAAACTCGTGAGGACAATTCAGCATATTACCCCGAATTTATAAACCCAGAGAAATCATCATCACACCGTTGCCCTGTGCCGCAGAGTTTAAATTTCCGGCATAGCGATGTCGGCAATAGTCGGATTCCATAGGATGAGAGTTCATATAAAACCGTAGACACGTGACTAGGATTATTCGAAGTGAATTTGTAATTTTGTCTACAAACTCTTTTCCATTGCCATCGACCGTTCGACGTAGAGTAAAAGTTGTGACAGTGAAACGTGCTCCGATAGATACAAGTTAAATAGTTAATCCTTTTCTCAACGAAGTTATCGTACATTTACACGCACATACACAAAGCCCTCAGAGTGATTTGGTCGCATTTCACGTTAATACGGGAATTATATTTTAAGAATGTTGATAAACTTTGATTGTAAAATACAACCCTTTTGATACAGTTTCAGTGAATTCGACACGATATAATTTCAAAATTAATGAAAGGTAAAATCCACTTTTGTGATCAGAGCGAAAATTGTACGATAATTCCCCTCTGGGAAGTTCAAAAAAGGCGTAGCGAAAATATTCCGTGAATCTCATGAGCGTATTTATTTTACTTGCGATTATAGGTACTATAAGGCAAGTCTTGCAATCGTGCAGAAAAAAAATTTTGAGATAACAATTAAACATGACATTACGATGATAGAGAATACGAAAAAAGTGGGTCCTGCAATTCTGTCTGTCTGTCTGTCTGTGTGTCTGTCTGTCTGTATATGGATCTACAGCCTGAACCAATGGACCGATTTTCTTCAAAATTTGCAGTTAGGGTCTGTGGAGCATCCTACAGAGGGATTTTTGGAATTGGGTCTCTAGGTTTTGAAATAACGGTACCTGCCATACAACCGATATGATAATACTTATTTTTTTCGAAAACGGCTCCAACGATTTCGATAAAATTTTGTGTGAAGGATTAATTTAGGATTGTTTTTCTTATGATGCAAGAAAAATTTTTGGAAAAGGCCTAAAAACGGTACCTCCCATAGTACCGTTTTTTACAACCGACTTTCTCGTTAATGGCTGACACGATCTTGACGAAATTTTGGATTTAAGAACTCGTAAGTTGTTAAAGAAAGACTGCATATCAATATTTAAAAAAACTTAGTTTTGGAAATTTTTTTAAATTTTTTTAAAAAATTTTGATTTTTGAAAGTTACTTCGAAACTGTAACTTCGATTTTTTTCAAATTTTTTGTCAAAATAACTCCTGTTAAGATCTAGAACTTTGCATACTCGAAACTTTGCATACTCGACTTTAAAAAAAACAGTTTTTTAAAAAAAGTGAAAAATAAAAAACGGTTTTTTGGAAAAACTGGTCCAACGATTTTGATTAAATTTTCATCATTCCTGTGTATTAGCGATTGCAAAAGAATTGCGTTCTTAGATTTTTGCTTGAAACCTTTGGAATATTTAATTTAATTTTTTCATTATTTTGCGTGATTTAATTCAATTTCCATAATTAAAGTTTAGTTGGCAACCCTGTACCACAAAATATATTATGAAGAGCTAATACCAAAACCTTTAACTCAGTCTTTAGATTTTGATATCGTATTTAGAACACAATCGCAAGTTCGTGAGACCCAGTCGTGCCCATTTTTTAAAAACGTTTTCCGAGGTTAGTAACCACTTCGACTTTGCATTTACATGATAAAGTTCTTAGTTGCTTTTCACGATTTTATGAAAGCATGAAAAAGCCTTTAGTTCCCTTATTTCTGAGTTACAATTTTTTGTTTACTGATAATTCTAAAAACAAAATTACGAAATGAAATTAGTATTATTCCCTCACAAGGGATGGTTGTGAGAAATGCGCTAGGCCCAGGGGCTCCTCGCTCTGTAGCGCCACCCTATTTATTTTTTTTTTTAAATGAAATTAGTATTAAGGCGATATCTTCAATTCAATTCTAACAGACCACTTTAAACGGCTTCTTTCAAATCAAGAAAATCTAGACCAATTTCAATTTGCTTACCATGATGGACCGAAAATGAAATCCTTGAAATCCTTGATCGAGCTTTTTCAACTCAAGAGGTGAGGATTGTGTTACAAAGATGCAAGAACAACAAGGCTCCAGGTTACGATAGAGTCCCATACGAATTCTATAAGTTTTCTTCGGAACTCTTTGTAGAGAAATTAACGAAAGCCTACAACTACATTTTCGCAAATGAAAACTTCCCTGAAAGCTTCCAAAGAAATATCATCTTCCCACTTTATTAAAAAAGGTGATGTATATGACCCAGGTAATTACAGAGGAATTTCGTTCATGAACTGTGTCATGAAGGTTTTTACTGGCGTGATCCTAGACTTCGCCTTCGGCTCAATTGATCGCAAAGCTCTGTTCTATAAGCTAAGCTGCTTAGGTATATCAACCAAAATTATGGCAATGCTAAGGGGGCTGTATGAAAATAGCTTAACGGCAATATGGGATGGAAACGAAGTATCAGACTGGCTTTCATCGACTTCAGGAGTTAAACAAGCTTGCCTCTTGAGCCCGCTTATTTTCTCACTATTCCTGGGTGACCTCACAAGCTACCTTCCCGGTGGTATTTGTTTTGCTGGTACTAAAATAAAGGCACTTTTATACGCTGACGATATTGTCATGTTCGCAGAGACAAATATGATGCAAATCATGATTAACAAATTGCAGTTGTACTGCCAGCTATGGAGCCTTACTGTTAACACTAGTAAATCAAAAATAATGATTTTCCGAAACGGCACTGGACGATACGCAAGAGAAGAGAGATGGAAATTCATGAATACGGACATCGAGGTGGTAAAAGAATGTAAATACTTGGGTGTTATCATTACGCCATCGCTATCGTTCACAAAGCATTTGCAGAAGCTGTCAGAGCTGTCCCCTTCACCATGCCATAGCGTACGCTGACGACCTAATAGCGTACAGAACAGGTCCAAAGATCGAGGTCATCAGAATACTCTTACAGCGTGACTTCGATAAGATTCAGCAATATTGCGATGACTGGAAGTTGAAAATCAACTTCCAGAAATCGGAAACAATTGTGTTTAGAACCTCGTTGACTCGGGCCTCAAGGGATACGAGAAAGAACTGGCGAAAGCTGGTGATCGTTGATCTATATGGCCACCCACTGCCAAGAAAAGTAGTAGTCAAGTACCTGGGCATCTGGCTAGATCAGTATCTATATTTTAACAAACATATGGATTCTGCTCTGGCCAGGGCTAGAGGAGCTTTTGCTCTGACAAGGCGACTGTTTCACAGCAGTCAACTTGATAGCAGAGTGAAGGTGATTTGCTACATGGCCCTTATAAGGCCAATGATTGTCTATGGGTGCCCTGTATGGTTCAATGTTACAGCGTCTCAGATGGAAAAGATTCGGGTGTTTGAGAGACAGTGTCTGCGTACCTGTCTTGGATTGCACAGAACACCAGAGTCGGAGTACAGAAAATATTATCCTAATGAGGTCCTTTACAACGGGGCTCAAATAAACAGAATCGACAACTTCTTGATAAAACTGACTCGGGGTCATACTGCAAGGGCGATGTCTTCGAACAATGGCCTGATATTTGGGGCTTACTACCCCAACATAGAATATATGGAGAGAACACGTTTCAGTGGCTTTGTCCCACCGGAGGCTTTCCTCTATTTTGACATGATAGGTTTGATACAGGACAGATTGGCGGTTCCGTTAATCTACCACGTCTGCCGTAAGTCCGTAGAACGACGGCTCCTTTACAACCGGGACGTCGCCGCAGTAGGCGGAGAAGTTGAAGAGCTCCTCCGGTACAGTAGGGCGGTTTCAGATCGCGATCGACGGGACGTTATCAAAACGTCGAATATGTTCTGGTGGTTGTCTGAGCAACATAGGGAAAATGTTACGGATAGCGAGTCGCCTATGGCTGGCTTACAAAGGTTTAGTGTGTAAGACTTAGGGTATAGGGGGTAGGCATAGTGGCAACCAAAAAAAAAATTATAAAAACAAAAAAAAAAAAATAATTATAAAAATTAAAGCGGCGTCGAAAATCAAAAAAAAAAAAATTGTAAAAATTAAAAATCAAAAAAAATGTAAAAATGACTGTGCGTCCCCGAAATTAAAAAAAAAATAGAAAAAATACAAAACCCCAAAAAAAATTATAAAACACAAAAAACAAAAAAAAAAAAAAATTACAAAAAGCTACTATGGCTGCTCTAGTTTTAAGTAGTTTTAATTAGTCTAAGTAGTTTTAAGAAAAACATAAAAAAGGATCGAAAAAGCTAAGTTTTTTAAAAATGTTCTTAGCTCTAATACTAGTTATAGTTAGAAATAGATATTAGATCATTAGGCCGAAAGGCATTAGAAATAAGTTATTGTATAATTTAGAGTACCCGCCTAGGGTCAGTCGGCAAAAGCCAACGCTATAATTAGTGATATCCCAAAATAATTATAATTGTAATTATGCTCATAAATTTTATAAATATTGCTAAATAAAGTCACTATACTACTACTACTACTACTACTACTCTACGTCAGATGTAAACCAAGGATAGCTTTTGCTCCGTACAGAAACAGTTTTAAGGGGAACATGTTTGTCGAACAATTCAAATACCAACGATTGGATAAAATCCACTTTGTCATTGGGATTAGAGAAACTATGACATAAATGCCAGGGGAAAATCATTGCATCGGCTTGTAGTACAACATTTTTTATAGCCTTATAGTCTCTGAACTGAAATGACAAAGGGGTTAGCACACGGGAAAAAAGTATGTCATATGTATAAAACATCAGGTCATGGTCAGATATGTCATCCACTGATAATTGGTCTTGTAAGACAACGTTCGAAATATCAGAAACAATCATGAGGTCAAAGAGACTCGGATTAGAGATAAGGCAAAAACGCTTAGCAAAGGAATTTAAAACATGAAGTCCATTAGCCGCAATTTCACCCATTAATTGTTTTTCCCGACTGTCTTGCGCTATATTCTTCACTTTTCAATCGGAAAAGGATCTTGATGACTTTGGAAATGCCCAGAATGTACTCAATTTCGTTTCTAATTTGCTATTTGATTGAGTTTTGCTTTAATCTTCTTCATTCTTCCTTCAGAGTATAATTTTCAAGCTTGTTTTGATGTTCTTAATAACAGAGCATTCGTTTCAGTACTTTATTGTTATTTAATTTATTTACAATTTCTGATGCGATTTATTCTGAATTTTAGTTTAAGAACAAAGTTATTGAATGAAGTTTGCATTGAAGTGTTCTAGTACGTTCGTCTGCCGCTTAAAGTCATTCATCGGAAAAGAGTTTTCATACTTCTCTTAGTGTTCTAAGAACTTTAAAAAGTTGATACCTCTGAATATAACAAATTTCCGACATCATTTTACAAGGTTCTCAGTTTTGGAACATAGTTATTGAAGGAATTTCAAATAGAAGTACTCTTTTTTTTAAATCGTTTGTAATTTCCAATCGGAAAAGGATTATAATGCTTCTGTTGCGTTTTCCCATTGCACCACAGTAGATACTTGTATCACTTTCTTTTCAAAAGTCCGATGAAAGGCAATAGAAAGGCATTTATAGTAAATTTCTATTGGTGATTATGAATTATAAAACCTTCTCACTCAACAATCTTAATGCTCCATTTAAAGTCATTTAACTCCAATCAACTTTACAATTAGAAACCATATTATTTCTATGATGCTCATCATCATCATAATGACCACAATTCAGTACTGAGGGCCATCATCTAAGTATGAGATCACGTACATTGTGTGTTGTGTCATCCCAAATGAATACATAACACAATTTCCAAGCCATTTCAAAGAAAGTACTATCATCAGCAAAGAGCAACATCATCAGTATACACTATGACAACAAACTATTATTCTACGACTTAAAAGACAACGCTGCTCGTTATGGGAATAGCCCGATGTTTTTCTGTTGCTCCAAAGGGAATATTTTGCTAAATCCATCTTTTCAATTAAGTTCAGATATAAAACAGGACGAACAAACCACCCACCACTACCATTGAAGCATGGCGATGTTTTCACTTAACTTGGGGTTGACATTTTTCTTAGTTTTTTTTTCTTCTTATATATTTTTGTGTTGGGCATAGTGCTTGTAGAGTCTGCACCTTTGGTGAACATTAGTTGATTACTATACCCATGAGCAAAAGTCAATTTTAGGTTATACATATATGCCTGGCTTCAAGCAAGTTTCTTACACAAATGTGTAGACTCCGAATGTGGCTCGATGATTTATGACGTCTGATTTTCCAGCAGTCATTAGAATAGTTTCTTTCTTCTCTTTTTTAATAATACCTACCATAAATGAAGGCTAGTTCATTGGCTGACAAGTACAAGGATATTTGGGGATGATCTCTTAAGTTCCATTCAAAAATCTCTAGAGAACTTGACCAAGAAATCAGCAACATAGATGCGGATAGGTTCTACTTACCCTTGATACTTAAAGCTATTTATTTCATACAAATATGTCCGAAGAAAGCATTTCTTTTTTAAGTGAAATCTATTTTGGGACTTTCATACTTATAATCCCAAGCGGTCTCGTGTTTGTCTGAATTTAACTTCCAAAGTTGATAAACGCTTTCGTTGTAGTGGCAGGCTTTTATGGAAATTTAAATGAATGCGAATAGCAGTTTTGGGTTTAATTTTCTGTCAAAAGGCAAAATGAACTTATCTTTAATTTTTATTTTTCTCCGCCCCCTTGGCCAAATGTCAATTGCCGCCTCTAGATTCTTGATGTATCCAATACACAAAGAGATTCACCAAGGATGCCTCTGGTTAATTAAGAACGTATATAAGTATATCTTTAAATATTTAAATGAGCCCACGGGGTGATTTTAATAGAAGAAGTTACACCCAAACGACCTTTTTGGTAACATTAGAAAACTTGGTAATTGAAGCAGTTAAGTTTTGTCGGAAGGCAGTTTTTAACAATTGAATTGTTGTGTTACAACGATAAGGTCTGCTTGTGACTGTTTAAATTTAATATCTTTTTTCCTTTGAATGAATATGAGAATGGAGAGTAGCTTGAAACTATGTGAATTAAGAAATTCATTAACTTAACTATCGTAAAATTACCTAAGGGAACATAACAATTTACCGTCGATGTCGGTCGATTAAGGTAAAATTAATTGCCCATTAGAAACGATTGTATGAGACATCGGGTTGAGCTGGCTCACGATTCTCATCTCCAAACTTATAAGAGGTGACAGTTTGCCTAATCAATGGAGGGAAAGTTTTCTTCTTCCAATGTACAAGGGAAAGGGAGATACCAGAAGCTGTGACAACTATCGTTCGATCAAGTTGATGTCCCACACTATGAAGATCGTTGAGCGGGTCTTGGATAGCCGACTGCGGAAAATAATAAGGCTTTCTGATGACCAATGCGGGTTTGTCGCGGGTAAGTCAACTACAGACGCAATCCAAAGTATAAGGATCATTATGGAAAAACACCGAGATGCCTTAGAGGATTTGCATATTGTGTTGGTTGACTTCGAAAAAGCATTCGATCGACAACCACGAGATCTGATATGGGTGGCCCTCAGACACCGAGGAGTTCCTGAAGCCTATGTGCGAATAATTATGGACATGTACGAGGGAGCAGTTACAAAAGTGAGATGCCCAGCTGGAGTCACCGCAGAATTCCAAATAACAGTAGGTGTACATCAGGGAAGTGTCTTGAGTCCACTGCTCTTTATTGCTGTTCTGGATTATTTGCTCGAAGGAAAAGTAACGGACAATAAAGTAAAACAATTATTCTTTGCTGACGATGGAGCCATCATAAGCGAGGATCCTACATCCCTGCAACGAGCACTTGACGTTTGGATTGATGTTCTGGAAGGAAATGGGTACCGTATTAGCGCTAAAAAGACTGAATACCTGTGCTGCCCTTTTTCTGATCCAGACAAGCCTATTCCACACATTTATTTGAATGGAAATGTGCTTCCCAAGTGTGAAAAGTTTAAATATCTGGGATCTATGATCAATAGTGAAGCAACTTGTGATGACGACATCAATCATCGAGTAAGCGTAGGGTGGATGAAGTGGCGAGAAAACTCCGCTATCTTCTGTGATCGAAAAATGCCCCCTAAGCTGAAGGGAAGACTCTACACAGCAGTTGTCCGTCCAGCTCTGACATACGGTTCACAATGTTGGACAATGTACATAAAGTATGAGAGCAAATTGACGGCAGCCGAAATGAAGATGCTTCGGATGACAGCAGGAGTAACAAAGCTTGATCGAATTAGAAGTACTAAGATCCGTGGAAGCCTTCATGTCAAAAGTACCATCTTGGACAAAATTCAGCACGACCGGCTCAGTTGGTATTGTCATGTTCAAAGGAGAGATCCGCAGAACCCCGTCCAAAAGGCAATATCGTACAACGTTTCAACAAATTCGCGACGAAAAAGAAAAGGCAGGCCAAAACACTCCTGGTACAAGCAAATGCAAAAACAGCAGCATTTGGTTGGCCTCAGACATGGAACAATACAAAACCGGGAGGCTTGCCGACGCTTTCTGAGGTCAACGCGGCGTACCCCACAGGCGGATCACTAGTGTGAAGCAGAAAAGTGGGAGAGTTGTGATCGCTTCAAGATCACTACTCGTAACGCCGGAAATGGAAAGAAGAAGAAGAAACGATTGTATGGTCTCTTAATACAAATATGGAAATATGAGCCAAGTTTTAGAGGGAACCCATAAGGCTGTTCATAATTATCTCGATCGCACTCTTTTGACTCAATTCATATGATTGAAGATTCCTTCAACTCTTTGTTAATCCATCCTTTGCAACTCAGTGTTCGTTTCAAAGATGGATAGGGAAAACTTTTCTTTGCAAGCGAAAAAGGAGTTTGAATTTCCTTCTGAATTGGGTTAAAACGCTCAATTCCACAGCTAGACTCGCTCAAAACCCACTCATCCATACAAAGTAATTGTGTAGAATCATAGCAAAGGGTTGTAAAACACTTTAGCTTTATTACTCAGATAGGTGAACATTACATAGTTCGTGGCGAAACTGGACCCAACCAACATCCTTCGGCAATAATCTCGATTTGGAGTGATGTCTTTCCAGATCTGCACTCAGCTCGGTTGAGAACTTCCACTTGTTTGATTGCGCCACCTAAGACGAGGTCTTTCCCTTCCTCGATTTATTCCCTGCAATGTGCTTTCCCGTTTAGCCCGCGCGTTGATGTTCATCCGCTCGACATGGCCCACCCATCGTAGCCTCACGATGCGCACTCTACTAGCTTAGCTATGCTAATGTCGTGGTACAGCATATAGCTCATACAATTTCTTGTTGTCTCTTCTTCTTCATACATTCATTTTTCTGTGTAAATGACCAAGGGATGCTTCATACTCTTTCGCTAGGGTCTATGCTTCCGCGCCGTAAAGCAGGACATCAGGAATTATCAAGGTCTTATAAATGGTTACCTTGGTTTTTTAGAGAGGGTTTTGTTTCTCGATTGCCTTCTTAGCCCAAAGAAGCAACGGTTGGCAAGAGTTATTCTCTCCGCACTGATGTTGTTTTCCGTTTCTATAGGAGATCCTTGGCAGACGAAGTCCTGTACTACCTTGAAGTTATGGGGTTCTATTGCGACGTTTGGTCAATTCGTCAATGCTCTCTTTCCTTGTTTGATGACAGCAAAGTAGTTCGTTTTACCTTCACTAACCATCACTTTCTCCGCTTCTGTTTCAATGCACGGAAAAGCACAAATAAAAAGCACTCTAAAGTCTTCTCATTACGTTAATAACGCCTGCGGAAGCGATTAATTTTACAGATTTTTGAAACATACCTTTATGATGTCAAAGAAATCGCATGACAGTTTATAGTCTGGTCAAAATCCTTTTTCGGCATCGGCGAGTTCTTTACCGAAGAGCGTGCATCCTTCAAATCATCCTGCATAGTGTTTTACAGTGATGACTGGCTAGGGCTCTGCACTGTTGGCCTCTGTAGTCACTGTGATACGCGGCCTTACAATCCACAAGAAGATACTGTATATCGATATAATATTTTCCAGCTTTGTCGTAATGTGAAATTTTTGTCGATAGCGGACGTTTCAGCTCTAAAATTGATAAAGGCCTATCCAATTGTTGACGTTGGGGCTACAGATACCGTACTTCTATATTCAACACTCTGTTTTAGTGTTGAAAGACTCTGAAAGGGGTTTCTGCTGAAAAATTTTTAATTTAATTTTGGTGGGGGCAAAACCCCCATTTATTAGGCTTAATATAAGCTATTAACTTACAAACTAAGAAACTTAATAGCTTAAGACTTAAACTAACTATGTAGTTGGAGGGCTTAGGAGACGAAATTTTAGGCAGGAAGTACTCATATTGAAGTAGAAACAAGAAGAGTGAGAATTGACATTCCTCAGCATTCGGGAGATGGGTTCATTGGAGCCGTAAGAGGTTCGATGGGTGGGAAGATAGAAGAGACGGTGATTCCGAGTGTTACGAGGGTTAGTATTTAGAAAAATGGATTCGTCAAGGGCTGGACAGTCAATGGTACCTACCTCTAAAGATTCGGTGAATGAAGAGAATGTCAAATATATCTCTTCGATCTTTCAGCTTATTGAGGTTGAGGAGTTTGATTCAGTCTTGATAAGGAGGTAATATAAAAGGATTACTCCAATTAAGACCTCGAAGAGCAAATCGGAGGAAACGGCGTTGTATGCTCTCAATTCTGGCAATGTGCACTTGTTGGAAAGGCGACCAGACTTGACAAGCGTATTCAAGAAGCAGACGAACAAATGAAAAGTAAAGGGATCGGGTTACGTAGGGGTCTGCAAATTCTTTGGACCAACGTTTCACGAAGCCAAGTGCTGAATTTGCTTTAAGGATTATATCGTCGATATGCTTGAAGAAATTCAGCTCACGGTAGCAAATAATCCCAAGGTCACGGATCACTTGAACGGTGGAAATGATTTGACCGTTTAGAAGATAGAGACGGGGAGGAGATTAGATGCGTTTAAGTTGGAGGTGGGAAGAGTCTTCAGAAGAAGAAATGACTGGGTAAAACTTAGTATCGTCCGCATAGAGAGAGATAGAGGAGTGTTTGATGATCATTTCAATGTCGTTAATACTGAGAATGAAAAGGATAGGGCCTAAATAGCTGACATTGGGAACACGGGATGTAGCTAAAAAACGGCTGTATAAGGCGGATCTGAACCGAAAGCTGTAAAAACGGTTTTCCAAATAAGAAGAAATTCATCTCAACAGAATGGATTCAAAGCCGAGGGTTGAAATTTTAAAAGAAATAAGTTTATGGAAGATTTTATCGAAAGCTTTACTAAATTCAGTTTAAATTACATCGACCTCCTTTCCATTCTCCAAGGCTGAGAGGGAAAATGAGAGAAAGTTAACGAGGTTTGTTGTTGTTGACCTGTGTACAGATCACAACTCACTTCAATTGCAAATCGCAAAATAG
Source organism: Melanostoma scalare (assembly GCA_949752695.1). Lineage (NCBI taxonomy): Eukaryota > Metazoa > Arthropoda > Insecta > Diptera > Syrphidae > Melanostoma > Melanostoma scalare. The sequence continues at coordinate 21,560,941 of OX456986.1, forward strand.
AGCTCTTATCAATATCCTTTCACAGCCTGTCATGTCGGAAGTAATAGTCAAGTCTTAACAAAGATGATTAAGAGAGAGATGGAGCGTGTGTTAAGCAAATTATTGTTTTTCATTTCTAGTTTTTCCCATTCTCGACAAAAACAGTTTTTCTATGCTTTTGATTCAAGAGTAACTTAGTTTTTTTCCAAAGCTTAAACAAGAAATTCCAAAAGCAACCAACAACATTGCCTAAATGAGAATAAGTCACGACTCACGACACATTGAACAGAAACACTACATGCATTACATTCACACCTAAAATTATAACAAAGCCACATTATGTTGGAATGAACTGAAAAAGTAGTAAATATTAGAAAGTTGAAAAAGTCACCCTTTATTATTTACTCATGCGGAATTGCGTCATTAAAACAAAACAATAAATTGTTTCGTGAATTATGGATCAGCTATTGACGAACAAAGTATATCTGTGTTTACCCTGATTTACGCTGCCAACGTTAACTTTCGATACCTAAATTTTTCAACACGAATGTGTGTATCACCTCAGAAAATCCATGAATACTTCTTATTTCGATATAAAAAAGGCGAAATTAGGCGTCCTTAAACAAAATTGTTTTCTCACTTCCTATAGTTAAATTTCACACAATTGTTTTCTTTTTCTTTATTTGTTTGTGTCGCTCATTGGAGTGCTCCTTTAATTTTTCTATTTGAATTGAAAGCCTATGACCAACTCAATGGAAGTTAGTATATCATTTTGATAAGAATCTCCTCATTTTCTCTCTCAGGTATTCTAATATTGTTCTTTAAGTATCCGCAACGTTTATCAGGCCAAGACTTATCGATAGAAATTTATCAAAGTCACAGCAACCACCTCAAAACGGAAATCACCTGCCATTATCCGACAATAGTGCTCTTATTCATTGCTTCCTTAATTCAATTAACTTGTGAACTTTGGACATTTATTAGATGTCAAGTGCCATACAAACACACATCCAAAGCAAACTCCAGATAAGCTTGGGCTCTCACCAACACGCCGACAACATTTTATATCCAATCTAGTCAAGAGGAAGTTATTCGCTCAATATAATCGGTTAATTGTGAAATTAACAATGAGTATCGTCATTACGCTTGATTTAATATCCGAGAGTTTGTATAGACAAGGACGTCGATCCTGGGATGATAATATTGAATGGGCTGGGGGTTACTTTATGAATGAGTAATTTGTCTTCCTTGGCTCTGAAACTTAGTTTATTCATTTGGTAGTGTTGCTTTTGATACACAGGGCTATGAACGAGCAGTTTATCGGCACCGGTGTGGTGCACAAGGAAGGGTGAAAGTAATTATTTTTCTTATGGGTTGTTTTTATTCTATTTTGTCTGTTGTTTGCATTACAATAAAACAGCTGAATTGATATCACTTCATGTTTGTCATAAATTAACATGCTCTATCAAAGCTCCCGAAATAGAACGACCACCATTAACTATAATAGCAAGTGTAAAATCGAGTGTGGCTACTATAGGGACACTAATGAGGCACTTGTGCTGAAGTAAGATTGGGAAATGTAGGGTGAAAGTGGATAGTTACATGGAACCAGCAAATAATTTGGGAGAAGGAAGTCTTCCAATCGACAACAGTGTTGGGAAAGGTCTTACCAAGATTTATGTAGTTACTGAGTGAATGAATAAAATTTAGATTCAGCTTTTTAGGATCGAACCCACTTGATCATAACAAAAGCTACATACTTTTAAGGAGCAGGAAACCAAAGTAAAGCTTCACAAAGGAACCTTCATAAAGATATAGGGTTTAAAAAGATGGTCTAGAGGTGTGGTTAAACTTACAACAGGGCAAAAAGAAAATACAGAAAGTCAACGGTTTTGAAAGGTAGGATTCCATTATTACTCACCTTAATTTTCAAGTTCCCTGTAGGCTTTTAAAGTGTATTCAAAAGAATTTCCGACTGGAATCGGAAGTTTAAGTGGAAATGGAAGTGGAAGTGGTATCGGAATCGGAAGAGAGGTACAAGTGGAAGTGGGAGTAAAAATGGAAATAGAAGTGTGTGACGCCTGACTGCTTAGTAACTTAGAGGATCTAATTCTCAAGTTATCTGTAGCCCTCTGGAGTGGATTATCTCCACCTAACGACTGGAAGTTGATGTACAAGTGGAAATGTGAGTGGAAGTGAACGTGAAAGAAAAAGTGGAATTTCAAGAAGTGACATAAGTGAAAATGGAAGTAGAAATGAAAGTGGAAGAGTAATTGGCAGTAGAAGTAGAAGTGGAAGTGGAGATGTAAATAGAAGTCTAAGTTTGGAATTGAAGTGGAAATTGAATTCCAAGAAGTGGTTGAAGTAAAAATGGGAGTGGAAGTTGAAGTGCAAGTTGAGAGGTAAACAGAAGTTTAAATTTGGAATGGAAGTGGAGGTGGAAGTGGGAGTGAAATTCCAAGAAGTCACATGAGTGGGAATGGAAGTGGAAGTGGAATTTGCTGTGGAAGTGGAAATGTAAATAGGAGTTTAATTTTGAAATGGAAGTAAAGGTGGAAGTAGAAGTGGAATTCCAAGAAGTGATAGAAGTAAAAATGGGAGTGGAAGTTGAAGTGCAAGAGGAAATGTAAATAGAAGTTTGAGTTGGAATGTAGGGAGACGTGGAAATGGAAATACAACTGGAAGAACAAAACAAGTAGAGAATTTATTTTAATGTAATGAGTTAACAGCTCGTAGTTGAAAATTCAAAGTTAAGGGTTTGGAGTATGGAGTATGGAGTATGGAACATGGAGTATGGAGTATGGAGTATGGAGTTTGGAGTATGGAGTATGGAGTATGGAGTATGGAGTATGGAGTATGGAGTATGGAGTAAGGATTATGGAGTGTGGAGTATGGAGTATGGAGTATGGAGTATGGAGTATGGAGTATGGAGTATGGAGTATGGAGTATGGAGTATGGAGTATGGAGTATGGAGTATGGAGTATGGAGTATGGAGTATGGAGTATGGAGTATGGAGTATGGAGTATGGAGTATGGAGTTTGGAGTTTGGACTATGAAGTTTGCAGTATGGACTCTGGAATAACGATTATAGAGCTATAAGTTTACAGTTGCAGTTGAAGTCCACAGTTTGAAGTTTAGAATTTATATATAGAGTTGTGGAGTTAAAGAGTAGAAAGTTAAGAACTTAGTGTTAAGAGTGCGGCTTAAAGTAAACAAAAACTTGTCTATAGGTTTTTGAATCACTCAATTTTATAGCTTTCTATGTAATCCAACAAAAACATTCACTAAAGTTAACTATCGGCAACATCAAAAAGACCATTTCAGAAAAGACATCTAATTCAAAAAATAACCTCGTCAAACTTGAACCAAGTGCTCGTAACTCGCCTTATAAGCACTCATAAAAGTAACTACTTCATCCTTCATCGCTTTATGGTGTTTTTTTTTTTTTTTTTAATAGTATTCCCATGCAGCTGGTTTAAATAAAATTCTTTTTTTTAAATTGCGCATGTTAAACAACCTCTCTCAAATCCATCGTAAATTTTTATTTTCTATTCTATTGCAATGTCATTTTTTCTAAGTCAATTTTGTTTTGTCGCCTTTCATCAGCACATTGAATGGAAGCATTCAACGAGAAAAGAAAGAAAAGAAAAAAGGTTTTTTTATTATTTTATTTTGCATCTGCGAAACCGACTCCATGAAGAAATACGTTTCCCTCACAAGAAAAATAAAAATGGAAACAGAAAAAGAAGGAAACAATTTTTTGCTGATTTCATAGTGTAATCAAACTCATCCTGAAGAGATCCTAATTTTCAAATTTATACTTCCTCCTTCGTCGTTTTACTTTTTTGTCGTCATCTTGTTCTTTTTTTGTTGTTGTTGTTGTTGTTGTTGTGTTCTTGCTATAAATTCATTTTGTTACGTTAGGGAAGAACGTGGTTCTTGAAAAGGGGTAAGAGGTGCAAACATATTCAACTCAACACAACAAGCAACCGAGTACGCTTTGAGAGATATTTTGGGTTCAGCTTGTGCCATTTTCGATTGTCTAAAAGACGTTTTTCTTCTTTGCTTTTTGTATTGTTAGTGCTTTCTTTTCTTTTTATTTTCACATCATTTTATTTCAGCTATTTTTCTCATCAGAAAGCAACACCCCCGTTCAGCCTCGCATTTGGCGAAAATACGTGACACCTAAATAATTTTAAGCATTGCACTCTGTTTTTTCTTCGCTAGCTTTCCGGAACGTGCCTCAAAGGAAATAGGGAAATTTTGGCAAGTTCCGATCCCTCACCCGTGAAAACAAAAGCACAACAAAACAACAAAAAGAAAAAATAGAAAATTACGTTTTCATCTCTCCCATCTTTTGCTGCCAACGCCCGCGTCGAGACAAGAACAAGGTAGAATTGTGGTCTTCCGAATAAATTGGTTTCGTTTGAATCGAAAAGGATAATTCCAGATGGGGTTTCCATCCACGATAGCATTTGTTTTGTCTTTATTATACGCGTGTATGTGTGTGCATGGCAATGAGCCTTTTTTAAAGGTTCTTTCGCTTTGAATGGTGATGAAAGTTTTACATTGTTCGGGCAATAAAATGCAAAAGCAGAATAAATAGTTTTGCAATTTAAAAAAGCTTTGCGGAAAAGCAGTATTTGCATATTCTCATTCACGGGGTGGAACCAACCCTTTTGAGGGTGCTGAAGCTGCTCTCACTCCACAATGGTCAAAATCCTGAAAGAAAATCCTAAAAATCAATTTAAATGGACAACCTTTATTTGGCTTTCCATTATTTGTATCTGTTACATCTGATACAGGAGACGATCTAAACAAAAATATCTTCAGCAGTCTCAAGAATCTATTTTTTGATAGAGAATTTGGTCACCAAATTGAAGTAATAAAATACAATGTGGGTACGGTAAAAACAGTACTGGAAACCTCACTGAGAAATGGTGAAAAAAAAGATTGGTTGTTGTACCAGTATGCCTACATAAACTATGTAAGGCAGCCACATTTCTCCGAAATGAGCACATTTTTCGTGTCCTCTTCAAATCTCTTACCCTCTTTATTACTTTACTATTTACTATTACTTTAAGTCTTAGTCAAAGTCTTAATCTAAGCACAGATCTTAATTTAAGTCACAGACTTTGGCTAAGTTTTAGTCTTAGTCTCAGTCTAACTCATAGTCAAGTGTGTGCGTATTACTTACTCTTAGTTTTAATTTTAGTCTGAGTCTATATCTTGTTCTTAGTCATAGTCTCATTCTAAGTTTTAGCCTTAGTCACAGTCATAGTCTTAGTCTTAGTTTTAGCCATAGTGTATTAGTTTTGGTCTTAGTCTTAGTCTCATCTTTACTCTTAGAGTTTTAGTCCTAGTCTTAATCTTAGTCTTAGACTCAGTCTCTTGATCAGAGTCTGAGTTTGAGTCTACGCCTCAATCATGATTTTCGTCTTAGTCTGAGTCATGTTTTTAGTCTTAGTCTCAGTCTTATTTAGAGTTTTAGTCATACTTTAGAGTTTAAGTCCTAGTTTTAGTTAAAGTTTAAGTTTAAGTTTTTGCCATAGTCATCTCCATAGTCCTAGTTTTAGCCTTTGTCTTAATTTTACTCTCACTCTTGCTCTTACTCTTACTCATGCTTTTGCTCTTACTCTTGCTCTTACCCTTACTCTTACTCTAACTCTTAATCTTACTCTTACTCTAACTCTTGCTCTTACCGTTACTCTTACTCTTACTCTTACTCTTACTCTTACTCTTACTCTTACTCTTACTCTTACTCTAACTCTTACTCTTACTCTTACTCTTACCGTTACTCTTACTCTTACTCTTACTCTTACTCTTACTCTTACTCTTACTCTTACTCTTACTCTTACTCTTACTCTTACTCTTACTCTTACTCTTACTCTTACTCTTACTCTTACTCTTACTCTTACTCTTACTCTTACTCTTACTCTTACTCTTACTCTTACTCTTACTCTTACTCTTACTCTTACTCTTACTCTTACTCTTACTCTTCCTCTTCCTCATATTTCAACTTGGCCTCTAACCCACTTTGATTTCTAACACACAACTTTGTTGAATCAACTATTTTTGGGGAATGTGGGAGCCTTCAGAAAAGAAATGCTTAAAAAATAAAATTGTTTGTCATTCATTAGAGATTTAGTTACTCAAAAGAAAACCTTTCACCCGAATTTTTTCAGAAGAAAATATAAGACTAACTAACAACAATTAGTGTCTCAGCATCAAAGGATCTTTTATCTTTCAAATGCCTCCAATTCACACTATTTTTTTAACTCTGCCCTTTCCTCACATCGTCCCTGCTCCGGCAAACAAGTTTCAAAAGACTAAAGTTTTTATTGAAGACAGAAGGCAGTTACTCTTACTACTCTTAGACGAGCCGTAATTTTCTTATTGTATTTCATATTCCGTTTTATTTGCCAGCGTTTCCATAGTTAAAACTTTGCTCATAAATTTCTTTTGATTTATTCATAAACGAAACTAAGCCATAACCCATCGCTTCTGTTAAAGATCAGAAACGATGACGCTACGTTGAGTTTTCGTCGACTAATATTTTATTATTCCCATTTGGAAGTTATCCTGTTTGTTTGGTTTGTATGTTGTTTATTGTTTTCTTTGTATCCTTTGGTGTGTCTGACAATGAAAACAGGAAAAAAAAAGATAGAAAACAAAAATTGTTGTTTTCAGCTAAAGTCTTAATCGAAAAGAAGAGCATTCAACTAAGTTTTCCAATTAAATTACTCAACTGGAGACTACTGGGAATAACATTAGAGATGTTGTTCGACTTGGTTTTTATTGCGGCCATAGTCACATTAGCATTTAAAGAGCCCGTCTGGGGTCCAAAGGGCCTGCCGAGCATTATGATTCATTTCTAAAAAGGATAAATATTCTTAAATTAGTGAACTTCAAGACTTAAAATGTGACAGTTTCTTTTTTTCCTAAGAAACTTAGAGAGAAAAACATATGAGAAGTCTTTTAGGGCTCATAAGAAAGGTCAAATTAAAATTTATGAAAAAGGGAGGTAAATATTACCAGAAGCTCTTATTTGACTCAGAGTGCGATGTCATAATTATTCAGTTTTTTTTACAATTGCTCAGTTGACTGGTTCTCCAATCCGGACCTGAGAACTCGTCCATCAAAGTAGAGTGACTAGTCAGATTGTTCTTTTTCTCTCTAGATTTATAAGGACCGAAGAAAAATACACTCTGCACGTGCAAAATATTGTTAAATTAATTTCTCGCCGATGCGGTGTCGGAAGTGCGACGTGCTATATGCTTAAAAACATCTGGTGCGACTTGAGAGCCTATTAAAACCAAATGTTACCAAATAAATTGCAAGACATTTACGAGTGCTCAGTATTCAGGAAAAGAAGGCAGAAGATGTTGATTTTTTTTTTATTACTGGTTTCAACTAAGGGTATACCATGTGAATACATTTTATAAATTGAGAGCCATATTGATGGGTAATGAATTCTAGACACATAAAATATACATATACGTAGACGAATGGATGCCAATTTGTTGCTGATGGTCGTTTATTTTTAAGACAAGCACTGAAATATCTGCAGACAGTATGGTTTGCTTATGACTTGGAAGTGTGACACTTGAAACCTAACTCATTTCTAATCAGACACCTTGAAATTAAGTACAAATAAAAATCGTTTTATGTGGTGTTTGTGAAGCAGTCATGTCAACAATAAAATCAAGAGAGCAAGTTAAAATCAACGCTAAATGAATTGGAATAAAAATCAATTGTTCAGTTGAAAAAACAGCGTCACTTAACAGTGAAGACTTTAACTGATAGAAATGAATGTAATGCACATACAAGGTTGAATGTTGTGATGTGTTTAGAGGGTCTAAGGACTCCCTTTGAAGTTGATTGTCTTTATTTTTTTATAGTCGGCGCTTATGAAAAGCAGGGAGGTGCCGCAATCATGTTCTTTATAAAATTGTATCGGCAGACGGCTTAACAGCCATGCTTTATTTATCTTTTGTTTGTTATAAATTTCTGTACGTTTAGATTGAATAATAATAAAAAAAAATATATCTTAAATTGTATTTATATAACGCGGACCTTGTGTCGTTTTTGTTCCTCTGAGCAACACACCGTTGTTTCCTTCCACTGCAGCTGGCCTGGTAAATTCTTCTTTTTAGGTGTCTAGTTCCGGTACTTTGCTCATCACAGCAAATTTCATTCTTGTCGTTATCATATTGTACATATTATGTGTACGAATTCCTTTCAAGTATTTTCAACAGATCACTTATAAAATAATAATGCACATGTCTTCAATGGATGCATCGAAAACATCCATTTTTTAAAGATTCTTCCTCTTCGTCCTCCTCTCCCTCTTCATCATTTGCATCTTTTCTAGATCTTAATCTTTTTTATCCTCTTCATTCTCTTCTTCCTCAAATCTTTCCATTTTCATCATCCGCCTCATTTTCCTCATCTTTTTCATCCTCTTCATTCTTTTCATCCTTTTCACCCTCTTTATTTTCCTCACCTTCTTTGTCTTCTCCATCTTCTTCACTCTCTTCATTATCTTCATCCTCATACATTTTATACTCATACTATTTATCTTCCTGATCCTCTTGATTCTCTTGATCCTCCTGATCCTCTTGGTTCTCCTGGTCCTGATGATCCTCCTGATCTTCCTAATCCTCCTCTTCCTCATTCTACTAATTCTCCTGATACTCTCCATCTTCCTCATCCTTAACATCCTCATCCTCATCCTCATCCTCATCCTCATCCTCATCCTCATCCTCATCCTCATCCTCATCCTCATCCTCATCCTCATCCTCATCCTCATCCTCATCCTCATCCTCATCCTCATCCTCATCCTCATCCTCATCCTCATCCTCATCCTCATCCTCATCCTCATCCTCATCCTCATCCTCATCCTCATCCTCATCCTCATCCTCATCCTCATCCTCATCCTCATCCTCATCCTCATCCTCATCCTCATCCTCATCCTCATCCTCATCCTCATCCTCATCCTCATCCTCATCCTCATCCTCATCCTCATCATACTCATCCTCCTCTTTCTTCGCATGCTTATCATTCTCCTCATCCTCAATAACTACTCCATCCTCATCATTCTCCTCATCCTCCTTATAATCCTGATCCTCCACATCTTTCACATCCTTCACATCCCCATCCTCCTTATCCTCCTGATCCTCCACATCTTTCACATCCTTCACATCCTCATCCTCGTTTGCTAACTTATTCTTCTCTTCCCCCACACGTAAATTACGCATCGACTCTGAACGTCAACATCGACTAACTTGAAACAGAACAGAAGGAATTTCAGCGATTTTTTGCTGCCTTAATGAATTGCTTTGGTGATTCTTTTATTTACTCGAGAAATTGAAAGAAACCTCTCGTCACCAAAATATTTTGAAACACTAATAAATTCTTTTTTCATAAAATTCAAAGAAAACATACCTAGTTTAGAAGTATTTTCAAGACAGCATAATATGTCAACTTACTTAATTCTTTATTTCTGATGAAATTCTATTCTCTCCGTTTCTTCATATAAACGGATTGAGGAAAAAAAACACAAGATCATAAACCCATCCACTTGGAAAGAACAAAGTCCGTCTTATTCTCCTTCCATTTGAAGAAGTAAATTAAAATGCCTCCTGCTTGCTGGGTACCTACATAATTTTTTTTTTTAATTTCAATCGCAACATTGACTTCATGTTACAGCTTCTTCTGTCACACAAAAACTACCATCACAAATAACTCCAACAATGCACTCCCGAACGATCTTAACTTTCACAGTCAAGTAAATGTAGGTATAGCTTTACTCCAAAACTAAAGATACTATACACTATTACAACAACAACACACAAGAAAGCGCCGAAACACAAAATTAAAATAAAAAAAAACATTAACTGCCTTCTCTCATTTATCTTTAAGCGCAAATTCTCAAAGTAGTATAAATCTCAGTCATTCATCTTGGAGCGGAAAATGTGTCTTTTTACTTCCTTTTTGATTTTCTGGAAATTTTTCCCTATTCAAAAGAAAATTTCCATACACAAGAGTAGTAAACGAAGAAGAACAAGAACAAGAAAGGTTTACTACATACATTGTGAGGGTGGAGTTCAAGGATTTCTTCCATGTCATGCACACTGACACACCCACATATCTACAAACACTCATATCTACAAAGACACAAAATTATCTAAGCATGGTCCCTTGGAGCTCTATTCCTATACCAAAGCCATTGAGCTTTGCAAAAATCTCTTTGAAACGGATGTACTCAATCAGATTTAAGGCAAAAATAAAACATTACCTGCCTGATGGTAGGTACGTAGGTAGGTAAGTTCATGAACCTGGCAATGGTATGAAGGCAGGGGAAGGTTAAAAAAAAACTCAAATTTTTTGCTGGCCCTAATGCGCGTCTGACACTTTTTCATTTTGGCAGGCCATTTTTACCTCTCAGTGTTAATACTTGCCAAAGTGATTCTTTCGCATGCTGAGGGACTTTGAATTTTTCTACTGCTAATCATTCGAGTTGGTTGTTTTTTTGTTTTACTTTTTTTGAAAGTATTTTCGTGGGTAAAATCAAAAACTTTTTCGTGTTTACATGGGCATTGCAGTGTTGGTTATGATTTTTAGATGAATTTCACCAGTGTTTTGTTAAGCTTTTGAATTTAAATTGGATAGGTAACGGAGTTTGGATAATAGTTCGAGGGTGGACAGCTTTTTGATGAAAATTTTACATCTCTTTGAAGTTTGGAAAGAAAAACAATTAAATTCAGATGACCGCCTCGGGAACATTCTCAGAATGCAATTGTAATTTTCAACCACTTTTTTTTAATATTTCCGGCAGTATCTGCCCCAATGTTGTTTATAATGCGCGTAGAGTTCGGGGTTTCTCGAGAAAAAAAGGGTCTTTTTCGTAGTCCAACTGAAAATAATGTAACAGTGTCAAATAGCATGATCTTTGTGGCCAATTGACATCGCGAAAAGGTGAAACTGCGCGACCATACGCTCAAGAAGCGCATTTACGACATTTTGAATGATCAGCATGCTTCAATTGTTGCGTGATTTTTATAAAGTGATGAAGACTCAAATCTAAACGCGAAATCTGTCGAAGTGGGGTGTAAGACAAGTTCTATGCTGTGAACTCCAAGAAATCGACAAATTTGAATAGTTGATAAGACCTGCACGGCAATATATTCGAGTGAGTGCTCATTCTGATGATGCATATGTTCACGACATTATTAACTATTGAATTCTCTTCAAATATCGTCATTACTTAATCTGTGTCCTGCGTAGTCGTTCGATTATGAACACAAAAATCATCGCATGATGCCCGAAAAGTGCCTATGTTTGATTCATCAGATTTAATACTAATAATACTTAACGCTGTACTCACTAATGTAACTTTATTCCATAAACTCCATTTACCAGCCATCCCTGTTGTTCACTTCTGAACACTGAGCTATTTTTGTTCACTTTCGTTGTTCTTATAGCCCAGTTCACACTGTACAATTAGTTGGACAGACTTCGTTTGATGGAAGTTGGATGGTCTGATGTAGTTTGCGTTCACACTTATCAAGCTTGTCGTCCAACTTTATGTCACATACCCTCCCACTTCATCCAACTTCTAGATTTTCAAAAATTTTTGAAAACCATCCAACAAGCGGTCGTATGAAGGGTTCACACTATCAAGCATTGGTTTGTCAAGCCTAAGTCTGTCCAACTAATTGTACAGTGTGAACAGGGCTTATGACATTTCAAATGAGAGCTGATTCTGATAGGTGTCAAATGGCAGTGCTACCAACTTAAAATCACGAAACACTGCAATATGGGAATGCAGAGATTGTCTATAGAAATTAGATAGAATTTTCCATTTTCACTTTCAATAGTTATAAATGGTGGTTTTTAAGAGTTTCAGTTGTAAGTAGTAACTCCGTTTCCAGTGTTTATCAGTTAGAATATTTGTGGTTAGCAAGTTTTGCCATTTCACAATGAATAGATTTACTTCAGATCTACGCGTGCAAATTGTTATTCCCGACACACGGCCCCAATTGCTCGGAAAAGTGGTCGAAAATTGGACTTTCCGGTTGCGCTTCATTTGAGCCAGTTGTTGGGGACATTATGCCTCAATTCGTTTTTAAGAAATTAAAAAGAGAATAAGTAGCTAATTTCCCATTTTCATCAACAGAAAAAAATGCAAAACTAATTCTCAACTTTCGTGTCCTGGTGAAATTCCTCAATTGCAAATGTTTCAGGTTCAGGACATAAATGACACTTATTTCGGTAAAGTGTAACAATAAATGGATTGTGCGTACTTAAATACATTTTAAAGCTCACATGCTGTGCGATGGTTTGGCAATAATCCGCGCTAGTGTTTATCGTCATTATTCCCCCCTCTCTCTCTTCAAATCCAAGTTTGTTTGTATATTTTTTTTCTCCGCCCGGTGGTTTAACGTACCAAAACGCTATCAAAATGAAAGCCATTAATTCTGCGAGATTGATCCTTTATGTAAATTTGTGCTTGTAACTATGTTTGTGTGTGTATGTTTGTTTCTTCTTTTTTTTCTTTTGTCAGTATGCTGGCAAGTAGCTTTGCCTATTCCTTGAGTTTGAAGCAAAAGCTGGAAGAGGCTTATAATTTGAACATGCTGATAAGAAATACCGCAACAAGCGAAAGTGAAAGAAGCAATTAGGGGGATGAAGTATGGGTGGTTGGGTGGCGAATGTGACTTGACAAGTTTTGGTTAAAATGAAAATGTTTTTCACCACGTTTTTCAGATAGAGCATAGGGAATGATATTTTTGTTTTGTTCTATTCAAACGTTGCTAGGTATAGGTTTCTTAACAAATGGCTTTAAGAATGTTCATGTGTGTTCATTTTTTCAATTTTGTGGTCTTAAGGATCCCATTATTCGTTCATGTAGATGTTTTCTTGATATGCTATTAGAAAAAGACATTTTAGGGGAGGACATTTAGTAAACTCACTCGTCGTTATTTAAAAAAAAAAAAAAGATTTCAAAACAAGCAAGTGGAGTGAAAAGTTAAATGAGATTAAAGCAATCAGTGCGCGTTGGGATGTTTTAAAGTAAGTTCTTGTAACTGCAACTGCTTTTTATCAAGGAATCGAAGACTAACATCTGCTGGGTGCAATTCTCAATAAATCAATATCCAGCTGTACAGAATGAATTGCACAAGAGCTCGTAAAAGGGCCGGAGCGAGTAGGTTAAATTGACGAAGAACACCTTTTAGTGTATGTCATGCAACTGGCGATTTGCGTGTCTCACAGAATTGATAGGCTCTTCGATAGCAATACGACTGCACTTTCTTTCTTAGCATGAAGAAAAATGTAACCTAATCTGAAGGAAGGACCGCGGTCGTTTTAGAAGTGCCAATATGAGAGGAAGCTTTCATGTCAAAAATACCATCTTGAAAGACCGGCTAAGTACTAATGGTACAGACAAATTTAACGACATCTGCATTCCAAACTTGAAACAATGCTACCCCCGAAAGATTGCTGATATTTTCTGAAGTTTACTCGGCGTAACCCATGCACGATCACGATCACTTGTGTGAAGCAGATAAGCCGGTAAGGGATGATGAAGACATCATCAGATCGAAGATTCTCAGGTTTCATTCATCGAGCAAGCTTTTTCTAATACTAGCTCACAGACCATATGGTGCATGATGCTTTTCCGCTATTTACCAGCTGTTAGAAAAGTTCCGTTTCAAGGCCTTTTATATGTTCAGTCTTTCTGATTATTATGAAAAGCTTATTTCTTTTCAGGCTTTGAGGAAAACAGTTGCTGATGGAGTGATGATCGTACACTTCAAAAGAAAGCGGTATTAACGATATCATGATTTCATACAACAGTCTGCAGGACTACTATTCCGATCCTCATAAGCGACGCTGATTCTAAAGTTATCTGTCCGTACTGGTGTTTGCTGGATTCGTAGTTTGTAACCAAGGAATGATGACTTTTCAATCGCTTTCAAATTAGCAATCATGCTCTTTGTTTTTCTGAATCAGATGTTACACCTTTCATAAGCAGCAATAGCTTTCATTTGATCTAGTCTTGGCGCGAATTTGTTGGGTAAGTTTTTTTCTTTTGACTGCATTCGTAGTCGAACTAAGGTTTGCACTTTAGTGGACAAGTAAGACAAAGTGGCTGCTGTTCGCGTATTCAGCGACATTTTTGGATAGTAGATTAAGGTAAATTATGTGGCTATCGGTTGCGATTGCTGCTTTTTAGATTAAAATATGCGTCACCATATTCTTTCGGTTTAGAGGTTCACATGATATCCTTCTTCGCACTGTTGTAAGTAGTAAATAAATACTAGGGCACAATAGTTGGGGAGGATCAGAGCTAAATGAACATCTCTTGAATATTCCTGAGTACTGAAAATGCCAGATGAGAAAGCGCTTTTCATACATTTCAAGGCGGTATTCCTATCGGATGACTTGCCAATTTCTTACGGACGGTGATTATCGCTAAAAATTATTAACTGGATATCGAACCCGACCAGTTAATAGTCCGACACTCTTACCGCATTACACCACAAATATGACGAGGAAGTAAGTAACCCGATCAAATGTTTCCCTTCATAAGAGATGCACGTCAAAGTGGAAGGCCTTGCGGCGATTGCAACGAGATCAATCATTTTGACATGGTGCTTCTTGTCCTAAACAATCTTAAGAAGATTTACTGACTAAGCTTCGAATCAACTCCTAAAGACTTCAAGATGCAGGTTTTCACAATTACTGAAGTACCTACCTATCTACATCTGTTCCTGTTTCAATTTCCTTCCCTTTTTTTTTGCAATGATATAAAAAATCAAAATTAAAACAGCGCAATACAATTCACCAGTCAAACTCCCCGTCTCCCCAGTTCCTTTCAGATGCAGTAATTATGGAATTCATTAGCTTTAGTGCGGTTTACAAGGCATAGTTTTTTCCTTGTGCTGTCTATAGATAAACTCAAGCGTAATAATTCAGATGTGCTATAGTAGATATAAAACACCGCAGTGTGCACGATAACCATCTGCTCCAGATTGGCTCCACAGTCTTTTTCCTCTAACATAACTTTTTATGTGCAAATCCCGTAAAACATAAAGACTAAAAATTTCATTAACGACCAACACAAAAAAGGACTCTTTTTTCCCTTCAACACACACATTTAATAGCTTCCATAAGCCTCTCTGTGCATTTGAATGCGTGAAACACCCTCTGTTGCCACAATTACCACAGATATACAAGCATAGCAAGAACGTGAGCCTCTCATTCTCTATCAAGGATAGTAAAATTATGAGCATTCTTTGCATCCCATCTTTCCCCAACTTCCGACCTTAACTTTAACCCATTTGAAGAACGCCTCGTCGCCTATTTCTCAATGAGGTAAGAGTGCCATTATATTACGCTTTGCATCCTGAATTTCTAGGGAGTTTTTTTTCCACTTTTTTTTTAATTTTTTGCACAGACATCCGGTTTTCATATTTTCATTGCTTCTCTTTGTTTGCCATTTTCATTCTATTCTATTACGAGATTCCGGTTTTGTTCTTCAACACAAACATCCCAGGACTTAGTCGCTCTTGTCTTTTGCGCGGAAAAGCAATTTCAGAGTTTCGTCCTCTATCCATGCGATGTCCTAGATGACATGTAATTAAAATAGTGTGAAATATTATCTGTGGAAAATGGAAGAGAAAAAACAAAAAGCGAAGAGTTCCTGTTATTAACGTTCCAATGCACACCTATGTTCACTTCTATTTTGCTACACAGTGCCGCGGTTTATTCTACTCTACGTGTATAAAAGTTGCATTGTGTGGGTTAACCTTTTGGAACCAAACGGTGTGTGAGGCAAATTCTTTTCTTTTGTTGTGACTGTACGATGCCAACCAGCAACGATTCCAGTTTTGATTGCTAATATACGAGTATTCTAGATGTTATAAATGTGTAGGCATGTTTTTGCCCCACCTTGGCAATCTTTTCTAAAAGATCAAAAGTATCCTTGCTGTGGCACTCGTGTATGCAAACATATTTTCACATGTGATGCTGGCTACTCTATGTTGAGTAAATCTCTTTTGTTTGAAACGTAGGCTGAATTTTAAAGGAACTACAATGACAAATCATAGTCTATAGGCAGGTCAGTAGTTAGAAGCTTGTGCTAAAGTTACAATTGACTAATAATTGCCCTTTAAACAGCTGTCGAAACTTAGAAATATGGCTTTTTAAAATATACTTATTGTTTCCTCAGTCACGATATGAGAATTTAAGCAAAGTCCAATGAATTTCAAGTTCTAAGAAAACATGCCTTGCGATTTTAGAGTAAGGTCGATGCTCAAATCTAAGTTTCATCCCGTATTCCTTATTTAAAGGTGGTATAGAGATGAATTGACAAATTTTGCGATTTAAGTTACTTTCTTACTACCGGCATGGCAGTAGGTTCCCTTCATTCTTTTGAGAAGAAAATGCAAAATAAGCCTGACCTAGTTCTTTTGCTTCAATATCCTCCTTTTGCAGTGCTTAAATACTGAATTTTTATTCCATCAAAAGCCGGATAGTAGGTAGTAATCAATTTAAGAAATGTAGCTTCTTTTTTCTTGCCAGTGCCAGAGATACCAAAAGAAGTACCCGAAGTAACTTTATGGAAAAAAAGAAGGGAAAGAAAAGTTTTGACGAAGAAAAAAATCAAACGCAGAGATTCCCAAACAATTTTTGCAAGATGTCGGGGATGGGTTACGTTTCCTTGTCTCAAATCAACCCAACACACGACTTATTGTGAGTGCGAAACTATGGGAGATCCTACTCAAATTGCTGCAAATTTTCCGTAAAGGTGAACTGTTCATGTGACGAAGAGCGTCTTACAGTAGAACGCAAAAAATTTGGCCCAAAAAATCCTCCCATTGGTTAATGCTACTTACCTGATAAGAAACTAATCGCCAAACCATCCAGTTATGCACACGTTTGCCAGTTCAGTCAATATGAATGCAGCAAACCCAAAAAACTTTCGATTACAAATCTATATCTTTATCTATACATATAATAAAAACGTAACAGTTTGTTTGTTTGTGCACTCTAATCTCAGGAACGGCTTATCCTATCTAGATTGGGTTTTCAGTAGTAAATTGTGGTAAGCTTCACTTAACATTTCATTTCATGTCAATCGGTTGATAAATAAAAAAGTTATGCCAATTCTTGCAGACGAAGTTGCTGGCACACCTAGTTTACAATAAATGTTCCAAAAGAAACTCTTCGATGAAAGCCACCAACCAAAATTCTAACATTCTAACACTGAAGGGAAAAACTCTTTAAGTGATTGTTCGAATGCCGATTGAATTGGTAGTGCAAAAGATGAAATGGATATTATAAACGATCTTAACCCATTTAAGCTTTAGGAATCAATTAAGAAGAAAATCGAGAAAACAGAAGCTTATAGCACTTAACCAGATTGGTTGGAGAAGCCCTCTGAAGTTCCTCTATGAACTTGTTTACAATCAAACTTTGGTTCGAAAATCCAAAGAAAACAAAGAGAAAATACTCAAACGCCTGGAACAGATACTCTTAAAATCTGACTCAATAGCCAAAGCCAATTCCTCAAATTTGACAATGACTGCCGAGTGTGAAGAAGGCGCTGTCGGCGCTGTACAGTATTCCCCCTCTCATCTGAGAAAAAGGTGAAGAAGATCCAGTGCAGGAGTAGCCCGCTATAGTCGATAAGAATGCTCAAGGCGATTATTTATGGTTGATGAATCAAATCAGATCAGATGATCAGACCGTGAATTTGTCCGGTGGGTTGCGATGATAGAGAAAAATACTTGGCAATATGATGAAAAATTAAACAAAATTCAGATTCAGCAATAAAATTTTCTAATTCAGATTTTTTCTACTTAAATTAGATTTTGAGTCTTATATCCGTTTATTCCCATAGCATAAGGTGATTCACTATTCGTTCGTAGATAGTAGTTACCCATGGCGCTGGAAATCAATCAAATCGTTTATAAATCAAATGAAAATATTCCTCTGTCAATTAAACTTACTCCATAGGGCAATCAATCCCCATTTCAACAGTTTTCTTCTCCAAATTCTCTTCACTATCTAAGAGAAATTGATCATAGCTCGAGGCAGGGAGTCCCAAAAACTTTGTCCCGTTAATATCAGCAACACTCTCTGCCCAGAGTTGCCATGATCTAATATGACTACACACATCTACTCAAATATGTATGTTTATTTCTTTGTCATATTGAAACTGGTGATATTCTTACCTTCCGGACTCAATGGTTTGAAATTACCTTGCGGGCATCCTGGTTGTATTGATCGCCCGCCATTCGGCCAAAAATCTACATGACCTATTTCGAATGGTGTGCCTCCATATCCGCTGTCGGTGTGAATTGCCTGAAGAAATTCTGCGTCATTCTTATCAAGGGTTTTCAAAAACGGATGAAAGACTAAAAAAGCTGCGTCTAATGCTGCCATTCTTAAATTGAAACAATGCAGTTTATATTAAAATATAAGAAAACCAAGACTGAGGGCAGACGTACCGATAAAATTTCTTCTCTCCATTTGATTTGTTCATAATGTCTCTTCCTGTCAATGCGGCGAGCTGAGCCCCAAGAGAATGTGCTACCACTTCGAAATTCTCTCTTTCGATACCAGCATTGTACAAACTCAAAATCGAATCGGCAAGAAATGGGGCCAACTGAAAAGATTGGTTTTAATGGTTTGCTGATTCCCTTTTTTTGAGTTTTGATTCTACCATTTCAATGTTTGAAAGCGACACTGTTCGAAGTTCACCTGCTGCTGCTTTCGCCCAATCGACGGTTATTATGTTGACAGTCTTTCGTTTCAAATAAGCATCAACAATCACATGAACACTCTCATGGTCTTGTGTTTCTGTGTATCCATGGAAATACAGGTGCGTTTTTTCGTATATAAAGTTTTCATTGTTGAGAATATCAGCAGCGTCGGAAAGGTTGTACACCATAGAGTCACTGAAATTGGGCCTAAATTGGAGAATATCTCAAATGTCTTCTTTAGAACATAAAAATAGACCCAACGATTACTTACCCGTAGTAAAGGATTAATTTTGTGTCGTTAAGATCAATCACTGCCAAAACCAAACAACAGCAACTATATTCCCAACTGAGTAAAATCGTAATTAGAATTTTTGAAACGTGGAAAGCCATGCTTAAGTGAAGACGTTTCACTGCAAACTGTGTGATCTTGTCCAAAGATTTTTTCCAAGTGCAATCTCATATCAGTTTATGTGCTTTTTATTATGTCGTTACAACTTCAATTAAAATATCTAACAAAGTGGCTTTAATCTGCCATAGACAATATAACTAGCTTTTTGAAAGGTTGTTAACTACATAATTATAGATTCAAGGAGGAAGAGATTTTTCTTTACTGATATAAGAGTTTTTGCTGAGAAGAAAAAAAATTTGTTCACCAAAAATTTAAACAACGGAATTGATGTTAATAGTTTTTGTCATGCTACTATAGAAATTGAGTCGTCGTTGATTTCTCGACGGTTAAAAAATACTTAATAATTAATTACACTGCTTGAAAATAAAACTTTTTTCCGACGGGTGCCATGTAAAGCTACTAGAGATAATTTGAGGGTGCTGATGACGATGACATCATTCATTTTTTGAGGTTAGCTCATATAAGGAAGATATTTGACGCCTAAGTTAACGTTTAAAGTTGGATGTTATATGAGCTTCGATCCTTTAATTCTCGCCTGGCATGAACTACATTCAATTCCTTTCCTTGCCGCAAATGAAATCATCATTAAAAGGATACGGTTTTCAACTAGTGAGCAAACACACTCAAGAAGAATTAGTGAGCAAGCATCCCACATGATTGTTTTTGTTTCTTTTTGCGTTGCCGTCAATGAGAAGTAATTTTACTCTAATTTGAATACTGGGAAGAAACATGCTTATATTGTTGCATATAATTTTTGAGTTAAAAATATTCGATGATAAGGTTTGTATTAATAACACAACACTTCAAGTTGCCACAAAATGAGTCATAATGCCGGCTTAAAATGTTTGTTCAATCAATTAGATCAGATATTCCTTTTAAGTCACTCTTAATTTTAAATCAGGAAAATTTTGTTGTATTAAATACTCAAAACCTTACTTCAACTCAAGTACTTCTAAAAAAAAAAACCAAAATACTATTCCAAACTTTTATTTTCAAATAAAATGAACGTTGTTTTTACTTTCCGAGTTAATCAGTGCTTTAGAGGTCTAAGGGCCTTGTGGCATGGGGGCTTTAAGGAAATAAGAAGTGGAGGCTCCCTGGCCCCATGAAGTATTTCAAATAAAATGAACAATTGTGTTAAGTCGATTTTTTCAATATATGAGCATAATTTACTACGAAAACATAAACAAAAGTGTAATCAAAACGGAAACAAGAACTACCTGAAATCGAATTTGAGGTTTAACGAACGAAACCTTCAGAGCTTTTTTCGTATAAAAATTGTTTAGAATTACCCGAATTACCGCATCAGTGATCGAGTAAGTGAGTACTATTTTTCTTTCAAAATTCACTCACATAAGCCCGATGTTCATTTATCGACTTCAATTCGTTCAAATACTGCCGAAAGAACGTCAAATTGTGGTACTATAGCGCTGAAAAACGTGTCAGTCAAGCTTTGACAGACCTATTTTTTATAATTTTCAATTTTTAAAGTGAATACTCTTGAACGCGAATCTCAATACGAATGTTTAAGAATGTAAGCTCTGAGTTTTTCGAGAATTTGGTATAGTAAAATAGTTCTGCAGATTGCTCTTTTCCATAGATTTTTTTGTATGAGTCGATCAAAGACAAATTGAACAATTTAATAACCAAAAGTAGGTTTCAACTCATTCTGGTGCCAATGTGTAAAAAATTTCAGCTTCCATTTCCTCTATTTGAATAAGAAATCCGAATCTGAACCGTACAACTTCATGAAGCAATCTTTCAGGAAAAGAAATACATAGCTGGTCGAACACTGAGATAAAGGCTGCGATACTTTATATTTCTCCCATGGTAACTGATTTGCGTTTTGTGCTTTCCCGTTTTGGTGCTGAATCAACGTCACGTTTCTCCTTTAGCCCTGGTGCGCATTCGTCAGTCAGAGATACTTTTTTGGCAGCTTCCTCATATTTATAAAAATCATTTTTTTTGAATTCCACGAAGCACCTCAATGATTCAAATGCACGAATAATTGTTGGGTCTTGTTCCAAAAGAGGGCGAATAAACCGTTTTGAAGCCCACTCATCTTCTGTAGAAGTGTAGAATGTGCGCTGTGTTTTTTGGTCTTTGTCGGAAGATATTCGAATGCTGGTAGGAGCTTCTTCGATTTCCGAAAAACCGTCGACAAGTAGTCGTCGCTTCATAAGCTGCAACTCAACAAGAACAATGATAATTCGATAATATTTCGATCAGAGTTCCGTATTGTTCTGTATTCGTTGTGAAAAAATGTATATACATAAATTCATAATGAAATCAAACAATTCAACAGGTGATATGCTGGAGTTGGCAGCTGTCTTTCCAACTAAAGAGAATCAAAACAACACGGTTCAAACGCATATAAATGACTTATCTCCAAAATGAAAACCTGCATCCTTTTATATTTCCCAACCCTGTTTGCAGCATTGTCGTACGATTAAAGATTGGCCACGGCAATCCACAATGTCTATTTGTTATTTAACTGTTACCTGAAAATTTGAGTAGAGCGTATGACAGCAGTTTGGCAAAATGGTGAAAAATATTTCTTTTGGCGTCGATTCGTCTTTATGTTCTATAAAGAACTAGCTGAGCCGCCCGGCTTTGCTCGAGTCTGTAGTTTTAAGGTTCCAGTTCTGGGAATTTGGGGAAGAAATATAATCTGTCTTACTGTGGGACTAAGTGGTATCCTAATGCTGAAAGAATTTTTGAAATCTATCCAGCAGTTTCTAAGTTTCCGTTCCCATGGAAATATTTGAATTAAATGTAGGTCTATCTCACTGAGGCTGAGGGATAATGTAACATTCCTAGAGTTAAAAGAATTTTTGAAATCAAATCAAGTAACTTTATGGTTCCCGTCCTCGTTCCCTTTTCTGTTCCCGTGGGATTATATAGGGATGAAATACACGCCAAGTTACTGAGGGATTATGTGGCATCCCAGTGCAGAACGAATTTTTGAAATTTGTCCAGTAGCTTCTAGGTTTCCGTTCACAACCTCGTTCCTGTGGGAATCTTCCGTTCCCATGGAAATATGTGAATGAAATGTAAGTCTATGTCACTGAGGGATAATGTAACATTCCAGAGTTGAAAGAATTTTTGAACTCGGTCAAGTAACTTTATGGTTCCCGTCCTCGTTCCCGTTTCTGTTCCTGTGGGATTATAGGGATGAAATATAGTTTAAGTTACTGATGAAGGGAGTAAATGTAGCACCCCTAGTGCTGAAAGATTTTTTGAAATCTGCGGAGTAGTTTCTAATTTTCCGTTCCCAGCCCCGTTCCTGTGGGAATATGGGGATCAAACCTTGACAGGAACCATCTCTGAACTAAACTATGTCTACCCTGAAAATTTCATAAAAATCCGTTGGGTGGTTTAGGAGTTTACCCCGGACATACATACATACATACATACATACATCCTACTTTATATATATAGATTAGAAATTTTTTTAAGTCTGGCGCAGTACAGCCCTCTTTCGTGGAGACCCGATTGACCTAACCCAAATGCGGTTCTGAAGTTTATTTTTATTTTTACTTTATAAGTCTGTTATTTCACTTTATTTGCCTGAAACCCATATTTGTTTTGTTTTTCGGCCAAGTCCATTTCAAAAGTTATCACTTGTTAGAGGCGTTCATTATATCATTTGTAGTTAGTAATCCCATTTTAAAGTTAGAGCGATTAATTAGAGCCTGTGCTATCAATTAAAAATGTGCCGACATAAATTTTGCGCCAAATTTTAACTTCAAGTGAGGTCGGAAGATCTTTTTCAATATCAATATATCAAAACTCCTACTATTCCTACAAAAAAAAAAGAATCAACATCATTAAATACAATCTCCCTAGGATAGGCAATAACTTAAAATACATCTATCACCGTTCATAAGTAGTTGCATACTATAAGATACTCTGTTATATGAATTATTTTTAGGTAGATACTGGCCAGCGATACCACTTTGCTTCAATTGAACAGCAATATTGGTTCGAATTTTCATCAAATTAATGCTCCAATGTTATAGAATTTTAAATCCACTTTTTTCTTTGATTTCAATGATTCAATGTTCAACGTTAAATTAGAATTTTCAAAAAAACAAGGCCACTTTTTGAGGTTCCGCATTGAACATGTTATAGCTCATGGAAAAATGACAAGACGGAATCGAAAACGCAAAATTTCGCTGTCCTTTGCATTGTGCAGTACGCTGCTTATTTGCGGAGTGGGTTCTGTGGGTGGATAGTTGAAGAAGATTTCTTTGTACAATTTTTAGAATTCTGCACACTTTTCCGTAAATCATTTTATTCCGGATCTTGACAGTTGTATTGATTTCTTTATTATCTTTGTACCACAACGAATTATATTTTTTGGAAAAAGAGATTAAAGTAGACCCAAAACAAAAATTAATAAAAAATAAATCAAGAAAAACCAATTGTGGAAAAAAGCTTTTTTAAATTAATTTTGCTCATATAAATTAATTTCTTATCTACTTCTGGTGGGGACTTTACTTGACTTTGTTTGTCACTTTTTTTGAAAGAGCTGACAATACTCTACATATTTTCCGCTGAGGGTTCCTTCACGATTTTATCGTGGGTGAGCAGTGGGAGACCAACGAAAAATTTCGTTTGACATCAGCATATGAATTCTAGTCACACGACAAATTACATAGTCAAAATGATATCTCGAAGTACTTAAATTTTTTTATTTTCACGACAAATTTGCGATAAATTATAGTGACAATCAACAAACCTAGAAAATTTTAAAGTGATAGTGCTAACTTGACGGACATTTGAAGACGAGGTGCGGAGTAGATTAGAAGTATCAACAACAAACTATGAGCTACACCGCGACATGAGTATAGTTAGAAGAGTGTTTATGCGAGATTGATTTGAGCAGGCAGAGCGGATGAGCACCGACGCTCAGGGCTTGATAGGGTTTCGAAGCAAGGCTAGGGGTCGCCTCAAACGATTTTTGCAGAAGCTTTGTGGATGAGAAAGAGAGGAGGAGACTATTTTCCACCTTCTCTATTCATGCCCCAAACTAACAAACGTAAAATATAACTATGTTCGTGTTTCTTTAATGACCCTAGTCATCTTACTCGCATCGATACCCTGCGTCTCCCCGGCTACATTGTAAGCTCAAAATGGTTCCATTAGGATGAGGATACTTTAAAGTTTAAATCCATTGTGTAAGTGTGTTAACCGAGCTGACAGCCATTTTAACCTAACCTAACCTATAATCTCTCAAGGTAGAGCTTTCGCTATACTTTTGCCTCATACTGTAACAAGCCTTACGTAAAAGTAAATACGCTTTGAACATCAATCTTATATTTGCTTCCGAGTATATAAGTCCTGGCAATAAGTTCCAATAAATGCTTAATGGTACCTACATTTTCATCACAAGAATGGAAGCCATTGTGAAATAAATTTCAAAGATATTAAAAACACCTCATTAATGCTTTATTCTCCATGACTTCACGAAAATCAACATCGCTTAATTCGTAACTGAAATACCATCACACAAAACTCAAAAATAAATGGTTTCTCAAATTAAATGGATGTCCAATTGATGAGCCCCAAGATCTCATCCCCCGCCAGACACAATCGTTTCTTAATGTGCGCGATAATTTTCCACCAGCCATATCATAACACTTTAACTTGTAATTTCCATTTTTGTCGATCGCGTCACGTCTTTCAATAACTGATTTGCAGCCATTAAAGCTATAAATTCTACTAAATGCTCATTTTCTTAAGCTGTTTCAATACTGAAAAACGCCCATCATCGATGAAAATACAACAAGAAAAGGAAAAAAAAAAAAAACGAAAAGTACGAGCAAAACGGGGAACCCACTTTGGAAATTTACGGCCCACATTCATGTAAGCCATTTATACATTGGATAGCTGGTAATTTAACCCTCATGGTTTTTATTTGCCACTTTGGAGAACGAAAGAAATCTAATAAAGCCGATGGCTTGTGGGGGTGCATCGTATAGGGACGATATTTATTGGCAAATAAAACACATTGACACATTGTACTCCTTTAGCTGTTCCTATACTTTTCTAATACTACTGCAACCCCTGTCACTGTCAGAGAGGAAGCACGTGCCTCAAAGTGATGTTCATAAATCCAAAATTGTTTTTTTTTTTGTCTTCTTTTCTTCTGCACTCTCCTTGAGCGATAGGATACGGTTACACATACGACTTTTATTCACCTATCCTCGCCTCGATGCGGAACGAATAAAAACGAACATCATACACAATGTTGCTGCGGGTAGATTTTTTTTTCATTTTCTTTTTCGTTTTTTGTTCATTTTCCGTTTTCATTTTTGTCCCTGACATCCTGATTATTATTGACCTGAGCTTCACCGGCTTGAAGTAATCCCCACCCACGTCATCTGAGCCGACTGTAAGGTAAGGGTGGGGACTGGGAAGAGTAGCACTTAGAAAAAAAAAAAAAAAAAAATAGAACAGTTCCTGGACATTCGTTAGATATCCATTCAGGAGCTTTGTGTAAATATTTGTTTTCGAAAGGGTCGGTCGGTGCGGGTTATTCCATAAGATAAGGATGATTGGGGTCCCATATCTTTTCGATAAGAGGTGAAAAGTGGAATGTGAATTTACTACAGAGACGGATCTTATAAAAACTAACAATCAAACCGATTCACCACATACGAGACGACTACCTACTTCTGAGACATTCCAACCAACGTTACAAAACCGACCAACCGACACACCAACACATCGACCGACAAAGTAGAGTGTGGGGTGTGGCAATTTCGATTTACCATTTGTTTAAGATTGGGATTGACGAGGACACACATGCTCTCCTTTGACCCAATGGAAACGACGCAAAGTTATATTAAATTGCGATTTTTATTGGCCTAGTTTGATGTAGCTTCGAGTTCTTTTTCGGTTTTTTCTTCCCTCAAAAAAAAAAAGTTTGAATAGGTTACCTCTATTAGGGCTTCTGGGTCACATGGGCTTTCAACGAATTTAAAACTTTGTGTGATTTCTAGGCAATAAAGTCGTTCGAAATTTTATTTGGAGCCTTTGAGATTACCTATAATAAAAAAAATATTGTCAAATTTGTTTTAAGAAGTACCTACTTACTTATGAAGTTTAGGAAACAGCTGCCCATTAAGTTGTGTATTCTGTAGCCGGGGATAGGCAGAACAATTTACAAGCGTTCATGAGGAACAAACCTCCCCTTTTGAACCTGTGATTATGATGAGTTTCGACTGACACAGCAAAAACCAAGGACTATATCATCATCAGCATAAGTTGCACCTTTATCTGACTAAACTTTCTTGAGCTCATTATCAAGACGTCGCATTAACAGCGCCATTAAATGCAATAGCAATCATGCTTCCTCTTTTGCGACATCTGCTCTGCAACATAAAATTTTAATTGCTGTCAGCAATGTACCTACCACACCTTTGTATAAATCGCTCTTTATGCAAATAGCAACAATGGAGAATCCAATTTGAATGTTTCTTATAGCCTACCCAAGTTGGAGAAGGTGTCCTATAGTCAAAAAGTTTCGCTTCGAATTTATTTTAACAAAGAAACGGTATAGGACATGATAAAGGTCCCTCAGAAGCGCATGAAATCCCTTGACAGCTTCTCTGTTACAAAGGTCGCGCTTATCTAAGTGGACTCCGATTGACGCCACATTGTTGGAGAACAATGCCAGCGATAAGTACATGAATATACTTTGGCTTTTATTGTGCTTGGGATAACCAGAAGGTTAATGAAGGTGTACACATTTAAAGAACAATTGGAGAAGTTTATTCATTTTGGCATTTGAGTGAGGTGAGTTTTTGTTTGTTTACTTTTCAGATATTGCCACCCAACATGGGGTCGTTGGTTTTTTTTTCTGTGCAAATTCTTAAGTCTCAATGGATATTTGTGAAGAGCTGTAAGACCAAGTGACACACTGAGTAAGAAAAAGACTGACATCTTTTGTTCGTGGTATAAATTTTAAAATAATTTTATGCATAGATTTCAATGGTATTAAAAAAGAGCCAAATTATTGATAGCGGGTATCAAAAGAGAGTCTACTGGCTCTAAAATCATTTGAAAGTACCAAAAGTTGTTACTAAAATACAAACCTTATGGTTCAAAAATACTAAAGAATCAACAACTTGAAGCAGTTTCACCGAAAGCAAGATCCATATTTTTCGGTAGGTAGGTATACTTGTGGTTAACGAGACTCGATAGCAATGCTTGATGAAGACGCATTTATACTTCAGAAGCACTAGTGACAGTAAAATTCTTTTTCACTCTGATTGATCAAATGGAATTCAGTTTGTCTTGATTAACACGTCCACAAAGAAGTGGGGCACAGCGATCAATACACAAAAAACAGAGCTGGTTCTTGTTACCCACAAAGGGAAGCTATCAACATTTAAAATGCGATCGATAGAAGGATAAACCTTACAGAAGCATTTCAGTAGTCATTCGGCCCTATCGAGGTAACCGTCGGAGCGGAGTTTTCTCTGCAACGGATCTTTTTTCGGAGATTCAATTTTGTCGTTGTAAGAAATTTTTCACAAATGCGGCAATGCATTGCATTCCCAAAACTCAAATCTCCGCAACAAAAACTTATCGGAGAACGTCGGATCGTCCGAGAGAATTACGCTCCGACGGTTACCTCGATAGGGCCGAATATCAGATACTCCAATGAATATACTAAGATACCCGAAGTTCAAGGCGCCTTTGTAGATAAAAAAAAAATATTGTCTATGAAAAGGAAAGAAGTCGGGCTAAATCAATTTGAAAACTGCAAACAAGGCGTGGTAGAATTGCGCAGATTCCTTAGATTCATTCAACAATCCCTCCAGATACTTTCCATCACCACGTTTTGGAAAGGTGTGTTGGTTGAAGCCAAGGGTCACCCATAACTGTAATTCCCACTAAATAAGGATGACAAGGCAACCATGGAATCGACAACATACATCCACATAGACGGTTACCTGGGACCTACTATGTAATTCATCGACGATAACACAGTAAGAATGCCCCAAATTCCACTTCCGTTGTTCTTAAGGCGCATGCGAGAAAATGTCAAACTCGGAAGTTTTGTCAAAAGCAGTCAACTATCAAATCTTATTAACTTTTAAGAGTTGTACCAGAAACAGCTCTCGAATGATTCGAGAGTAGAACAGTGCTACGCAGTTTGGTCCCTGTTTTGGAAAAGGATTTTCCTCGCAATCTCTAGGATTACCCAGACCAATCAGACCTCCTGACTATAGTAGGATGTTTCGGTTACAAGACCTACACTAACCTACGGGGTATTAACTGACTTGACAAACAGGTAAACAATGTCAAGCTTGCCAAAACTCAGCGAACGGGTGGTATGTGCATCAGCGGCATGTTAAGGACTCTCTGGGATGACCTAGACATTCTACTAAACCTCACACCTTTAGATATTTTCGGCAAACAGTCGGCGTCGAACTCAGCTACTCTATTAAAAGCTAATTTACAGAGGACCAGCAATCAAATCGGCCACATTTATATTTTAAACAACTTAAGATTCATCCCGAATCGATAAGATTACAACATTTCCAAGTTGGTGTTTAACAACAATTTAAAAGAAACCCTCCCTTCGTGAGAAGCTTGGAAGAACCGTACTCTCTTGGAAAATGAAGCCTTACACTTCTACACAGACAGACGGTTTTAAGCCTGGGATGGTGTAGGAAGTGTAATATTTTCCTAAAGGTTGAATGAAAAAAAAGTCTTTTCTTTCGTATTCCTGACCATTATAATGTTTTCCAAGCGGAAACTCTGGCGAAAAAGATGTCCTGTCGTAGCTCAGAGAAGTATCCTCCGTAGATATTCGTATCTTCTTGGACATACAGGCTGCTCTCAAAGCTCTTGCCTCTGTTCCAACAAAATCCACTACGGTTCAAGACTGTTTCAACATTCACCTTTCATGGTTGCTGGGACCTGGGACACAGAGACATACAAAGCAACTGCATGGCAGACATACCTAGGTGAATACTTTTTTTTAACGACATGAATTATTTAGCTCACAAAGACCCTAAAAGTCTCTCTTTTCATACTCATAAATCCAGGTTCGATTAGATTAGTGTGTGATCAACTCTCTAATCCCCTAGATGGGGACCAGAGGGTGAACAACCTTCTGGTCTCAGTGGTATGACATTGGATCATCTGTGGTCGAAGAGTATCAGACCCCGTATCATGGCAGCCTTATCTAACCTAACCTAACCTATAGTAAAAGAGTTGTAAGAAAACATTCCTTCGAAGAACAATTAATATTTAAAACTCCTTAATTAAAGTTGGCTTTTTATTTCGCTTAAGGACAATAAAGTATGAGAATAACAGAACCTTATGTTGTAAAAAGCAAGTCGCTTTGAATTTACCTGTAGTCTGTTCAACTTTCGAATTCAAACTCAGTCGAAAATTGTTTGTCCCCAATTTCTAGTCGTTAGCTATGAAACGGCACAGAAAAAATCATTTGAATTTCAACTTCATTTGGAGCGTTATGAAAAAACGACAAACATTTTTTACAAAAACAAGTCAAAAAATTTGATTACTTCCCATAGAAGTGTACACTAGTTGACGAGATTTTGGCATTTCGCTCGGATCTGTTCGATGGGATCATTTTAAAAGGACAGTAAGAAAAAGATAAAAAGGTTATTGGGTTTAAAGTTGATGCTTGCAAAGGGGATACAATTTTAAACGACTTGATACGATCAGGGGTTTTTTCGTGGTAATTTCTTATTTAATGTTCTTTCATATTCTTACAACAAATAGTTTGGACTTACATTTTCGTGATTCAACAACGTTGGTATCCTGAAAAAGAAGAAATCCATGAGATAATTTGAGCACAAAATATAAAAATAAAACAAATAGGTTAGCGCAACAAAGCCAGAAGCCTTGGGGCCAAGCGAATTTTCACAACCATGCCATGTGAGAGAATGGAGGGGACCTACGATTTTCTGCTGGTTCCGAACGGCTAATCGAGAAATCGCTTTTCATGACAATAAATTTACTAACGGAGGACTGGCGCATTACTCGCGAAGGCGATACCCGTGGAAAAATATTTTTTATTCTGTTGGGATTCGAACCACGAACCTCTGGGTTAACAAGCAGAGATGCTTACCATCACGCGACGGGTACCACAAAGATCAATGGTCTTAAATATAATTGTCAGATTAACGGTAAGCAATATTTGGTCAATTCGGAATTAAAACATTAAGTTCTTACTTCACAGCCTCAGGGCTAACGCAATTTAAGGAAAAACAATCTTATGACGATCCTAGATGAGAGTGAACGAATAAGTATTCAAGTGTCTTACTCTCGAAGAAATTGCCAATCCCTCTCGAAAACCGATACTCATCGAAAGACAATTTTATGTTTCTGAGAAGATTCGCACCTCCAACCTCCCACGCAACAGGCAGACTTGGTAACCTCTACGCCACGGGCACCACATATTTCCCATATCCAAAGAATTTAGACTATTTAAACTTGAAGTTCTTCGAACTGCAATTTTAAATAAGGCAAACATATCGAGCCCTCCCGCAAAATTGTCGTATAAGCGATATTTTAAACAAAATAGTATTTTTTATACAATTCAAAAGTTTACATTGCTGCATTTTTAGTTTTACATTATACCTAGCTGTTTTACGAAAAGTTACAGCAAAAATAAATTTTATCGTAAGCGACTGGCTTTCGGTACCGTAAAACTTTCTTTTTGTCGCTTACTTAAGGGCTTAAGGGCTTGACATTTGAAGTTGAGAAAACTTCAGCTTCTATCTACAACCAGCTTATAAATTTGTGAACACTAAAGTAACAAAGTTTACTATTTCCACGTTCAACTCTTTAAATTGAACCAAGTAGTTTTGGCATAGGAATGAAAAGAAACGTGTTACTGTTCAAATGCAAACGTATAGATATCACCATCGTTAATGGAATTTCTGACATGTTTCTACCATTTACCATTCAACTGCCTATTCATATTTCTAGGCCATTCCATCTGTATAGGTAGGAGTATTTGCGAATGTTACAGCTTCATCACTATGCCATAATACTTCCGTCAAATTCCACACGAAAAAAATAAAACTCTGCCAACATGCCTAAGAGCCACGCACATCCACACACACTAACACAGATAGTTAAAGCATTTCGTGCGTAGAAATAATAAAACACGCATACACCCCATTTACAACCCCCAAAACGGTACATCGCATCGTGCTGTCGTCATCGCATAAGGACCAACCGAACCAAACAAGATTTAGTCTTCCATCACAATGCTCCTAGGTTCTTGTAGTACACCAAAGTTCACAGTCACACAGGCGATTATTTTCACGTGATTTGGGATTCCATTCAGGTAAAAATAAAAGTTTTTTCCATGATTCTCGTGGGTGGGGGATGGAGGGGGCTAATCCTCGCATGGTTGTCTGGTAGACCAATGCTGGTTGGGGAGATTTAGTTAGAGAGGCAAACAAAATACACAAGAGAAAGATGATGTGCTGGAAGTATGAAGCTGCGGAGAAGGGGAGTAAACTTGTGTTTATCTCAGTAAAAATTAAGAGCCCAAACGACCACAAGCTACATTCATCTATGACTAAAGTATAGACATTTCGCTTACGTAGAAATTACATAACTTGACACTTTTGTGGTTATAATATCAAAGTAACAAATAGGCAACTCCCAGGACTGTTGAATCGCCTTCAGTGGCGTATGTAGGTTACCTGGTATTTTCATATAATGTGATATGTATGCCTCGCTCTTGCTTAAGAATTCGATAACACAAAAGCTTTATCATCTTAAGGGTTTCCACTAGGTCTCTAGCAGTTCTAAACTTTTTTATGGCTTCCAAAGTAGGACATCATCGAGTGTCGAGTAACAATAATAATTGAAAAGGGAAAAAAAAAACTCCAGCAAGCTTCGAAAACTCTTTTAATCCCTTTTGCTATTTGCAAAAAGCAGGTAACTTTATTTGCTGCCAGGATGCCTCTAATCTCTGCTTTTGAATCAATGGCAATTAAGAAATTTCTTTAACAATCCCTTTTTGTTTCAAATTTCACAAAGACTCCACTCAAAAGACCCGCTTGAACAGCTCAATTTCGCGACCCATACTCTTCAAATAACCAAAAGACGTGCTCACACTATTCCAACATCAGCAATTTGCTATTAAAATTGGAATCACATTTCACTATTGCCATTCACGTAGCCCTCATTCTTATCATTCAACTTTATTGCCATCTTCTCATCTTCGTCCTCGTCATCGTTATCATCGTCATCATCATCAATGTCAAAGAATATGAAAGAGCCCGTCCTACTCGTTATTTGCTGCAAATCCATTGAAAGTCTGTCATCATCGATTAAATGGAAATATGCGTCGACATTCTTCCATCTAAAAGACAGACGGTATGGGCATGGTAATCTACGTATAGTGATCAAACTCTGTGCACTGTTATTTGCTTGCACAAAAAGGAAGCCCACACCAAAACGGGTATTCATCCATTAGGCAGATGGGGTCATATAAGAGGCCCATGATGATCCAAGATATAGTTACTATAGAAAATGGAAAGAGCGAACAACACACAAAAAGAACAAGAACAAGAAGACACAAAAAAGTATATAACAGACAAAAGGACTCATTAAGGATAATTTTTCAAAATCCTCCATCGCGTAGCATCCGAATGGAACATATCAACTTAAGTATTCAACCCAAGGGCTCACTATGACAAAGTCGCCCCCCATTCCCAATAATAGTGAGCCTTCGTTGTCGTATATATCCTTTATGACAATTTCTCATTCAATCGTCCTCGTTCAATGCGACGATGCGAACCTGGGATGAATAAGAATTATGGAATCGTGTTTTGTTACCACTTCTTGAACTATATCCGGTGTATGTGTATTGCCAACACGGCCATCAGGCGGAAGCAATGAATTTTCCTCTTCTTTTTTCTTCTTTTCTTTTTTTGTTTCTATCAGCTGACAACTATTGGAACTTTCCGATAGCCTTGTGTAAGAACTAAAAAAGGAGAGCCGATTGAAAGGTTTGAGTGGAAGAAATTTCTTGAGCAGCTGGGTGACATTTTAAGCACTTTCAGCGGACTGATTGATGTCAATCCTTCAAAATACAATATTTGAAAAAAAAAAAAAAAAAAAAAAAAAATGAATACGTACGTGAAAAGTAAGTTTTCAATAAACATTCTTATGACTGAGTTGAATCATAGGAAATTAGTCCATTTTATCACAATGAAGCTTTGATTTAGATTTTACGTTGGTTCGTGTACAAGACAACGTAACGTGACTCCAACTCAAGGCAAAAACTTCATTATGATTGCACTTTTGCTCGCTTTGACACTAAAAAAAAAAAAAACACAACAAAATCAAAACCATAAAAAGCGCTTGCACGTAACGAGGTCGAAGTCGAAGAGTATAATGATTCAGGCATTAAAGTAAAACAACAAGAGTGAAATCTCAGTCCTGATGAGTCAAAAACTCAAAACACTAAATATTCTTCACTCAATTTGA
Organism: Melanostoma scalare; assembly: GCA_949752695.1. NCBI lineage: Eukaryota > Metazoa > Arthropoda > Insecta > Diptera > Syrphidae > Melanostoma > Melanostoma scalare. Next base: position 21,594,616 of record OX456986.1, read on the forward strand.
AGAAGAAAGAAAATACTATTGCGAAAAATGTAGCTGAAGCCAAGCTTGAAATACGCTTTTAACGATATCACATACATAAGGCTCAAACCTAATTGAAAACCCAATTTTGCTATAAAATTTTTTAAGAATTTATTTGTCCAACGGGTTCATGACAAAGCATTTTGGCTACGAATAGAATTGTTTTCAGAAAATGACAATTAAGAAACTGTCTTAGTATCCCCCAAAGAGATAAAAGCATCAGGAATAGATTGACTACGTACCTACATAGACACAAAATTCAAAAAATTTTATACTTTTCCCATACAACTTTTTGTACGACTTGTTTTGTAACGCTGAGTGCGTTTATTTGCAAAAGGTTCACCTTTTAGACAGAAAATATAAAAGTTTTGAATGAATTCCAATCCAAGTTCCAGGAGAACTAGTCAACCTTTGATCAAATGTTTCTTTTGAAGAACATTTTATAAACCTAAAAGATTTACACCTTCCTCGTCAACTTTCATGCTGCTTCATCTCAAGTAAGGCACCAGGAGAAAGGAATCTCGAGTAAAATCGTAACGTCATTGAAAGTTTTGTACAAAAACAACGAGGCATATGTTTGATTTGGGGAAATTTTTATCGGAAAACTGGGAATCAGCAAGGTTGCGTCTTGAGCACTCTGCTTTTTAATCTTACCTTTAAATATTATGGAAACGATCGGTGGTAGAATTCATCTTGAAATTTTTTGCTTAACTATACCTTACTTATTGGATAGAAGAAAACAACCTTCTTAGCATTTTTCAGGCTGGTTTTCGTTCTGGATATTCAACCATAGATCACATTTTTGCGGTGACTAGTATAGCTAGAAAATATATTGAAAAAAAAAACAAAAAACTATATGCATGTTTTGTGGACTTTAAAGCAGCATTTGATACTGTCAACAGGCAAGCTTTGACATATAAACTTGAAATGCTTGGAGTGTCAAGAAAATTTTTATTAATGTATTTCAAATTTTTGGCGTCAACAACAGCAACCGTTTGGGATGGTTCCAAGCTGTCGGAATGGTTTGATACGTCTGCTGGTGTTCCACAAGGATGCATTTTGAGCCCTATACTATTCGCTTTATTCATCGATGATATAAGTGATGTTCTTCCTGGTGGTGTAACTTTTGCCGAAAGTGTCATAAAAGTTCTACTCTACGCCGACGACTTAGTGCTATTGGCTGAAAATCCTTATGCTCTTCAATTGCAAATTAATAAATTGCAATCATACTGCGCAACTTGGGATCTTCACATCAATGTGCAGAAAACAAAGGTTATGATCTTCGAAAGCCGACAGAGAAGAAGACAACGTGAGGAAACATGGCGACTTAATAACCAGCAAATAGATGTAGTAAGTGAGTTCAAGTACTTAGGTGTTTTGTTGACATCAAACTTAAGCTTTGGCAAACACGCTAAGGAAAAAAGCAGGGAAGCTAAGTTGGCGCTCAATTTGATGTTTCCGAAATTCTTTGCAAATCAAAATATTGATCTTTCATCAAAATACCAAGTCTTTAAAGCCACGGTTAACACCTGCTTGTGTTATGGAGTGCAGGTTTTTGGAGTCAACCCGTTAGAAGAATTCGAAGCTGTTCAAAGATTTTTCTTTAAGCGACTGTTTCGATTACCAAGCGCAACACCGACCTATGCTATACATGTGGAGTCTGGTTTACCACCCATTTACATCCAAAACCTCAAAATTCACTCAGACTACTTAACTAGAGTGATGAAGAGAAGTAGCTCCAGTCTCCATAAAAGAATCATGACTAGATTATTGCTCACAAACGCTTCCCCATTCAAAGAATGGCACCAGCTAGCGTTATCTCATGATCTAGACTTAACTCTGACAGAGAACAACGTTTGTGATTGGACGGATATATTTGCAAGGATCATATCTAGAATAGATGACAAGTTATATAATCAATATTTAACAAGAGCTTCAACATCAGATTCTAGATTAATTTATAAGAATCTTAATCATAGACTATTAACCGAAGAAAGCTATTTCGCTTTCAAATACTCTTCAGAAGTTATAAGCACCATCTTCAGAGCTAGGGTTGAAATTCTAAATCTGAACTTCATTCCACATAGAAATGATCTCCAGCAATATTGTAATCTATGCAACAGAAGAGAACCTGAAAATATTTTTCATTTTATTGCAGTGTGTCCAATATTACAAGAAATTCGACGTTTGTATTTCCGGGAAAGTTGTCTGTCCTTAAAAATAGCCTCTACGAAGTCTTGAATGGAAAGAGTGGCTGGTTGTGTTTGTTCAAATATTGTAAACATGCATTAACTTATCGCAATAGTTTCTAAAAAAAAAAAAAAAACTCCTCTACCAGTTGTTGCGTTAAATCACCCTTCAAGCTTGAAATCAAGCCTATATGCTAATTGCAAATTATTCAAATTGTAAAAGATCTCAGAATCCTCGCTTTCTCATTTCAGCCAATTTTAGAAAATGTATTTGCTTTCAAATCATTTACCTTACTGTTCAACGTTATTTTTTTTTTTTTTTTTTTCTCAATGAGCATTAAATAATAACTGTTTTTTATTCAATCATAATAAACATTTCTCTAATTTTAATTTTCTCTTTCTTCAATTGAAACTTTTTTGTCAAAATATCCGATGAAATTATCATTAAAATTGTTAATTAACTAAAACTTTTGCAGCTCTTTAAAATAAAAATTCTTTTATGTATATAACTTATTTTTACAAGATAATAATTTTATTCTTTACTTCAACTTTTGTATCTTTTTTTATGGAATGTCTTACCGGCAGACGGCAGAATTGCCATGTTCGTATTCTTAAGACAAAAATATTGTAATTTATCGTAAAATAAAGAATCTATCTATCTATCTATCTACCTTACTTAATTTTTAGAAAGCTGTGCTGTCGGAATCTGTATCTGGAATGCAGCTTATCATGAATAGACATCAGAATTACTGCGATCTATGGAGCTTTAAAGTCAATCTTGAGATATCAAAGGTCATAATCTTTAAACATGGTGGTGGTAGATGTTCTTGCTACGGGAAAAATGGACATGCAAGGGAAAATTGTTGAGATATTCCATGATTAAAAGATTTTTGTCCTACCCGTGGCGTGATGGTTTACATGTTTGCCTTTTAACCAAGAGATTCGTGGTTCGAATCTCTTCTGATGCCAAAATGTTCTGGCAAGACTTCCGACAATAAATTCATTGCCATGAAAAGTGCTTTCTCGATTAAACGTTCGGAATCGGCAGAAAATTGTAGGTCCTCTCCATTCCCTCACAAAGAATGGTTATGAGAAATGCGCTAGGCCCCGGGGCACCATGCTCTGTTGTGCCTGTCACCCTATTTTATATTTTATTAAGGAGTCATGTCTTGTATGAATAAGCACTGCTCTTTTTTCTGATTGAGATGACGCGATAACCAAGTGTCAAGTGCTAACTTGTTTTAGAAAAAAAGTCTTTTTTGATTATAATTATAATTTGGGGGATATTATCCTGGAAAGACTCCGTCAGAAAAAAGATTTAGGTGTAATTCTTGACGAAAAATTATCTTTTAAACCTCATATGGATCTAATTATTAGCAAAAGCAATTCGATGCTATAGGCTTTATTAAAAGAAACGCTCGGGAGCTATCTGAAATATTTACTCTTAAAGCACTATACTTTGCATTAGTTCGATCCGTATAAGAGTATTGTTCCATTGTTTGGAATCCTTTTTATTCTAATGCGTCAGATGGAATAGAAAGAGTTCAAAGGCGTTTTACTAGGTACGCTATCTTTAAACTCAGTTGGAATATTGAAATCCCTTGTTATAATGCTAGGTGCTTATTAATGGGAATGCAATCTCTCAGCATAAGAAGAAAATATTTTTCGATTATGTGTGTTCGTGACATTCTTAGTTCTTGTATAAAGTGTTCATTTCTTTTAAATGAATTAGGTTTTCGTATCCCCTCAAGAAATATCAGGGCAAGTGATCTGGTTTTTATACGCTTTCATAGAACAAATTATGGTTGCACTGAACCATCAACAAGGTGCTTCAAAGAGGCAAACTCAGTTTGTAATTTAATAGATTTTTTTGAAAATTGTTCAAGAGATGCGTTCAAAAATAAACTTTTTTTTATATTATCTAACCTTTGATAAGAAATTCTCAAATCTTTGATTATAAACTCTTGTTCATTGTTCTGATTGACAAAATAAACTAAACTAAACTTAACTAAACTAAACATTGTTTGTAATGTAAACCTTCAACTACTCCGTTCTACTGCATTTGCAATGTTGGTATATGGGGCGAAGCTTGAAACTACCACCAAAGTCAGGACGTTAAAAATTTTTTAAATGTATTTTCTGAAACATATCTCCTGCAGCTTTACTGTGGACTTGTGGATCCACTTTCTTTTTTTTAAAAGCCTATGACCAACTGTTTTGAGGATTTTGGGATCACATCTTTTTTCGACTTGTGGCCCAATAGTTCAAAATTAAAATCCAATGCGAATTTTGGCTTGTGGACTTTCGACGTTGCGCCTGCTCCGGTGCCTTGAAATTTACTATCAGAAAAGAACAAAATTTTAAAACCTCAATACATTGTCGCCGGTTAACTTAAGAACATAAAAGCAGAAAAGATGATAACATGATAAGCTGTTTAAAAAAAATTGTGGGCACATAAAAAGGGTCACAAAATGGTACGCTGATGAACACCAGCTAGTTAAAGGAGTAAAACACTTATGTAAGATAAAACAACTCGGCTAAGAACTGTTTTAAATTATTTTGGACGAATTTGTTTAATAAGAAATCGGAGCAGACAGAAAGCAATTTAGATATCCAAAGACGCTTCACGAAAGTAAAAAAATAAATAGGGTGGCGCAACAGAGCGAGGAGCCCCTGGGCCTAGCGCATTTCTCACAACCATCCCTTGTGAGGGAATGGAGGGGACCTACAATTTTCTGCCGGTTCCGAACGGCTAATCGAGAAAGCGCTTTTCATGGCAATGAATACTAACGGAGAACTTGCCAATTCCTCGCGAAAGGCGATACCCGTAGAAAAAACATTTTTGCCTCTGGTGGGATTCGAACTCGAACCTCTGGATTAACAGGCGGACATGCTATCCATCACACCACGGGTTCACGAAAGTAACCTCATGCAATAAAAAATCTAAGCCTAACTCTTGATCCCTTTAGCTCAAACCACGGCAACGACGCCGACATGTGACGATACCAATCGTCAGCACCCAATAGATTTTGAAGGTTTGCTACCTACCGCCTTCTTAAACAGGGGTTTCAGTTTATTTCTTATTGATATACATACATTCAAATTGGAATGGAAATCTCTTCAATTTCCGTTCACGAATGGTTCTTCAATCAAAGCACACTCAAACTTTGTGGACTTTGTCCTGATTCAGATTGTGAATCAACCACACTATGAAATCCACTTTCTTCATCCAAATAAAGCAATTGACATAAAATCCGTGTCAGTGTCAAACAATCGACAGCAACTTCACAGACACAGACCTAGAAAATACCTCATTATTCCTTTCCTCTGCAATGCAGTCGTATCATTTCCACTTCACCACACGAGTGCCACATAATCGCAATCTCAGCAATTGTGGTTGCACCATCCTGTCGGATGTGCTATCCACACTACATCCTGCCAAATTCCTTATTCGTCAAACGCAGCCTTTTTTTTCTTGTTTGAAATTGACAATTGACTCATTTCGCACTTCGCAGATAATCGCACAAAGATAAGAGAAAATATTTTCAATTTCCCGCCAGTGTTTTACACCACTCGTGTGTATATGTTTCACAGTTTTTCGCCACCTTGTGCGCTCGTGTCCTTAAGCATGTCGAGCTCGAGAAATCGATCATTCTGCAACAGATTGCCATGTGTGAGAAGCGAAGGATTTTGTTTCACATTGAAGGGAAAAGCAAGCTCATACGCTACTTTTCCAACCACCACCGCCATACTATCTATCAACCACATAGAACAATAATCATCGTCCATCGTATTGGCACTGGCACTCTGTGTTTTTGTATGAAGGAATGTTTTCGGTTCAATCAGACAGTTATTTGAGAAAATAAAAAAAGGACGAACGAACTATGGAAGGTTTCTGCCAACAGAGGAAAAGGATTCCTCTATTTCCAATTCCAATCAAATTCTTTATCTTAACCACACTGCAATCGTTCGCTGCTTTAACTAATCAGGAGGTCAGAGCAGACAAAAGAAGACAAAAAAGGCACAACAAGAAGGTAGATTGCTACGAAAAGAAAAGAAGAAAAACTTTCCGCTCGTTGGAAATAGTCGGATCGATGAAGAAGTGAAAACTGAAGGATAAAGAAAAACTTCGTTATACGAATAAAAAGAAAAAAGTCAGTTCTTTTCGACAAAAAGAAAGAAAGAAACGTGTTAAAAAAGAACCCAAGCACTAGCATACATGAATGTCGAGAAAGGAGCGCTTGGGTGGCAGAGGACTAGCACGCTCGTCTTTGATTTTATCACCCCTTTGCCATTCGTCTGAAAGTTTGCTTTTTTCGAACATGATGTGCCTTGTCACCTATAATCGCTTGAATGATGAGGAAAAGCTTCTTGAATTCTAGGTGGCAAAAGTATTTTTATCTCACAATGTGAGGTCTTGAGAAAATGGAATTCTCTGATCCAATTTTTTACTTGTATTCACGTCTTAGCTGTTGTACTTTTGCTAGACGGTAAGAGCGATTACATATTATTGTGCGGTGAAGCTTCGATTCCCTGTAATGACCTAAGTGCTATTCAAATGAACGCCAGAGTTCTCGAGGGAGAAATTTGAAATCTCTCCGGGCATAGTACAGCTTTGAAATATGTGTTTACCCATCCTCAGGAATTGGTGAGAATCATTCACTGGGCCTTTTTAGCTAGATCTTTATGCGGCTAAATATTCATATGCTAAGCCCCGGTCGAAGTGACTCCTATGCTTACGTACTTAGGTTGTTTTTTCAGTTCGGGGTAAATTTGGGCCTCAACCAATATCTTTCGACGGAAAATTAAATTTCGGACGATTCGCACTTTAAGTACGTTGAGGGCCTATTTCTCTTGATTGAAACACTTAAACGAGAAATTCCCCGTCCGTAACTTTCCAGTGTTTCCGAAAAACCGTCCAACCTGAGCGTTGGTGGCCACCCGCTCAACAAGTGTTAGCGATTGTGGTCTCGTGAGGCGTGCTCTTGCAGTCATGCTCCAGTGGTAGAAAGCTCATAAGGTGTTTCCCAAATATCAAAATATTTTACGTCTTAACTCAATACTTTTTACTGCGATAATCCCAGCCCTCAGGGAAGCTAGGTGGACCCACTACAACTACGTATGCACCTCCATACCGTCTTCCAATTGAAAGCCAGAAATTGTTTCAACTTTCAATTTAGAGCACTGCTTTCCATATTTACGAACTTTAATTTCGCCAGTTACAACTAAAACCAAAAACGCCTAAGGTCTACAAAAGTTTCTCATTTTGCCACAATTTTTGGGGTCTAGGTTCCGTCATAACGGACGACAACGTGGGTTTAAAAAAATTCAAATAAAAAATTTCATAAAATTACAACCTTTTCTGTTATATAAGAACTTCAGTACCAACTTAACCGCAACCCTACATCTTCCTTGACATAATTTCCGAAAAACCCCAACAAATTTATGCAATCCAATTAGATGGTCCATCCAATCATAAACCACACATAGAGCTACCCCCACTGCAAGCAATTTTACAATTTAATATCAAGAAGAAAAAAATAATAATAACAAACTCATCCCTAAAAAGGCCAAACACTGGCAGGACGAGAGAGAGGGAGAAAAATAGCATACCAAAACCACTAGCCACACAAGCAAAGTCTCTTTAGCTTCCATTTATATCTCCAGGAGAAATGTAGATTCATAAATACCGACAGCCATGTGGGGTCGTTAAATTGAATAAAATCTGCCAAAACATTCATTCTCATGCTGAAATAGGACAAGTGGTGTGTGTGTGTTTGGGCTCTTCTTCAATTCATTTCATAGTTCCATTCTCTGGTGGATTTTAAAGTGCAAGGCTTTAAGAAGAATGAAAAGAAGATATAAAAAAAAACACACCTAACACTAGACATCAGTAAATATGTCAGATGCATTCATAGCACCCACCTTGGAGGGAAGATTTGAAAAATATTTGTGAAACCCCAAACCGACAACGACTCAATTGGTGAAATTTCCTCCCCAAGTGTTCTGTACTCTGCCAGAAACTGTACTTGCTTTTGTTGTTAAAGGAACTTTCATAAAATAAAAAAATAGGTACACCGTAATATGCATTTGAAATAGCGGGAAGCACTTTATGTACCTTTGGGCTTAGAGGTATTTGAATTTTCCTTCCTTTCAACAACACAAAAAAAGGCACAACACAAGAGCAGTTGGAAAGGAAAATGCTTGTACTTTTGAATGAACGCCCTTCATGGTTGCAACCTGAGTGGGCTTAGACAAAAAATAACCACCAACAAGGACACCACCGTCCAAGTGTGAAATTCCGCAAAATTTTTTTGTTTTTTTTTTTTTTGTTTTTGAAACAAATAACGAATATAAGTCCCAAAATAAATCTACATATAAATATAAGGATTATCTCTTATGCCAACAGTACAAAGCAAAGTTTTTGCCTCACTCTACAGAACTCTTCCATTTGAATATGCCAGTGCCTGTTCTTTTTTTTTTTACTCATGCTCCTGTTTTGTGGGCGCTTCTGTTATCTTCAGGGTTCTATGGCGATTGCAATCTTTTTTCTGTGTGTAGAAGGAGTAGCAGTCAAGAAACCTCTTTTCTACAACCAAGTTCCGGAAAGGTGTGAAAATTGTTAAGTGTACAGTTGCAAATTATATTCAATTGCATATTACCATTTAGATAGCTGAAATGGAGTAATTTTTCATGGCAGGGATAAATTAAATTGAATTTGAAAAAGTTGTTCGGATTTTGTATAATGTTGTGAATGAAAATGAAAGGTAATTGAGAATCAGACGAGAAGACATGGAGTCGTTGTGAAGTTATTTGTGTTTGTATTTTGTTTTTCATCAAATTAAGTAAGATACTAGGTTTTTATTTGCTTTTGTTGATTGAGGAATTGTCGGCATTTAAACCCCCAACAAAGTAATGATAATAATCCAGTCATACGAGTATTACACATCAAACCAGGGAAACATTGAAATACATAGGAAAAAGCTGAATTTGAGTAGGGAGACCTTTCGTGGTGTTCTTGAGAAACAGTCAAAAGCCTTGTAGGTACTTGTTAAATGGCTAAATATGAACACCGGCGCTAACAGTCATTTCCTTTTAACAATTTTTCCAGGAATAAATCACTAATTGAAGTTTTACCAAAAAGCCACATAGTAATTTGAAGATTGGAAAATAAAAACAAATGTTTGAAAATAAGAAAAGGGGACTCTCGCCCTTCGATTGGATGTAATAGGCATTTGAAGACAAAATATTTCATTGAAAAAAAGGAAAAGGTGTCGGTCATTCCTTCTTCATTTTTGAGAAAGAAGCTAAGGAAAATACACACAACACATTTTTGATGAACATTTTTTCATAGTGATATAAGTAAGTTTTAGAATCGGTGAAAAACAACATCATTAAACGACCTCCATGAGAAGATCCACAGCATGCGATTCTCTTTAGTTGTCGCAAGAAATTTGCGTTAAAAAATATAATTACTTGAGTAATGTTGGATTTTAATGCGATTACAGTTCGGGAATTATTCGCGTAAAAACATAATTTTGAGAAGTGCCATAGAAAAAGGGAAAAAAGTGTAATGGCGTCAAATTGCATGATCATTGGCTGGTGACCAATTGATGTCACCAAAAAACGTGAAATTAAGTAGCCCCAAGGAAATTTCTCACGCAATAAGGCATCATCCCTTCATTCGAGCCCTAAAAAGATGATTAGAAAAAAAGAAAATTTTTTTGGATACCTATTCAATAATGAACCTAAAGAAGAAATAAAAAAAATAAGTTTTTAAGAGCGTCAGAAACGTCTGCAATATTCAGATATACGAAGAAGGCAAAAATTATACTGTTGTGTCCAAAAGAAAGAAAACTTTTGGTCTTTTGTTACGAATATTGAGAACTCGAACAAATCATCAGTCCCAACGCTCGTTTGCCTCTCCTTATGTTAATTCTATCGACAAAGCAAATTTGTAAGGAACACAGTGGCGAATCTTTCTCCTCTTCCAATTATATAGTCCAATTGCACTGACGCCCCTTCTTTCCAAGGAGATGGAAACGTTGATAAACCGTCAACTTATGAAATATCTTCAGCAATAAAAACTTCTTAATGATCGACAGTACGGCTTTCGTAGCAAAAAGCCCACTGGTGATTTGATGGCATATCTCACTGAAAAGTGGAATCAATCTTGAGCTTGTTATTTCTAAGACATTTGATAAAGTTTGACATTCATGATTCTCTTATCGAAAATTCGTGATTTAGGTATCGATGAATTACTTCTTCGATGGATAATAGAAATTACCTATATCCTATTATTGAACGGTCCCAATACAAGTTGTATTGGACGTTCAGTCTGATACTCACTATACATATTCTGGTGTGCTTCAGGGCTCTGACATTCTTCCTCATTTTTATTGATCATACGTTTGAAACCTGTAGATAATCAACAAAATTGTTCTGCTGACGAATCTATTCTCAGTTCAACTTCACGTTCCTGCTCTTTGGATGTGAAACTGAAACGGTTGCGTATGACTAACTTATTGAATTATAACTTTGACAGCATTGTTACATGGAGAAATATCAATTGTGTGGAATTCAGTAACTCGAACACCCAATGCTGTTTTTTATCGTTAAAGCTTAATGCTCAACCGTTTACCGCTACCGTTATCCATGAATGGTACCTGCATCATGGTTAATCATGTCATCCTTCTGAAAAAACTTGAAAAGGCAGGGTTCCGTGGTTTTATGCTGGAATGGTTTAGATCCTTTTTGTCAAACAGGTCTCAAAAAGAAAAATTGGATGAAATCAGGAGTGATAAAATGATACTAAACTTAGGGGCACCACAAGGCTCTGTGCTTGGCCCAATTCTGTTGGAAATATGGCAGAATATGCGTTAAAAAAAAAATCAAAGACCCTATTTCCGACGTATTTTTCGACGAGGAATCCGATGGTGACCTTAAATTTGACCTTGGACGTAACCTTTAAGCCCCAGCGACCGAAAAATCGATTTTTCAAATGGAAACCCCCATTTTTTATTGCAGATTTGGAAAGAGCGCAAAATTTTACGAAAAAATATGTTTGTATTTTATTTTTTTTATGATATTATTAGAGGTGCAGCGCTTGAAATAAAAAATACGTGAAAAATGAAAACATTGGTCTGAAACCCTTGGAAATATCGCAGAATATTCGTTTAAAAAATCAAAGATCCCATATCCGACGTATTTTTCGACGAGGAATCCGATGGTAACCTTGAATTTGACCTTGGACCCTGCCATATTTCCAGGGGTTTCCATACTTTTGTCGCACCCTATATAAATTCCTTGTTTGAACTTAATTTCAAAGGTACACCTACTGCTTTCGCTGATGACGTAGGTTTCTCATATGGTTCAGTTAGTCGTCTTGACTTGATCGCTAACATAAATTGGGACCTAAATCTTTTGCGGATCTGGTTAGTTCATAACTTAGTTATGAGCCAAAAGACTAAAGTAATGTATTTTAGTTTGTCCACTAGACTGGACCTGGATGTTATTTCCATAGTCCTGAATGCCAAAGGTTCAAAATGAGTACATGTTTTTGCTAATCAGTTACATCATCTAACACATATGATTGTGATGAAATTTGTGATGATAATTGTTTCTTAATCGAGAAAGTTACAGAATTTAAGTACCTAGGTCTTATATAGACTCAAGAATGAATTTTGGGTCTCATGTAGAAACTTGAAGAAAATATTTACGCTGCACACTGAGACATTTTTATTTCCATTTTTATTTCCTAAGTAATGTTTGTTCTTCTACGTTACTTAAAGCTATTTATTACGGGATCTTTCATTCGATATTACAATATGGCATTAATTGCTGGGGAGGCACGTATAAGAACAAAATTTAACCGTTGTTAATTCTACAGAAAAATATTATACTGAAAATATGTGGCAAACGTGGCAGACCTCCTACTCATTCATTGTTTCGTGACTTAAAAATTCTTTCTGTTCGTCATTTGTATTTTTTAAAGTGCTCAAAAACTTTTTTATAAAGTCTGGAAATCGCAACTTTCGCTTGATTTCAAATTATAATTTGCGAGGAAACTTTTCTTACTAAGTATCTATTCCGATCTTCCATACTTCTACTTATCGTAACTTTTATAATGTTTCTTCACATCGTTTATTTAATAAACTTCCTTTATCCTTGAAGATGATCACTATTCCTGGAATGTTTCTTAAGATGGTTAAAGATTGGCTTTTCAATTTCAATTTCGTCTCTATTGAGCGGCTGCTTTCTGGCTCTCTGGCTTAAAAATTGTTTACTTTATTAAAAATTTATCTTTCGCTTTAAGATGTTTTCAAAATTTTAATGTTAATTTTATTAACAATTAAAAATACTTATATTAGAATTATATAATCAATGGTGTGGCATTCAATACTTTTTTTTATTATTATCTAATAAATCATAATACGAAAATCGAATGTCATTTAAATTTCTAGTTATAATAGTTACACAAAAATGTTGTCTAAGACCTGTGCTACATTACTGAAATTTATAAATAAAAAACTTATCTATCTATCTATCTATCTATCCTAGAAAACGAAAAGCTGTCAGTACTCTGTTTGTGTGTAAATTTAGTATTTAGAATTTAGTATTGAGTATTTAATAAATGAAAAGATTAGTAAAGTTTTTAACAGTTAAAACATTTTTTATATTTCCTCAGATGTACATTTCAGAAGCATTGCTTCTGAAATGTACATCTGAGGAAATATAAAAAGTTCAGAAGCATTGCTTCTGAAATGTACATCTGAGGAAATATAAAAAGTGTTTTAACTGTTAAAAACTTTACTAATCTTTTCATTTATTAGATTAAAAAACACGTGGAATATCTCAACTAAAAAACTCATCAATTGAGTATTTATTTATTTGATACGTCGCTGCACAAAGAGAAATAAATTCTTAAAAGTAGTGCAGGTAAACGACGATCTTCGTATTAAAAGTCGCCACAAATGCTGCAAAATGCTTAGGATTCTTAAAACGATGCAGAAAATTTTTCATCCCCTCTAATCTGGCTACAATTTATAAGGCCTACATCCGCTCAAAACTGGTGTACCTATTTGCATATCTGGTCAGGTGCTCCTCAAACATTCCTATTTGACAAGATTCAAAATAGAGCATTAAAACAGATAGGTAACCATACAACTGTAAGTTCAACTGATTCTCGCAACGTTTCATGTCTCTCTCTTGTTTATTGCTATTTTTGCAAACAGTGTTTTAGTTGAATAGCTAATTGCATCTCTCCCCTGAAACAATTTAACCGCAATATCCGCCTCGCAAGAAAGGCCAACTAGTTATCCCTTCAGCCCACTTTTGGTCGTACAAGTAATTACAAAGATTCATATTTTAGTCACTCAACAGAGATGTGGAATGCTTTACCCAACTTAATTTTTAACGCGCATTACAATGTACAGAAATTCAAGAATAATGTGCATCGGCACATCCTTTCTTATCGTTTCCTTATTTCCTAATACCCGCACTCTGTTTTAAACATTAAACGGTTAGTAACAACCCGTTGAAGAACGTTTTGGTCATTGTGTGGCTAGTTATCTTATCTTTTGGAGTCCAAACTATGATCTTCAATTACCAGCTAAGAACATCTGTTATCAGATGCTTCAGGCTGGCACTGGTGCCCGTTACTTAATGGTTAGCTTGTCTGCTTATTAGGTACGAGTTTCGAATCTCCGAAACATCAAGGAAAAAATGATTTTTCATGGATATTGCCACCGCGAGGAATTCGCTAGTCATCTTAATTTCCATGGCATGAAAAGTGCTTTTTCGATTAACCGTTCGGAATATGAAAAAATTGTAGGTCCTTTCAATTTACTTACAAGGTATGGTTGTGAGAATTGCGTTGGGGCACGCCACTCTGTTGCGCCTTTTTATAAATTTCTTTATTAAGATGCCCATTCACATCTTCAAAAAAAAAAAAAAAGAATCAATGACACCTTTCGGTCATGGAGCACATCCAACAGCGTTTATGATGCTGTTATCGTTGTGGGCATCCTGAAGTCTTGATAAAAGAAGATCCTCCAAAATGCTTGCTCGCTATTGACAGTTCGTCCGTCGTGCCAGTTGATTTCTTTGGGCGCCTGCTTCTTATGTACTACAGAATATTTAACGAATTGTCAAAAATGCAGATCTGACAAATATTATGTGTATGTATTACCATTTCTGTTTCCCGGGCTGCTTGTTATACTCAGTAAAAGCACAGTGCTTTCTTTTTTGCTGGGTATTGACAAAAAAAAAACCAACACTTAAAGTAAAAATGCTTAGATAAAAAAAAAACTAAATCCTCTGTCCTCTCTACTCACCCTCGTTGAGGATAACTACTCCTTTCAAATTATATAGTTAACGTCACTTTATATTTGCATAATTAGAGCCAGCTTAGCAGAACTAGGTGTCTTCACTTCACCCATCATTGCCTTTATTATCTACACGTTAATGCTACTTACCATCACCATTACCTTGAGTGCTATCAACAGCAACCAACCCAACAACTCAACATTATCCGCACAAGTCATAAAAGAACCCGACTGCCCGTGTCTAATGTTTTTACTCTTGAACACTCACTATGGGTTGAGCAAGTTCATCTCTTATTGAATGTAAAAATTATTGACAACGAAAGAAACAAGAATGGAATGGTAGGGCGACTAGAAAAGAATCGAGTAAATATTATAAAAATTACAACGATCGAGTGTTTGTTATTCCACCTGTCGGGTGTAAGGTTAAATCACTTGTTTCAATGTCCTGTACCCACAAAAGCATAGGGTTGCGCATGAAATCCATGGTATTAAGATAATCGACTTTTTATTTTCTGTTCTGGATTTTGAATTGCAATAGTGCGACCTCGGGTCCAGGTAAAAATAAGAACCGATATAGCTTAAAGCGTTCGGTAGCCATATGGTCCATTTGCAAAGTGGTGATTACACTTGGCTTAAGACGAAATTATTATGCGATCGTAAAAAAACACTTTCCGAAATGGTTGGCGTTTGAAAGAGTAATAGGGTTAATGGCGCCATTCATAGCTCGAAGTTGAATAGTAATGCGGAGGTTTGTTAGATTTTTTTCACCAAAATATGTGCAAATCAATATGCAATACAATAAAAGAAGCTGTTTTTGCTTGTGTGATGGGATAATGAATTTTTCAGATTTTTGTTTGGTTTTTTTGGGTTATACCCAACGAAACACGTAGTCGGAATGAGAGATGAATATGTCTGGTAAGGGTGTACCTTAGGAGCGGTGTACTGAACCTCTCCCTCATTTTCTCTCTGTTAAATTAAAACCCCTTAAGCCCTATTCTAAATTTAGAAATATGAGTAATGAACTGCAAGGATAAGGTTCTTTAAAAAATAAATCCCAAATCTCAAATTACAAAACAAAGTAGCAATTTGTTGCTAGACAACATAAGAAAATATAATTATATGAGCTACACATTATATTTTGTTATGGTAAACATAAATTGTGATTTAACTTCCATTTAAAATTTGGTAATAAATATTCCCTTGAATCGGGTTTCTTGGTTGAAAATTTACCAACCGACACCCAAACCAAACCAAAATTTGGGATGATGCAAGGAACTCTTACGGTACGGTAAACTTGGAGAAACTTTATGCTTGAAATAAAACCGCAAAAATGTGTAGTGAGAAGTGTATCTTTTTGTGGTGGTCGTATGATCTCTTACAGTATAAAGAATTGCATTGCAGGGAGGCACTAAAGAACAAAACTTACTATAAAAAAAAAAAAATAAAGTAAACGAACGAAAGATAGCTTCAGTGCCTTTTGTGTGTGAAGAATGCTATGTATGCACAGACAACACACCCAAGAACAATGAGCAAGCGTCCGCTAAAAGCTTTTTGATTATGAAAAATGTTTCATACATATGTTTTGAATGAATCTATGGAAGCACCTAGAACTGTTCGTGTAACAACAACCAATCCCCATACATTTCGTTAAAGCGCCCAGGAAGCAGTTAATGGCTCGTAATTATCCCTTTTGATTAAGTAATAAATTAAATGATGCAGGCCGTAATGAATAAAGGAGGTGTGCCTGTGCAGTTGCTGGCAATGACCACCTCGCGAAAATTCTATTTCTGTCATCAAAAAATAATTTTCACTCAACCGAAGGTGCTCGCTCAAGAGTGCGACACTTTGGTGTATTTTAATCGATGATGTGGATTCAATTTTAAGCAAAAGTGAGCGAAAATGTAGTGGAATGAAGATTAATTGGTAAGTCGTCTATTCAAGTCAATTCAAGTCGATAGTTTTACAACTTTCCAGATTTAAATTTGTATAATTTATGCATTTTTGATTTAATATTTGAATTTTGAAAGGCAAATTAAGAATGATTCACAGTTGCCTTAAAGAATGGTGAACTTAATTCAATATTTCATCATCCGTACGTCACCGTCGGGTCGCGTCAAAATGCTCAAGAAATATAAAAAATCAAAATATAATCTGACTTAAACACTTAATTTTGGTGGGGGCAAAACCCCCATTTAGTAGGCTTAATACAAGCTATTAACTTACAAACTAAGAAACTTAATAGCTAAGACTTAAACTAACTAGTTGGAGGGCTTTGGAGACGTAGTTTTAGGCAGGAAGTACTCATATTGAAGTCAAAAGAAGAAGAGTGAGAATTGACATTCCTCAGCATTCGGGAGATCGGTTCATTACAGCCGTAAGAGGTTCGATTGGTGGGAAGATAGAAGAGACGGGGATTCCGAGTGTTACGAGGGTTAGTATTTAAAAAAATGGATTCGTTAAGGGCTGGACAGTCAATGGTACCTGTAAAGATTCGGTGAATGAAGAGAACGTCAAATATTTCTCTTCGATCTTTCATCGTATTGAGGTTGAGGAGTTTGATTCGGTCTTGATAAGGAGGTAATATCAAAGGATTACTCCAATTAAGACCTCGAAGAGCAAATCGGAGGAAACGGCGTTGTATGCTCTCAATTCTGGCAATGTGCACTTGTTGGAAAGGCGACCAGACTTGACAAGCGTATTCAAGAAGCGGACGAACAAATGAAATGTAAAGGGATCGGGTTACGTAGGGGTCTGGAAATTCTTTGGACTAACGTTTAACGAATCCAAGTGCTGAATTTGCCTTAAGGATTATATCGTCGATATGCTTGAGGAATTTCAGCTCACTGTCGCAAATAATCCCAAGGACACGGATCACCTGAACGGGGGAAATGATTTGACAGTTAAGAAGATACACAGAGCAAAAAAGTACTACATAAAATCAATAAGATTGCCTTATTGAGCTACTTTGCTAAGAAATCTTATTAAAAGTATTGAATAATATGACATTTTCATAGAGAAATCTTATTGATTTCATAAAGAAAATCTTATTAAAGTTTTGAAAATTTTATACTACAGTTTCTTAATGGAAAGACACATTATATGGTGTAAACAATGTGAAAACCTTATTACCAGTCATTTTTAAGAAGAAAATCTTATTCATATATTTTTTCTGTAAAGGCTAATAAGGACATCTTCTTAAATCGAAAAGTTTTTCTTATAAAAATTTAGGCGTTTGATGAACGATAAGAAAACCTTAAAAGGGAAGACTGCTACCCTGGTAGTACAATGGACCGGAAATTTAGGTCTGAGTTCTCCAGATTAGCATATAGCGTCCTCTTTTTTCAAAAAAAAAAAAAAATAATAATAATAAGATATCTTTGTAAAAGTATGTGGATATCTTATGAAATGGTCATCAACAATCTGATATGATAATCTCTATGGTTTTAATAAGACTTTCTTCTTGGATGAAAACCATAGAGAAATCTTATTATTTTTCTTCTATTTTATGTGGTACTTTTTTCTCTGTGTAGAGACGGTAAAACGTGATAGCTCCTTGATAGTGCAGTCAATGAAGCGAAAAATACGGTCTTACATCCGAATTTTTTTACTGTGAACCGATTTGCATGAAATTTTGGAATTAGGCTCATCTTACTTTTAACTTCAAAAGTGAAAATGATTTGAACACCGCCACCACCCTGGGGGGGTTGCCACCCCTTGCACTATGCACTATGACAGTGAATTTAGAAAACAAGAAGTTGATTGCTGATGTTGGAATTAACACGCGTATGGTCATGTGGTGCGTGATCTGGTTTTGGAAGGATTTGACTCACCGTGATACAACATTTCATGGAGGATTATTCAGCATCTTTTTTGATAAAATCGCAACGGCACTTGCTTTTTTTCTGCTGAATTCATTCGTTGACTTTCGCATGGGTTAACAGACATGATACCAAACTCGTGAAAGCATTGTTTACGACTCGCTATACTTTCATTGTAAGTTTACTGTTTCTCCACTGCAGTATGGGTGTAAAGGGCAGGTCAACCACGACAAACTTAACCCAATTTGTTTCTACGATACTCTGTGCTCTTGAACATGGCCACGAAGTTGACGTAGTCACTACGGACTTCTCGAAAGCATTTGATCAAATCTCACACCATATAGTTTATCTGAATTCTGAAGTAAGTTGCTTTTGAATTTCCATCGCATTTTATCTAATGGGTGAAAACCTTTTTAGAGCACTGCCATCTCGATCCTCTCCTTCTTGTCCTTGTTATAAACGATGTTCATATGATTATTTCTCACTCAAATCTTTCAATCTATGCAGATGATATAAAAATTGTGAGGTCAATATCGAATCCTCGCGATTATTCTCTGCTTCAACTAGACTTAGATTCTTTACTTAATTAGTGTCATAAGAATCTGCTTGATCTCAATGTGAGCAAATGTCAATTCATTACTTTTTCACGAACACGACTACCTACTCTACCTCGGACATACGACTTTTGTGGGGTACCCGTTCCAGTTGTTTCTTCTATTTGAGATCTTGGTGTTTGTTGTGATAAGGAGCTCAACTTTCGTTTCCATATAGACCAAATTATAGCCAAAGCGAACTCTTCCCTCGGTTTCATAATACGCTGGTCCAAAGAATTTTCCAATCTTTCAGGTTTGGTCTCCCTATCAAATCACTCAGTCACATAGAATTGAAGCCGCCCAAAGTAGACACCTTGGCTTCACTTTACGCCATCTACCGTGGTCAAACCTCCTCATTCTACCTCCATACGAAGATCGTTAACAACTAATTCAATTAAACAGCCTCGCCAAGCGATGAGCATGAGGCACTAGCCAAGCTGACACCTGTCTTGAAACTCAAAGATGTAAAATTTGCGTAGAGCATTTTGGTGAATAGTTGGATGCACTGCTATTGCCAGATCTTTTCATAAACATTCTTAAAGATGTGCCCACCAACCTTTGCGATGCTGCAACCAACACCTTAGCGTCGAACATACAGTTCTTGGCATAACCTTGTTTCGATTAAAACCAATGTAAAGTACATGTCAGACTACGTTGGTTAGCACAAAAGATCAGTATCTCAGTAGAAGTAGCTGAAAATGTTTTTTTTTTACGAATCCTGCCCTAGGTCCACTCAAATCAAATTTTTGACACGTTCGCAGGGTTGAAGAGACGTGAGAACTCTTTGAATTCGATCAACAGCGGACAGCAAGATAAATTTAGTCTAAAGACTCTAACAAGGGCAAAGAACGTTCATTCTCAGCCACAAACTGCTGATTTCTCAGCGTAAGTCTTCTAAACGAAACACAGCTAAAAGCAAATCAAGTTGAGTAAATCCACTTCAACGACGCCGACGTGGCAGCGTTAACCTACTACCGCGGTTAGTTGCCAAAAAACACAACTTGGAAGGAATAGAACAACCCAAAGATACAAAACACTGGCCCAAGATTTTATTAATGAGAATATCATCTTTAACATTTTCGACACTGCGAAATGCGTGAGGCAGCTTAGCGAGCTCTCCCACTAAGCTGCTTCACGCTAGTGATCCGCACCGGGGTTCGCCGCTCAAAGTTGAACTCAGAATGCGTCAGCAAACCTAAGGGTTTTGGATTGTTCCATATCTGAAGCAATCAAGATTGCGTTGAATTTGTTCGACCAGGGGTGTTTTGGTCTGCCTTTCCTTTTCTTCCTTTGCAATCTTCTAATTCCCTGATGAGTTACACTGGTTTTCTAGACCATATATCGGCATAATAATCGAACACCCTTTTATATTTTGTTTAAACTCATTCCTTTTCTAAATCGACTAATTTGCTTACTCAGGTACTTTTTCCGAACAGACGCACACATCTTCTGTGACTATCAATGTTGAAGTAGGAGACAAATATCAAACGACACCAACTCTTGGAAAACACAATTCCATCCATAAATTAAATATCTCCAAATTAAAAAGAAAAAACTCATTACACACGCATCCAAAAGCCAAAAACCACTGAAAAGGCAAAAAAAAAAAGAAAAAAAGAAAAAGTATCGATAGTCGGCCAACGCTGAGACTCTGTCATCATGAGAGTGCATTAGCCTCTACGAGAATTGGATATTTTTAGATAGACCAAGGGACAGACGCTCAGGAGGCGCTCACGATCCATTTTTCCTCAAATGGATCTAGTGGTTGGGCCATCACTACCTCAGCCAACACATCTCAATTTTCACACAAAGCTAACGCATAAAGAACAGCCGTTCGGTTGCTGGCTTGGCTTTCGATTACATTAATAGAAAACGATTGAAAATAGAATTTTATGAAGATCCAATGTGCTCCTAAATTAATCTTGTAATGCAATTAGGAGCATACAACCGTGTGTTCACTGGAATTCAAATGGCCAGACTAGCCCCAGCGGAGCTACACGATACAAGCATCACCAACGAAAGAAAAACATGCTTCATTCTTACGCACACACAGCACAATGCGTTAGAAAGAAGTTCTGGGCCTTCGAACTCAAGTTGCTTGCTCAGAAATGGAACCAAATTTAGAAATGCTGTATCGAATAACGGAAGTATGTAAGTTGGTGTATGTTTTGTACGAAATGGAGACATAATGAAAACCAGCGGAGGCTTTTCTGCCCAAGAGATGTTGCGCCATAGGACTGATTTCAGATTCCTGGACAAATTTAATTAGATGAGGTTGAAGTTATTTATACCTTTCGAAGGGCCATCAGAATTTATGAGAAATGAATGTTGGAACATCAAAGAGGATACCTAATGTGAAATTATTAAAAGATCAACTCGAAGTTCGACGGCATATAAGTTCTTAATTTGTGTGTGTTAAAGGGATTGATATAATGGTTCATAAATATCGAAGATGTCCTGATAATTCGATAAATTTTATTTAGACGGCTCACATATAACAATCTTTGTTTCAAGTGGTGGGTATGCTCCACACTCGAGCTTATTAAAGTCTGGAGTATGCATATGAGTGTTGAAGAAGAATATTGTAACCGCTTATATGCAGGAAATTGATTTTATATTCCCGGTCAATTTCTTACTCTGGTGGCTATTCCACAAATTTATATGGTCCAACACATTTCAAGAGCTGTTTTACCTGCTTCTACGCGAAAATTAGATAGAGTCTCCACTTGACTGGGTCCTGCAACATATCTCATATGAACATCATAGTATCTAAGGTAAGCCCTATATTGGTTTCTTTTCAAATCGTAGGTTATTTTTACACTGACATCTGACAGCAGTTTTTCGCTCGAATTCTTGACAGAAAGTCTGTACCATACTTCTGCTGAAGGCAATTAGTAGTTTGACTCCAACGACGGACGTTGGCAAATATTGAAAACTTGTGTCCAAAATGAGTGTCTGCATGCCGATCGTCAATCAATCGTCTTCACGATGTCAATTGGTCGTCTTCACTGTGATAATAAGGCTCGTCAGCGGATACTCCGATAGAGGCCAACACAAGAAACCTCAGGAGCCGATTCGACGTTGAACGGCTAAAGTACCAAGAAATCTAGGTCTTTTTCCAATCGTGTCTTCAATAATCTTCTTTGCAGTCTTCTGAGACGTAGATTCTGAGTTCTTGGTCTCATACGGCTACCTCAACGAAAAACCCATAGTTTTACGAACAGTTCCGGCAAGAAATGTAGCTTTACAAGAGGCATAAAGGCTGCTCGCCAGCTATACGAGCAGAAAAACAGAGACGAACACCGACTTCTCATAGAGAAAAAGAGAGAGCACGAGATAGAGGGATGCTACTTCAGGAATGAGGCACGAAAATTGTACCCTAAAAGGTAAATCAATCTACCATAGGCTTTATTCCCCGTACCGAAGCCTATAGAGGGAATACCGCTATCGGTGCTAAGAATACTGAAAGAACATTTCTTTAAGATAAATACCTGCATTGAAAAATCGAATTCGGCTAAACATATGTAAAGTGTCATTCGATTTAGGCGACGAACGTAAACCAACAGTACTGCTAACCCGACCTCAAAGAGGTCAATATAGCAATATCTAAGCTCAAGTCCAACAAAGCTACTGGAGTAGACGGTTTAGAGAATTGTTCGAAGTAGCGAAAGATGATCTGGTAAGACCTAAGAAGTATGCACCAGCTCATGTGTAAAATACGATAGGAAGAAAGCCGAGATCCTCTTAACTGCAATACTTACGGGGGCATTGGTCGCCTCAACATCGCCTACAAAACCTTGTCTGCCGTACTATATGAACGTCTGACGCCTGTCGTTAAAAATCTTATCAGGATAGCTTCAGACCAGGAAAGCCCATCATCGACAACATTTTGACTTTATCGCATATTTTGGGAGAAACCCAGGAAAATCAAACTAATACTTAACATCTCTTTATCGACTTCAAGGCCGATTGTAACTTCCTACAGAAATAAACTGCACAGAGCAATGTCTAGTTTTCATTCTAAGAACTAGTTAAAAGATGCAGAACAATTTTTTACGCTGCTCCGTCAAGGTCGCTAAAGCACTCACTGAGTACTTTGATGTCCATAAAGGCTTTCGACAAGGCGGCACATGGTCATGCGATTATTAAAACTCATTCATTGTGAAACCTCTAATGTTAACACCAAAAGCTTAATCTTCTACCAGTCTATACAGTTAATATGTAAGATGACGATGGAGAACTCATGCTGCTCCATCCTGGTCAAAAATAACATCACGCGTGCATTTGATGTCCAAATAGGCTGCGTGCTGTCATGCGACTTTTCAACATCGTTTTTGAATAAATGCGCAAAATTCACACGTCAACACCAGAGTCACAAAAGTCCGTCTCTTTACAATCTCTGCTTCTTTGAGCTAAGAAAGCAATTCAATAGTAAAGCGTTCACTGGATCCATACTTATGAATGTGACTCCATAGGACCCTTATCGTCCCGGTCAATATAGTGCATAAGCATTCAACGAATGAGAACACTTTAAGATGTTTCGAGAGGAATATTCTTCGCGTGATCTTTCGTTCAGTGTTCATGAACAGTGAATTAAGACGAACATTTAACCAAGAAACTATAAGGACTGTAAAGGAACATTGATCTAGTCACAAGAGTCAAGGTTTAACGACTTAGATTACTGAGTTAGCAGAGCAAAAGAAGAACAATGCTACGTCCCTTAATCCCGTTCCAGGAGGGAAAGAAATTGCGACTAAATTGGAACAAACAACCAACGCTCAACGCAACAAGCTCAACCAACTTACCATGTTAAACTGGAAATAGCTAGCTAGGGACTGAGCTGGCTGGAGAAGCCTGTTTGAATGAGGCCCTGATTCGACCTGGACTGTAGCGTTAAGAAAAAAGAAAAACCACTTGCAACAGAATCTTTCTCAAATTAAACCCTAACGTAATCCTGATTTAAATTTAAGTCACAACATAGACGCACCTACAAAATACACCACAAAAAAGAAATAGGTAATACAAAGCTTTTTTTAAGTCGCGTCTCATCAAAATACTAACTGATTTAGTAGCCATTTTGATTAATTCTTTAATTTTCTACTTAAATTTCCTTCAATGAAATCATGAAAAAAAAAGAGATATATTCACGCAAGACACGAATGTATGTACACCTACAACACCATTCTTTTGAAAAAATAATAACGAATTAAGTTCAAGGTACACAGTCTGTCAGTTTTGAATTCTAAAATAAATTTCAAAAAATATTTAAAACATTTCTTTCAAAAAGACAGCATTTATGATTCAATTTTCTCACACACAAACACACAAGGTAGATACAATCACAAGGCACAAATCTGATATGATTTTGTTCTTTTCTCTTTAAATGTTCTAGAAAAGAATTGATGTATTTTGTTACGGAAATATGTTTTTCATTTTTGTGGCACATACATAAATATGTTTTGTGTAATTTATAAATAAATATTGCCTCTTTTTGTACCATTTATTGTACCGTAACATATTCATCGTCTTTGGTTACCGTTATACCATTTACTGTTAACTACTCTGTTTCTATTTTGTGTGTATTTTTTGGGGTTTTATTTTGCTCATACATAGAAAAACGTGTTCTTGTTTAAAATCTCCAATCTCATCCAACATCCATGGCTAAAACTTTCTTTGGTACATGACATCTAAACGGAGGAAGTACGCTTTGTTCAGTGTGGTTACACTGCAAAACTTTTTCTTAAAGATAAATAAAAAGTGGATTTGCTGAGACATCTATTGCAGCGGAATTGAAAATTATTTCGCAACTTTTTATATTGAAGTTACATACCTCTTGCATTGCTGGTACCTAAACAGCAAAACTATAGACACAAGAAGTTCACTATTTCGGTTAGAAACTTTGGAAAAACGTTTTATGTATTTTCGTGTTTGTTTTTGTCTTTACAAACCGTCTTGCTGTAGAAACAAAAGTTTTCGCCGATAACCCATGGAAGAACATTTTTCTATTCAAGAAGCTGTGCCAACGTAACAGGAGGAGAAAAAAAAGCGATGACTTATTCGTGACTTTAATAACAAAACTTCAACGATGAAGGGCTCTGTTGAACATATTTCAAAAAAGCTTCTCTTTCAAAGTTCATATAAATAAAAATTTTATATTAAAAATCAAAACAGTGGAGTCATATTTGAAGCGGAGAAAGGCTTTGGGTCTAATTTTGCTGTCTTTTTATTTGTACTCACTTCAGACATCACAAAGAAGGTGGCGCAACAAAATTATGGACACTTCGGGGCCTAACGCATTTAAGGGGCCTACAATTTTATGCCGATTCCAAAAGGCTGAATCCGGAAGGGCTTTTCATTGCTATGTTTAATTTACTCTTTGGGAACTTGTCAATTTCTCGCGAAAGTTGAGACCTCGAATCTCCCACATAACAGGCAGAAATGCAAACCATTTCGATGCGGGCGTGTGGAATTTCAATACATAAGTAAATCATAATGAATGCTATTTACATATTTACGCTGAGAGTATACGCGACCAACTATTTTATTTTGCTGTTTCATAAATGCCCTAGATGGATAGGGAGAGTGGTGTGATGAATAGTACCTACTCAGTACCAATTGCCCACAGATTCATATAGAACTCTATTTAGCTAATCAAGCCCATTCATTTGATACCCATTTAGTACAAAAATATGAAACCGCCATTTTGTAGCACCGGCCATCTTGTATTTCCATTTTGTTTTCATATATCGGGCGCTTTTTAGAGATTGGTTTTTCGAATAAAGATAAAACTGGCATTTTGTAGTCAAATCGACCAACTAAAATGTCACAATCGATTTTTTGAAGGAAACATTCGAAGTGGGCATAATTTCGCGTCAATTTCTGTCAATTGGGAACCAAGATCGTGTGATTTGACACCATTGGATTATTTTCTGGATGGTGTTGGATGGGCGTTGTACTATTCGGGTAGGCTCTGACTGGTGCCAACTTGGCGGCGCCCAGATGTGCTGTAACTTATAGTACACGTCAATTGTGCTTACTATACCTCCAAGCGGTATCCACTGGGACCTGGGATGCTCCGTCCAGAGCTGACCTGCTAAACTAGTAAGTGCGAGTGTTGACAAGGGAATCCGGAACGAAAGAATTGTGATCGGTCAACACTATAATTGCTCTGCGAACTATGACTGACTGCACGAATCTCAGTGGTCTACGAGAGCTTTCGTGTAAATGTTCCAGCGGATGAATTCGAAGGACAGAATCAACGGTGGACTTCAGCAGCCATAAAAGCAGAAACCAATGAAGGAGCTACTCCAACATATTTGGTTTAAAAGTCTTTCGGGGTCTTTCAATACTAGGACAGGGTATTGAAGTAGAGATGGTGGCGGATGAGCTCCTGGTGAAGTGGTGAGCCAACGGCAGCACTCACACCAATGCAGCAGGGTACTGACACTGGATATTCCAGCCCTTTGTGTCCGAAGGGATCCAAAAGGACTTGGCCCTCCAGGTTGGGGGTTGTGCGTAGGGTTAACTACCCAACCACGGAAAAAAAATATGGTTCCGAAACAACCAAAAGCCTCGGATAACGATAATGATTTCAAAGTTGACGACCCAAGCAAACGAAAAAAGGACAATGACCTCCGGATCTGCACGTGGAACGTAAGATCTCTTAACGGACTAGGTGCAGCTGGAGAATTAGCGGACGCCCTGGACTGCTGCAAAGCAGACATAACCGCCATCCAAGAAGTGCGATGGAGTGGACCGGGCATAAAGAAGATGAAAAAATGTGACATCTACTATAGCGACTGCTACAGACAACAGAAACAACGCTTATTTGGGTGCGGATTTGTCGTTAGAGGAAGACTCAGGGATAAGGTGATTAGCCAAAATCCAGTCAATGAGCGTATAATGACCATCCGTCTTATATGCGCCCACGCCCCCACAGACGACGATTCCAAAGACTGTTTCTACGAGCTCCTCGAAGAAACGTATGAGCAGTGCCCTAGACACGACGTGAAAATCGTTCTTGAAGATTTTAACGCAAAGCTAGGGAAGGAGGACATCTTTGGAAACACAATCGGTAAGCATAGCCTCCATGAAAAAACCTCCGAAAACGGACTGAAGCTAATCGATTTTGCTGCGGGGCTGAATCTTGTTGCAAGTAGTACACGCTTCCCGCATCTCAAAATTCATAAAGGTACATGGCGATCCCCAGATCAATTAACCGTCAACCAAATTGACCATGTTGCGATCGACGCAAGGCACTCTTCCAGTGTGCTAGATGTCCGAACTTTCCGAGGGGCCAACTTTGACTCGGACCACTAACTTGTTGTAGCCAAGGTACGAATGAGGATATCTTGTTCACGACCAGCGCGAACTAACGCTGTGAAGAGATATGACGTCGGAAAGCTACAATCGCAAGAGATTGCCAATGCCTTTTCCAATCGAGTGTCCCTTCAATTATCCTTGAATCCCATGCCGCCAGCATTAAACATTGAAGACCAGTGGCAGCAATGCCAAGAAGCCATCAGAACCGCTGCCTCTGAGGTTCTGGGTTTCACTCGGCCACCAAAACGAAACCCATGGTTCGATGAAGAATGCAGGCAGGCAAATGCAGCCAAACAAAGAGCACGACAAATGCTTATGCAAACACGAACGAGGGCTGCTTACGATCAGTATAACGAGATTTACAAGGAGAGAAGAAGGGAAGAACACCGACTTCTCAAAAAGAAAAAGAAGCAGCAAGAGAAGCGCTCGTTTGAGGAAATAGAGAGGTGCCATGACAGGAACGAGATTCGGAAGTTTTACCAAAAGGTAAAAAGATCCTGCCAGGGTGGCAAACCCCGAACTCAAGCCTGTAAAGACCAGCAGGGAAACATAGTTATAGAGTCACAGTCGCTACTGAGGATCTGGAAAGATCATTTCTGCAGACTGCTTAACGGCGATGAAGACACAAATTCCGCTGTCAGGCAGATTGCCCCATTCAGCTTGGACGATGATCAAGAATGCCGTCCTCCCGACCTAGAAGAGGTTAAGCTTGCCATATGCAAACTTAAATCAAATAAGACTGCAGGTGCAGATGACCTTGATGCCGAACTTTTCAAGGCAGCTGGAGATCAGTTGGAAAGGAGCATGCACCAGCTGATCTGCATGATATGGTCGGAAGAAAGCATGCCCGATGAATGGAACCTCAGTATCGTATACCCGATCCTAAAGAAGGGAGACCCTCACAATTGCGCCAATTACAGAGGGATAAGCCTCCTTAACGTCGCTTATAAGATCTTGTCTGCTGTAATATGTGAACGTCTGAAACCCCACGTCAACAACTTGATAGGTCCTTATCAATGTTGTTTTAGACCAGAGAAGTCCACAATAGACCAAATTTTCACATTACGGCAGATCTTGGAAAAAACCCGAGAACATAATATCGATATTCACCACCTCTTTATCGATTTTAAGGCCGCGTATGACAGTAATTACAGAGACGAGCTGTACAGAGCCATGTCTAGTTTCGGCATCCCTGCACAACCCGTACGACTATGCAGGATGACTTTGGAGAATTCACGCTGCTCCGTCAAGGTCGGAAAAGAACTCACCGAGACCTTTGATGTCGAAAAAGGCTTTAGGCAAGGCGACAAACTGTCATGCGATTTCTTCAACATCATACTTGAACAGATTGTAAGAAACTCAAACGTCAACACCAGAGGAACAATCTTTCAAAAGTCTGTACAATTACTCGCCTATGCAGACGATATTGACGTAATGGGAAGAAAAAAGCGTGATGTCATAGGTGCTTTTGCGAGTATTGAAACAGAAGCGGAAAAAATGGGTTTGATGGTTAATGAGGGCAAAAAGAAGTATATGCTGTCATCAAACAAGGACACAGAACATCGACGAATTGGACAAAACGTCACAATAGACAGACATAACTTCGAGGTAGTACAGGACTTTGTCTACCTAGGATCCGCTGTAGACACGGACAACAACATCAGTGAGAAAACAAACGGAGAATAACTCTTTCTAACCGTTGCTTCTTTGGGTTAAGAAGGCAATTGAGAAACAAAACCCTCTCCAGAAAAACCAAGGTAACCTTGTATAAGACCTTAATCATCCCAGTCCTGCTGTACGGCGCGGAAGCATGGACCTTATCGAAAGCGGATGAGGAAACTTTTGGTCGTTTCGAAAGAAAAATTCTCCGAATGATCTTTGGTCCCGTATGCGAAGACAATGTGTGGAGAAGAAGATACAACAACGAGCTGTATGAGCTGTACCGCGACATGGGCATAACCAGAAGAGTACGCATCGCGAGGCTACGATGGTTGGGTCATGTAGAGCGGATGGACCCAAACGCTCCGGCTCGTCGGGTGTTCGAAAGCACATTGCAGGGAAATCGCGGAAGGGGAAGACCTCGTCTTAGGTGGCGCAATCAAGTGGATGAAGACCTCAACCGACTTAGGCCTCGGCCACGCAGTAAGCGGCAGAGCGGCAGAGCGGCAAAAAAAAATTAAAACATATGAAATCACACAGGAGTGGCCACGCAATGAGCGGGCGGCAAAACAAAATTCTGAGCGGCAAAGCGGCGCCGCTCAGCAACCAAACATGTTTTAATTTTCTGAGCGGCAAACAGCATTTTATATTTATATCAGTGACGAAGCGTCCATATATTGAGTGGAATGAGTGCTTCCGTTAACGAAGTTAAAAAGATCTTAAGTAATGGAAAAACAATTATAATGGCAATTTATGTAGACGATGGAATTGTGACTGGAGACGATAAAGTTCAAGTGGAATCCGTGATTGAACATTTGCAAAAAGAATTTGAAATCGAACAAATGCCAGTTGGTTGCTTTCTTGGTCTGGAGAGTGATTATTATTACAGATAGACTGTGACGATTTACAATTTTTTAAAAGTTTATTGCCGTAGGTACATGAAAAAAATTCCATTATTGGACAAACTCCAAGTAAGGGGAGTCATCCAAAAGATTATTTTGGAAAAACTTAAAACTAATGAACAAATTTAAAAAAAAAAGTTAGAAATGTACATACCTTAAAGTTAAAACCAATCTTTGTTCTGGAGAAGTAGCAATTCTTTGTTTTATTAATTTAGGACACACTTTTTCAAGCAGCAAATCAAAAGATTCGATAGACATACGTAGGTATTGCCAGAATCTATCTGGAAATCTTCGTAAATTCAAAAATAAATGATTAAATTCACCAAATTCTGATCTTAATTGGTTAATCGGATGAACACCAAATCGTCTTCTTTTTTGTATATGTTTAAGTAATTTGTACACATACAAACGATTTCCCGACAGTAAAATACGGCAAACTGTTCTTGACAACGGCATTTTAACTAATAATCGCTCTAAAGCAATCGCTCTCAGTGCCTTGCCATACGTCGCTTAGAGTTGCCGCTCAGCCGCTCGCCGCTCAGCCGCTTAGTGCCTGGCCATGCGCCGCTTAGAGTTGCCGCTCAGCCGCTCGCCGCTCAGCCGCTTAGCCGCTCTGCCGCTTACTGCGTGGCCGAGGCCTTAGAGTGCGAAACTGGAGAGAGCTCGCCCGAAATCGAATTCGTTATAGAAGGATGTTGGTTGAGGCCCAGGTTCACCCCGAACTGTAATGCCCACCTAAGTAAGTAAGTAAGGATTATTTTCTTTGGGGATTACATATCCCCATAAGACATAAGAAAGTCGCTCGTCTTCGTCAAGAAACCAGAAACATTAGGGAACTTGAAAGCCAACATTCGTGGCGTTGTTGCCGACATACGGCCTCAAATGCTCGAAAAAGTGGTTGAAAATTGGACTTCTAGACTTGGCTTTATTCGAGCCAGCCGTGGGCCGCCACATGCCCGAAATCATATCTAAACATGACATACAATTATCCTTCCATAAAGCCAAATTGATGGTCATTAAAACGATTCGTCACCGGACCACCGTCAAATAAAAATTTTAAAGTAACTAAAGATTTTTTCACTTGTTTTCCATATATACTATTCTGCTCAAATATATCAAGACAGTTGAAGACCTTTGGGGCTCTTTTGGCTGATTATTGTTTGAACTAAAAATAAGAGGACAGTTGTAGACGCTTTGGCTGTCTCTGTTGGCCCGAATATTCATCGGTTCAAAGACGAGTCATCTGAGTGGGGAATCCTTTCCACCAAAATTGGCAAAACCTCTAAAAAAAAACACACTTTAGAACTTTCCCTTGCTAATTAAGCCCAAGCCATTTGATACCCACTTTGAGAAAGTTGTATGTACAAAAATATGCAATCCGCCATTTTGCAGCACCGGCCATCTTGGATTTCCATTCTATTTTCATACAGAACTCTGTTTTGGTAATCGAGCCCTAGGGCCTAGGCATTTGTTACCCATTTTGAGGAAGTAGTGAAACAATGTTTAATCTGCCATTTTGGATTTACAGTGATACCGAATGTATTAGATTTATTGTCATCTGAACTAACGGTGCTTACCAAATTTTAGATCAATTGTTCAACAAGAAGCGTTTTATATTTCAGTTACTAGATCCGATCCGAACAAATAAGGCCAGCTAAATAAAGCCGTTGAACAAGAGATTTGATACTTTTATTCTCAATTTGCTTATTAAAGCAAAACTTAAGGACCTTGAGAACAAAATGTGTCTCTATAAACGCTTTTTTCTCCTAACAACCAGACCAGCTCACACAAAGTTCCATTGTTACAACCATTTTGTCCATCAAGTTAATACCAACACATTTCATTAAATTCAGAAAGGAAAAGCCTTGATGAAATACCACTTTCTTTTTAACATAAAAACCCAATGCTAAAAATAATGGTTCCAGAATAAAAAATTTTTGTTTTAATGACTGGATGGAGGAGCATATAGAATGTATGTTCTATTTTGCTACGAGGATTTGCTTCGCTTTTGCATTTAAATCCCGAAAAATAGCTACATGTGACTTTTTTCCTTGTTGTTTGCTTTCATTCCATGTGTAAAAGTAAGTTGCGAATTTATTTCGAAAAATTATATATTTAAATTTTTCGCTTTTCTGCGTAGTTTTTTGCATTCAAAGCCATTTTTTCTTTTTTGTTGTTTGGAAAACAAGAGCAGAGAAGAAAATTTATATACAAATTTGAGAAGAAAAAAAGTTAAGGAGTCACTGCCGTATGTTATCAGTGGATGCACTGGAGATAAAAACTTCAACTCCATGCAAATTTTATAAGCAATGTTTGTGTTTTTACAATAAAAATAAGAGTTTGGTAGTTACTTTCTGAATAAATTAAGGACTTGTTAAAGTCATTCCCTGTGGCTGTCGTTGGTGATGGTTAAGTAGCAACTGCATAAGGAAAATATTTGGACGCAACTTGTTGAGATTTAATAGATTTTGGTGGAAACTTAAATGGAATGTTTACAAATTAAATTTTTGAACAAACCAAAGAATTTCACCGTTTTTTATTTACGAATAAAAGTTAAAATATTTTTCAGAAGTTTATTATAAAATTTTTCTGCTGTAAAAGGTCAAACAATCAGAAGCAAAAAAATCTTAAAGTTCAAACTAATCGCTTTTAATGGGTGTCAATTATGGACAAATTTGAAGAAAGTTGAGATTGTTAAGCCTAATTTTTCAGGCCCTGAACATTTTTGTTTCGAAGAATTTTATTTTAACCCTTTATATCACTGTGTGACATAACTGTAACAAACCAAAAAACTCGTCAAAAATTTCAAGTTGCCGTTTTATTCCATTTTAAATCACTGCAACAACGGTAACAAACAGTTTCACACATATTTAGCGTCTTTTGTTCACACTAGATGCCGTTACTTGTATCAAAATCGGTTCGAAGTTCGTTTGCTGTTAATTTTTAAAAGCCATTTGGGGATGAACATTGAAAATTTAAATGTACTCGCGTAACACAAACCATGTGTTAGAAGTCTGGTGTAGCGTTATGCTACAATAAACACAATACATAATTTTGTTTAAAGGCTTTCCACACATCTTAAAGGACCAGTCTGTGACAATGTAACATAACTGTCACATTGCCACCTTCCTTCGAGCCGAATTTTTTCATTTTTATACTTTTCTAAATAAAAATAAAAAATAAATAGGGTGGCGCAACAGAGCGAAGAGCCCCTGGGCCTACCGCATTTCTCACAACCATGCATTGTGAGGGAAAGAAGGGGACCTACAATTTTCTTCTTTCTAGCCGATTCCGAACGGCTAATTGAGAAAGCGCTTTTCATGGCAATGAATTTACTAACGGAGGACTTGTCAATTCCTCGCGAAAGGCGAACCTCGAACCTCTGGGTTAGCAGGTGGACATGCTAACCATCACACCACGAGTACCACTTTTCTAAATAGTGAAATAAAAAAATACATGTATTTTTATTCATTGAAAATTACCATAAAACTTTCTAATCTATAAATTATAAGAGGTTGAGTAATGAAGGGTTAACTTCTTAGGCCTATCTTTTATTTTCATGATTTTGGCACACATGGAGAGTTAATGAAACCCATAAGAAGTCATTTAAAGAGTGTGACATCCAACTAATATTCCTCGCCCACCAACATTATAGCCAACGACCTTCAGCACTGCTCAAGCCGACGAGAACATACTAATTACTTATTTAAGAGCAAGTAAGTGTTAGACATAGATACCTTTTTAATAAAAATGTATAAAACCCGCCAATTTAACGAAGCAGAGCCCCATCGCAGATTTTAAAACAATAATGTTAGTCTAAGAATTTGTAATTGTATATATCAATAATATTGTAAAACAAATGAACTTTTCAATAAAAACTTAAATTGTAAAAAAAAAATTAAAGAGTATGACCTTATAGTGGCGCTTAATGGGGCAAAATTATGTAAAAAAAAAATTAATTAGGAAAAAAATATTTTCTTTTTTCAAAATTTTGACTTTGAGGCTTGATTTCTCAGAAACTGTTCATTAAGTAAACTCAAATTAAAATTTTTATTAAAGAAGAAAGCAATAGCTTTTGAAAAACACTGAAGTATGAGAAAGTTAGTGGTTTAGTTAATTTTTATTAATTTTTTAAAAAATGGAGTAAATTTCATAGAAAATTGCCCCTCGCGCCTACAAGGAGGGATATAGACCCCCTTCCCATCCAACTTTTTTTTTTTCTTGACCAAACCTATCCATCCTTACTCTTTGGAAAACCGTATCTTAAACACCCTAAGTAAATAAAATAAAATTCTAAAAGTTAATAATTAATTTTAAAAATAATTAAAAAATTGAGAGCGGTGAAATTTTTTTTTTTTACTTTTTTCTATACGCCATTCAAAACACATTTCCGAAAATTTCATGAAAATCCATGGACTGGCCCTGGATTCCTAGGTAAAAAGCTTACGGTCCTCCACTATTAGTAAATTGTAAAGCGTGGGAGAAAAACAACCAAGCGGTTTGAATATGATTATAATTATGAACTAGCTGACCCACCCGGCGCGGCGTAGCTCGGGCTCTTCGGTGATCGAATTGAGTAAACTAAGTAAAATAGTTTCCAAGTTTCTACTCCAAACTCCAATGGGAAAATGGGAATAATTTACAGTCTAAGCACTCAAACGGTGGGAGAATTTTTGGAGGTATCCAGTATTTTCCGTGTTCCCGGTTACGTTCCGTTAGAAAATATGGAAAGGAAATATAGCATATACCATTTCTCAGGTTCTAGACCATTTATGTTCCAAATTTCGTTAAAATTGGCTCAGTAGTTTTGGAGTTTTCTCCATACAAAAAATTTGTTCCCTTGGTACATTTCCGTTCCCATCCTCGTGGGAATATGGGGATGGAATAAACATAAAAACTTTTCTTTTAAATTAACGTATATTAAAAAAAGCTCTTCAAAATGCGATGCATAGTTTCAAAGATCTAAGTATACAGACAGTCCAAGCGACTTTGTTTTATGATATGTAAGGAAGGATAAGGATAAGGACAAGGATGAGGATAAGGATAAAGAAGGATATGAACACCTGTTCATTGAGGTGACGCCAAGCATTGCATCAATTACGGAACTAAGGTGTTATTGATATATGGACTGCAAGTGATATATTATGTGGTACCCGTGGTATGATGGTTAGCATGTCCACCTGTTAACCCAGAGGTTCGCGGTTCTAATCCTCACAGAAGCCAAAAGTATTTTTCCACGGGTGTCGCCTTTCGCGAGGAATTGGCAATTCCTCACATAGAAAATTCATTGCCATGAAAAGAGCTTTCTTGATTAGCCGCTTGGAATCGGCAGATTTATTATAGGTCCTCTCCATTCCCTCACTAGGCATGACTGTGAGAAATGTTCTAGGTCATAGCCATACTCCCTGCTCTGTTGCGCCATCCTATTTGTTTTATTTAATCTTATTTAAGTGATGTATTATCTTCACATCAGACAATTAAGTATTTTGAAACCGGCTGCACCAGGGCAATTGGTGCAACCATGCGGGCGTATTTAAAAGCTTCAATGTAGAACGAAGTACCATCGATCACTGATTTTTTTAACAATCAGAAAATACGTCGATCGGTTTCAATAGAAGTCACTTTTGGGCTCGGAGATGTTGTTTCTTGTATTTTGCAATCTATTTTCCATGTCTAGAGAAAGTGTCAAATTTGTTTAAAAATGTATCAATATGCATTAAAAAGTAGAAGTATCGTAGGCTTCACTTTGAAATGACTAACTGGCAGTTTATATTTAGTATGTTAGTGCAAGTTGTAATTTGCTTTGGGATAACAAATATCTAATATCTGACAAACTAGGTCTTTTGTGATTCCATGTGAAAAGGAATGGATCGAGGACGTAGGCGTAGGTATGAATAAATGAATATTTCGGGGTTCTGTCATGCACTTCAGCTTCATAGATCTATTGTGTCCCATGATATTTAAAATTGTGTGGTCCTTAATTATTAAACTTTGTTTAGTTTCATTGAAGAAACTGAAGGCGAGGTTGACGATAAATAAACCATTTCATTAGGCAATAAAGACAGGGATTGTCTGTGTCCACAGTTAGACTATTATGGTAGTTTAAGGCAGTTCATCCTAACCCAACCCCGTAAGTAAGCATTGATTTTATGAATGAGGTATCACATAAAATTTCAGATTTTATGGTTGCTTAAGCTAATGGACCTCTGGGCAGCGGCTAGTGAAAATCTATTGTGGCAACGCATGGGAAATTTCAGAGCAATTCTCTTGCTCATGAAAATTGTACCAGAAGATCACGATCCTCTGTAGGGGGATTAAAGGGGATGACTATAGAGAAGTTGAGTGTGAAGTTGTACATGAGAATAGCAACATCCAAGCACAAACTAGACCGCGGTGTATAATCATTAGCTTCAAATGACCTTTTTGTAAGAGAAGAGAGACACTGAGACATTTCTGACTCTTTTTAGTACAATACTTTTAACGGTATATAATGTTTTTTCTTCATCAAGGATTAGGCTTAGATATTTCGCTTCATCTAAAAAGCTAGGCGAAAACCAGAAAATTTAGTCGAAGCACTCATTTTCCTGCAAATATCCTTTCTAAATGAATTTCCCAAGCTTTTTGCCCTAATTTAAAAGAAAATTAGGGACTTACAGGGCAATTGTAACATTTAATAAATATTACCTCAACCAGTAGATAAAAATCTCTGTTCATTCCGAGTCAATTTATGTAACAGCAAGCCCACATAAAACAAAAAACTTATACCTATGAAGAGCCAAATAAAGTCTACTTATGAAACAAAATCTATGTTTAGATCCTCTTCATCATCCCAAAAGGGGAAAATAAACTCCTATAGCTAAATTAATGCCCCCACCCGACTAGAAAAAAGCAAAACAGACTAAACACAAACAACACACGAATCACCACCCCCACATGATTTTTGTAGTTTTGCTTTGTATCTATATTTGTAGCTGTGGTAGCTTTGCTGATAAATTTACATTTTACGTTCAATAAAAGCAAAACAACGATGCGCAAGAGATATAACTTTGAAATTTCATAAATTCCAATGTTTTTATCTTTTTGTTTGGATACACAGAAAAAAAAAAATAAAAATAAATAAAATGAAGAAGAAAAAGAAGTTAACAAGACATTGTGTTGTACCACGCGCTCACCCGACCCTTTATTGTGTCAATATGATGAAATCGACCCCAGAGGGAGCCAAACTGGAAAATCAGAATCTCGCTGACAGCGATTACCATCGAAGATGGCAGCAACGCTACAGTTCGGTCGGTGTCGGTTGGGTGGATGGTCTTGGCTAAATAAAGAATAAACTTGATACTCTCATACAGCGACTAGATCCAGCTTTTCGTTGGTTTTCAAGCAATTTTCATAGAATAAAGTGGGAAGCCGCGAGGGGTAAATCGCATTCACTTTATCCTTAACACGAGCTGTGTTCTATGCCTCTGTAGAAGAAGTGTAGACAATACCATCGCGTAGACTATCCTCAATGCGTTGGGTTGAAGAAAAAGCCTCAGGGGCCGTGGAGATGTTTGCGTAGGCAAATCTAACAGACTCATTGGCAATGGGTAAATAAATGGGAAATGATTAGGCCTTCATGTACTTTTCTTCCATTCTTCCTTTTTTTTTTTTTCTTGTTGTGCAAAAATTGTGCTTTTAAATTTAAAATTGAAAATTTCTTCCAATTCTGGAACAGGCAATTTTTCAACTCGCTGTTGTTTAGGTGTTGTGTGTCTGTTTGAATGGGATTTTGTTTGAGTTTTGAATTGGTTAAGTGAGGAACGATATTTGATAAAGAAAACAGGATACCTACTTCTGAATTGCTGTGTAGAGTCGTACGGTTCATTGAGAGCACGAAAAGTGCTTAAATAAATTTATTAGATTGTTTGCGTGGAAAGAAAAGTTTGCACGCGAGAAGCGAGAAACTTTTTTTTTTTGTTTTGCCAACACTCACAATAAAAAGAAATTTTTTTGAATGGACTTGCGAAAGAAATTGATTTTGAAGCACGCAAATGCTTTGCTTTTTTACATTTTCAAATTGGGAAAAATGATGAATGAATACATATTTGCGTTTCCAATTATGCATACATTGAAGGTGAGGAGAATTGAAACAATTCGAATTTTTTGTAGACTAAAGCACGTTCGAAAAAACTCAGTTGATTCTTTCTAACGACTAATTCTTTCTAGGGATTATCCAAAACCATTAGGTAAAAATTAATGAAATTAACCGGGAGCCATTTCTAGGGCCCAAAATAACCCAAATTTTCTTAGAAGACCTGATGACAGATGAGCTGGCTTTAAGTGACAAGTGACAGGTCCAGAACACAATAACAGAAAAACCTAAATTCAAATCAAAATAAATCAATGAGTAGATAAAAGGAAAATTATATAGACCATCGACTTCTTCTCAGCATGCAAGTCTGCAGGACAGACGCCATCATTCCAACGATGCTCCAAAGTCCTTAAGATTTGATTGTATACCGATCCTAGTGGAAATAGCCAGCAGTTGTTTTACACATTTTTAGATCAAGATTTGGTATTACAACATTGCTAAATGTATAGATAGAAGCAAAGATGTCAAAAGATGATTTTTGTATTTTAAAAGTTATAGGAACGATTTAAGTCCGTGATCCACATATGGAATTGGGTGCCTAGTATAAATTCATTCCCAAAGGCCCAAAGCTGCTAGGCCATCGCAAACTAGACCATAGGATTTTAGACCAACAAGACTATCCTACTTTTTTGTTCAGGAATCTAGACAGACTAACAGAAACACATATCCCTAACAAAACTGATCAATAATTTGGTCTACAGCCCAACATGCAAGGGATGGATGATTTCCTACGAAAACTTAGGGACTTAGATGATTTCATTGGAAAGACCGAGGAGAAAATCAAAGTGGCGGAGACTATAACACAAGAGGCCATGAATGGGGCATGTCAAGGAGGGATTTTCGATGAAGGCAAATATTCGAGATGACAGCGAGACAAAGCCTTGGTGAAGTAAGTGTAAAACACATCCACTTCTAAAAGAGCAAAACAAGATACCATACCTGACATAAACTTCACCACATAAGTCCAAAATAAAGAACTGGAGTGCCATCGAAGACTATACAAACAGTGCTTATCAATAAATCGTTTTTGACATCAAAACACTTAACGAAATGCAAATCAACTAGTCAGATAGAACGTCAGCAGACTCAACGTCAATTTCGAAGATCTCGATCGAGGATTGGAAGAACATCGTTCTTCAATCGGACGGAACTGACGAAGAAATAGTTGAATCAACAATGCAACTCTCTCGTCTAGCAGAAGGAATATTCAAATAAAAGAAGAAAGCCTCTCTACTGGTGATTGGAAGTGAAGGAAGAGGCAAAAGAAAGCAAAACGAAAATAGTAAGCTGGGCCTTAAAAATTCCATTAATTTCTTAATTTCCTAAAGAGCCATTAACTTGAGCAGCGAACGAAAATGGGAACAGCTCTATAGATTCTTGGGGACAAGACCTCTATGCGGAAGTTTGTTCAGTAGCTGCCTAACTCAAGTGCTGGAAAAAAGCAACCGCAACGAATTATTCCCAAAAATAAAGGAAACTGAGACATCCGCATGCAGGCATCTCTGCATGCTGGAAACAGGAGACAAGCTCCTAGAACCGCTATTCAAAGCCGTGTTACAAAGATTGGGTGACCTGTCAGAAAGACAATATTGCTTCAGGAAGGGGGGCTCAATAGCACGTGACAATAGACACAACTTCATTGTAGTAGAAAACTTCGTCTACCTGGGATTCCCAATAGACAAGGAATAAAGCGTCATCAGTGCGAAAATCGAAGGGAGAATAACTCTTGCTAGTCGCTGCTCGCTTACGATCAGTATAACGAGATTTACAAAGAGAAAATAAGGGAGGAACACCGAATTCTCAAAAAGAAAAAGAAGCAGCATGAGAAGCGCTCGTTAGAGGAAATAGAGAGATGCCATGACAGGAACGAGATTCGGAAGTTTTACCAAAAGGTTAAAAGATCCTCCCAGGGTGGCAAGCCCCAAACTCAAGCCTGTAAAAACTGAGGATCTGGAAAGCTCTTTTCTGCAGACTGCTTAACGTCGATGAGGACACAAATTCCGCTGTAAGGCACATTGCCCCATTCAGCTTGGACGATGATCAAGAATGCTGTCCTCCCGACCTACTTATAAGAAGTTAAGCTTGTCATATGCAAACTTAAATCAAATAAGACTGCAGGTGCAGCTGGCCTTGATGCCGAACTTTTCAAGGCAGCTGGAGATCGGTTGGAAAGGAGTATGCATCAGCTGATCTGCATGATATGGTCGGAAGAAAGCATGCCCGATGAATGGAACCTCAGTATCGTATGCCCGATCCTAAGGAACGGAGACCCTCACTATTGCGCCAATTATAGAGGGATAAGCCTTCTGAACGTCACTTATAAGATCTTGTCTGCTGTAATATCTGAAACTCCACGTCAACAACTTGATAAGTCCTTATCCATGTGGTTTTAGACCAGAGAAGTTCACTATAGACCAAATTTTCACATTACGGCAAATCTTGGAAAAAACCCGAGAATATAATATTGATATACACCATCTTTTAATCGATTTCAAGGCCGCGTACGACAGTATTTACAGAGAAGAGCTGTAAAGAGCTATGTCTAGTTTCGACATCTTTCGAACTCACCGAGACTTTTGATGTCGAAAAAGGCTTTAGGCAAGGCGACAAACAGTCATGCGATTTCTTCAACATCATACTTGAGAAGATTGTACAAAATCAAACGTCAACAACAGAAGAACGATCTTTTAAAAGTCTGTACAATTCCTACGCAGACAAATATTGACGTAATGGGAAGAAAAAAGCGTGGTGTCATAAGTGCTTTTGCGAGTACCTACTGAAACAGAAGCGGGAAAAATGGGTTTGATGGTTAATGAGGGCAAAACGAAGTATATGCTGTCATCAAACAGAAACACAAAACTTCGACGAATTGGACAAAACGTCACAATAGACAGACATAACTTCGAGGTAGTACAGGACTTCGTCTCCTAGAAACGGAGAATAGCTCTTGAAAACTGTTGCTTCTTTGGATTAAGAAGGCAATTGAGACACAAAACCCTCTCCAGGAAAACCAAGATAGCCCTTTATACTTAAGACACTGATGGTCCCAATCCTGCAATATGGGGCGGAAGCATGGGCCTTATCTAAAGCGAATGAGGAAACCCTAGGTCGGTCGCTTCGAAAGAAAAATACTGCGATAGATTTTTAGTTCCGTATGTTAGGACAAAGTGTAGAGAAGAATATTCAACAACGAACTGTATGAGCTGTACCATGACATGGGAATAACTAGAAGAGAACGCATCGCGAGACTACGATGACTGGGACATGTAGAGCGGATGTACGTCAACGTTCAGGTTCTACGGGTTTTCGATATCACATTGAATTGAAATCGCGGAAGAGGAAGACCTCCTATTAGGTGATGCAATCAAGTGGAAGAAGACCGCAACGGACTTGGAGTGCAAAATTGGACTAAGCTCGCTCAAAATCAAAATTGCTGGGAAAACATGTTGGTTGAGGCCCAGGTTTACCCAAAACTGAAGTGCTCATCTCAGTATCTAAGTTAGTAAGAACACAACTGGCCTCTAACTTAACCTTTGTAACTTAACAACTTATTTCCAACTACTGCAACACAAAAAAAAAGGGAAGGCTACTACTCTGGTAGTACAATGGAATGGATATTAGGTCTGAGTTCTCCAGATTAGCATATAAGCCTCCTCTTTAAAAAAAAAAAAAAAAAAAAAAAAAAAAAACCTTTGTAACTCGCCATAATGTCTTTTTCAGTTCAACCATTTGGAATTGGAAAACATTTGTTGGTTCCCACCATTCCTCATCAAGCTGTGTCCCAGTGTTCCCCGAGCTCTGTTTATTTCTTACTTATTTGTTCATTCATATTGAAACTCTTTCTTTTAAAGATTCAATGTTATTCATTACAGAGAATTAAATCAAATTGAAGCTCAACAGAGAATACTTTTGAAAATCGCTGTTTCATTGTTCAACAGCAAAAAATAATTGGTGGTGACACATAATGGAACGCATAGGGATATGATGAAAGATTGCAGATGCAGAAGAAGAACACATCAAGTAGTTGGTTTTATCCGAAGCACATGTTAATTCTGAACTGCAATCTCTCTGTAATTAAGAAAGTAAAATGTTTGCCAATATCAAGTCCTTGGAACCTCATCCAACTCCTTCTACGAGTGAGTTATTAAAAATCACAGAGCACCATGGTGGGGAAAGCTTTATTTCTTCTTTCACATTTCATTGGTGAAAAGGAATTTTCTCGCCAAACAAAAAAGTGAATCTACAAGAATTTTGTTTACTTCACTGGCGCAACTTTGGAATGCTAATAATTTATTTTGCTAAAACACGCTCGCCGTAAACAACGACAGTAATCGATTTCATTGAACTTAATTCATTAATTTTCATTTAATCCAACCGCAAATTCGAAGAGACAATAAAAAAGAAAAAAATATAAGAGACCAGTTGGTGATATGTGTGTGTTCCTCATTTAGACCATGAGCCGTTGCCAAGATCTACGCAAATGTACAGTACACGCATTTTCAACAAAATGTCGTAATTGGCAGTAGATCCGAGTGCATTATTTCCAACATGCCTATGCTATCGTGCCTCTGCATATTACCTCCTACTGTCAAACAACATCCAATAAACCATTTCAAGTGCATATTACACCACAGCCAGCGCTAAAATAAAATCCAACCAACACTGCCTATGATTGTATAGGAATCAGCGCAGCAACCAGCAATCACTTTCAAACTCTACGTTGGACAAATACCGGGGAGCTATATTTTTGCCACCAAAAATACATTCGGCATCATTGTACTCTCTCTACTGATCTATCCTTGCATATTCTTTTAGTCTTCCTATAACTACACAACACAAATAAACTACACCACCAAAAGAAATATATCTTTTTCCGAATTCAAAAAACAAAAAAAAAGCCATAAATATATTTATTTTTACTATACCATAGGTATGTGTATCGAGACGTCTAAAAAAAACTCAACACAGCCGAATAGAACAACTTCACCAACCCAAAGACAACGAATCAAATCTCGTGGCCATTTTTAGACCCCTTACAAGCGAACATAGCCGCACTACCATCAAACTACATCCATCCGTTTTTGCTCCTCACTATTAGTCAGAGGAGATATCTTAAGAAAAAAATTCTTTTTTTCTTTTCGAAAGAGTACATTTGAAAAAAAAAAAAAAAAAAAAATCAAAATAACCCCGCAACGATCTTCTTCGATGGGGTATTAGGAAAATCCGAAAGTATCTTTGCTCACAGCAGTGGCATTCTTCGCCGTTCGGCAATCGGCATCGGGTATATCAGTTGGAGATACGTCGTCGTCGTCTTCTCCTCTATTGAATTGTTTTATTATTTTCTTTCCTTAAGAACAACCATAACGAACAGAAATATAATCAGATACAAATAAAAACAAAAAAATCAAGAAAATTTACTTACAAAATCTAAAAACTAAAAGTTAAAAAAAGAAAAAATCATTTTGTGAAAACTATAACGAGAAAAATCAAAAAATCTTCCTCAACAATACATACGAGGAAAATCGCATCAATCGATGTGTAGTATAGAAACTAAACAGAGAAATTTTGCATCCTTTAGTGCATTACTTGTTTAGAAGTTGATCAGTGAGGATCAACATTTTTGTCCAAAAACCTACCTAGAAAGTTCCAGCCTACTGTTGTTTGTGTTCAAGGTTGGCAAGATACATCCATTACTCAAATTAAAGATTTATTTTTTCAAAAACAAAAAAACTTTCGTGTGTAATAAAAAACAGTGAATATTAATTAAACGCCAACCCGAATGTTAAGTATACATAAAATATTAAAATTGGCAAAGAACAATAGAATTTTCCAAAAAAAAGGAAACCAAATTGAAAAAGTGAATATTTTCTGCAAAAACTTACATCTATTATGTAATCGCGTAAAAATAGTTTTATCCGGGTGGAAAGAACTCTCTGTGAGTTGTCTGTCATTCGATCTGTACATCAACAGCGAGTGTCTGTGGATGGAGAAGTTTATTTGTGGGGGCTGCTGGTTCAATGTGTGTTTACTTGACGTATCAAAT
The DNA here is from genome assembly GCA_949752695.1 of Melanostoma scalare. Lineage (NCBI taxonomy): Eukaryota > Metazoa > Arthropoda > Insecta > Diptera > Syrphidae > Melanostoma > Melanostoma scalare. The sequence goes on from OX456986.1 coordinate 21,638,617, forward strand.
GTCTTCGAATGAGTTTTTTTTTCTCCATTTTCGTATAAGGAAGTTCGAAGAAATTGCAAGTGTTTTCGAACATTGCCAAAAGAAGTGATTGCATATGAAAGCTGTTGAAAAAAAACCTTTTCGGTTGTAGACTGTGACGAGTTTTTGCGAAATTCAAATATTTTTGGTTCTTAATTTTAAAAATTCTACTGGCTTTCAAATGTTTTATCTCATTTCTCTTCTTCTTCGTTTTTCGAAGTAACGTGCATCTCCAAGGGAGCACACTTCTTTCATCTCATTAGAGATTTCTTCACCTTCTCCAATCGTTTTTCGACGTTACATGCATCGTAAACTCGAAAGGATCACACCTCTTTCTCTCATCTCTCATTTAGAGATTTCTTTTTTTTTTTTCTATTTTGGACGTTACGTGCATGGCGAACTCGAAGGAATCACACCTTGCCTACATATCAGCTTTACACTTGTGATTTGTCCATAGAGTACTTCGTGACTCTCATAATAAATTCCAATATATGTCAAAACTTTAGGGTTTCATTAGTTTTCAAACTTTTAATATCCTTAAAGATTCCATTGTACGTCAATGAATATATCCATATCCTTCTTTTTCTTAAACGTCATCAGTATCGTGGATTCGAATTCTCTCTCTCATGTGCTTCAGTGATTTTCTTGGCATATGGATGCATCCATGGCTTTTTAAAATAGCTTTTTGAAGGCAAGCACCAAAACAATTAGTCTAGACTTGGATTTCGTAACAACTTAGAGCGATGTCGTCCATTCTTTCATCGTTGATTTTATAGACAAATGATTGTTTCATGTAACTTTGCTTTCAGTGATTGATGGATAGCTAATTTACTATTGTCTTATTTTTTTTTGTGGATTTTTAACCGCGTTTATAGTACCCAGATTTACGATGGTCGCCTTCAAAGTTACAGAATCTGGGCTTTGGAGAAGTGAAAAAATCAAAACTCAGTACTTTTTTAAGCATTGGTCGTCGTAAGCGAATCAATTTAAAATATCGGTCGGTTAACATCAAATTAAAATTTTCAACTGAAACAGCGAAACAGAAACAATTAAAATACACAAGAATGACTTAGCTCCTTGCTTTGGCGTATCCTACGCATGAATACGGAACCAATCTTTCCCTAGTCCAATATATAACTATTTTTATGGGTAATATGTACTTCTACCGCTATTCAATGGTCGTTGGCATGGTGTTTCTATACTCCTCTTGACTAATATATTTGAAACCTTTGAACGAATATTAAGATTTGTCATTGAAGGTGAAAAATTCATAAATGCTTTAACGTAATTGTCCATGAAGTGATGGTTAGGATGTCTGACTGTTAAGTGGGAGTTCGAGGCTTAACATCTTCCAAGTTGTTGGTTTCTGAAATGTGTTAGGACCCGCGGCTCTCCGAACTTCTTTGTGCTACCCTACAACTTCGACTCTCTATTTTCCGGCTTAAATTGAATCTAAGTTCAGTTTTGCGAAGTTTAAAAACATTTTATGAATGTAGGTTGGTGTAAGCGAAATGCTTAGCATATCTGTCTTTATGTGAGAGTTCAATGTTCAGATCGAAGAAACATCCTGCCAATTGGCAGGGATTTTATTGCCTTGGAAAGGACTTTCTCAACTACCCATTTGGAATCGGCAAAAAATTTTAGATCTCCTGCATTCTTTATATGGTTGAGATAATTGCGCTAGACCCCCGGGGCTCCCCGCTCTGCTTTGCAAACGTATTTAATTTTATTTTGGTGGACATTATATCAAGCTTTGCTTTTTCTTGTTTTGTTTTGTTGTACGAATTTTGTTATTGTATAACATTGTTAATTATAACGTAGATTTTGATAATTAAATGCCTTAAAAACTAAAGTTTGAACGGGAGCGTAAAAAGGCTTTAACTAATTTGAGTGAAAAGTTTAAATTAACAATACCCAATCTATTTGATGTTTGGACAAGTTTAAACAAAAAGTAGAGTTTAAGCTTTGACTCTGAAATTGGCTATTAGTCTCATGAAAAATAAAATAAATAAATAGAGTGGCGCAACAGAGCGAGGATCCCCAGGGCTTAGCACATTTCTCACAACCATGCCTTGTGAAGAAATGGAGAGGACCTCCAATTTAGTACCGGTTCCGAATGGCTAATCGAAAAAGCACTATATGGCAATAAATTAACTAACGGAGAACTTGCCAATTCCTCGAAGCTTCCAAATAAACCAAAATTCCTTACAAGTTTAAATTTCAAAGCAATGCAATTTCTTATGCAAAGAACTTTTCATAACTTTTTTTATAACTTGTTTTCGTATTTTTGAAAGATTTAATATATGCAGCCTTCTTTAAATATTTTTGACATCAACGAAGGAGATAACGAAACTAAATGAGATATTTCTTATCTTCATATATCTGATCCTTGAAGAAACTTCTAACTGCTACTCCACGGATATTGTCTTACGCAAAGAACTGGCAAGCCCTTAAAAATTAATAAGACTGCCATGAGAAGCGCCTATTTTAAACCGTTTGTTGAAATTTGTATGTAGACCCCTCCATTCCTCACAAGATATGCTTGAGAGAAATTTTTGAGGGGAATCGCTCGATGTATTTTGTTGATTTGTTTATTTTGTTACTAAATCATTGTACTTACTACTTTTTTGTAACATATGCTGCTAAAATAGGATTCATATTTCGCATTTCGAAATACGTTATTGAATAACATAATGTTGTGATGTGAGAATATGCTACGGCAATATAAAATTCCATTAAAATAAATGCAGTGAATTTAAATTGATTCTTATATTTTCATTTTAAAATTTTTATAAGACAGGCAGACAAAATTTTTAACTCTTTTCATTCCCCCTAATTTCTTTACTTTGTCTTAATACGCATTTGAAATTTAAAAGTATAATTTCACAAGCTAACTAAACAATCCAGTCTAGTCTGTTGCCGTTTTTTTGTTCAATGATTTTCTATCAAACAATTTTTTTATTAAAAGAACACAACACGCGATAAATTCTTTAAAGTTGATAGGTTTATCGGGTGGTTTAGTTGAAAAATGTTTAAAGATAAATTTAAATGCAATAATGAAATCCTCAAAGCAAATAATTCAAAACAAATCGAGTGCACTTAAAACACTATATCACCATAAACATTATGGAGACCACGTATTTTTCAACTAACTTACTTCTCCTTGTTTTTTTTTTTTCGTATGTAAACTCGTAAAATCCATATTCACTTAAAAATGTAATGGAATTTTATTTTAAGTTTTTTTGAAAAACAGAAAAAATTCTGCCTTTTTAGCCTGCAGACACCAACAGATTTTCAGGGAGCAAGGACGTCTAGCTTATTTCTCTCAGCTATAATTTTGCGAGGAATTGGAGAGCATTTAGGCTCCATTAATTTAAATATTTTTTTCTATTCCTCATTTCGTTTTACAAAATCTTCAAAAATTAACCTTTCAAGCAATGGAGTTATAATAATTATACTTTCGAGTCATTGTTTGTAAGGTATCGATGATATTCCTTCCCCTCCCACAGTTGTAGATTTTATCTAAAGGCAAAATCATCTAGAAAAAGAAATTCACTTTAAAAAATATTCAAAAACTTTTGCAAATTCAGTACGAGTCTTAGAACTCTCCTACTTTTTCGTTTTTCGTGCAACAGGATTTAAATTTAAAAAATATATTTCTATTTTAATAAACATGTCAACCCCTTCAGCGGCATTGCGTAAATATACTTCTGGTTTATTTATGAAACTATTAAACTTTAGTGAAATACGAATAAATAAATAAATAGAGTGGCACAAGAGAGCGAGGAGCCCCGGGGCCAAGCGAATTTCTCACAACGTTTGCTTTGTGAGGGAATGGAAGGGACCTACAATTTTTTGTCGATTCCGAACGGCTAACCGAGAAAGGCCTTTTCATGGCAACGAATATACTATAAAAAGACTTGCCATTCCTCGCAAAAGGCGATACCCGTGAAAAAAACCTTTTTCCCCTGTTGGGACTCGAACCACGAGCCTCCCGCGTGACAGGCAAACAAGCTAACCATGACACTACCAACACCATCAACCAAAGCATTTTAAATGTTAAATGTGGGGTTTTTCGGACTCATTTAACATCGTTTTTAAATATCAAATTGTGATTAGATGAATAACGTTCTCACAAAAATTTATAAGATATTTTTATTAAAATAAATCACGAAATGTTTAAGGATCTTCCTTCATCTGAGGCAACTTTTATAGCAATGAAATTGATATTATCACTCGAGTCTTTTGCAGATCTCCTCTTTGATGATCGTTATTGATTTAGATTTTAGTGAACTAAAATCGAGGCTTTTTAACTTGCTGAAGGAAGCTCATTTGAATTCGCACCCAGAATCTAACTTATGCACAAGCATCAACCACATATTTAAAAACGGAAGTCGCAGAATTGTTTTGAATTGAATTGAGTTCAAGCTTGTACTAAAAAAAGTCATAACAACGTGCCTAATAGACACTACCAACGCCCAATAAGTCACTTCTTTACACAGTTGATGATTGACTACTTACTTTTTAAGAACATTTAAGCGCCTTGACACTAAAAAAGAAGAACTAAAATTTGTTTTTTGTAATTGCGCAATTTTTCGCATTTTTATATCCTTACCTCCTTTTATCGCTATATGACTCCCGTTTAATCTAATTCAATATGACAAACTAAAACTTCTATACTCAGAGAAAATCAGAAATAATTGTACTGCTTCTTAATTTTCGACTATTGCTGCGCGATAGAATCCAAGGGAATTGAAACCAACGAACACGGAAAACCTTAACCTTTAACAATTATTATTGAATTTCAACTTCACAGTTTATGTATCCTGTGAATGAAGCCATCATAAACTCCGAAAAAACGTAACTATTCTACGGAAAACACAACAAACAACAAGAAATTGTAAAAAAAAAATTATCTTTAACGCAGATTTAGCCGCGCGTTCAACAAATGGACATATTGCGACCACATGACAAACAGACATATTGTAACACCGGAAAAATATTTTCAAGTGGCCTTTTTTGTGTGCACCACATCTTCTGGTTACCTCTGTTTTTCGCTTGGATTTATTTCCATTGCATATCTGCTGTCGGTATATTTTGTTGGGCGGTATATATTGTGTTTGGTGTTCTTCTCTGATGCTCTGTATCTGTATCCCATGGCCTTTATGATAATAAATACAAAAAAAAAAAAATATAACAGAAATGTGGTAAATTCTTGTTGATGCCACTGACCTGACCTGCCATAGAGTTTTACAAGCATACGGTTACCTCTTCATCAGAAGAACCCCAGGACATGTGTGTGCTGGCTGTGTGTTGTGTTTCACAGAGGAGGGGGTTGAAAATGGAAACTCGGTAAAAACAAAATAAAAAAAATAAAACTGGCATATAAGTGTCACACAATTCACATGATGTATCACAGTCTTATCATACTCTTCCTAAAGAGAACAGTGAACTTCCCATACCCCTCGCGTATCTATATATACATGACTATATTCATGTCATACATGATGTGTGTAAAATAATGACTTTACAAAAAATACCCACGGGTGACATCACGTAAATCCATTTAAAAGAGAAAGCGCCACGAATTTTACCTTAATACATACACATACCCCTTTTGGAGCTTTTTTTATATTATTGTTTTTATTTTTAGTGCAGTTTTTAATGTACAAAAGTGAAATGTGATACCTTCCAGCCTCGAAAAGGAGGTGGAAGTAATTAAATTTGCAAAACAAAAAAAAAAATAGTGAGAGAAACGAGTGTTTTTGTGATGAAAAAGTAATGTCCTTAAGAAACAATTATTTCGCCTACGAAAGTTCCATGCTTCCTTGCATTCAATAGTAATTAAATCATCATATGGAATGTAAAGAAGTATGGAGCGGATTGTGGCAAATCAACAGTCGGAAATAAAAGTTCGAAATTGAAAAAAAAAAAAAAAATATTTATAAATAGTCAAACTACGTTTTATCATCGAGCAGTTTCTATTGGACATTCTTGTTTTTGGATAGACGATGAACAATTTCTTGGCCCGAGTATGAAACTTCGTTTGGCAGTGCCTCAAAGACAAAAATAGCTCAGCTGAATACGAAAGAGTTCGAATTTAAATGCGCGCGCATCTTGCCTTTAAACTCACATCATAACTACGCGGTGTATATTGGTATTTTTCTTCTCTGGCAGTGTATAGATATAGCAACAATTTCTCCACATTCATATCCATGAAAGTTTTTGCCAATAATGAGTCTCCCGCCACAGTCACACTCTGTGGGGGATGGTCAGTGAAATTCTGAAAACACACTAATGCAACAGGAAACATCTGTGTATCATGTTACCATGTGTGGATAAGAATTCGGATTTTTCACCAATGCATGTGGTTTACAAAAAAAGGAAAAAAAAACAGGGCGAAACAGATGCTCCGTGGGGGGCTGGCAAGGAGAAGATGGTGTGTTATTCACAGGGCTCAGGCAATTTCGAAAATATTGAAATTCGAAATTGGAAGAGAAATTAGTGGAAATTCTCATGAGAAGAAACATGTTCCTGATGCCTTCTACCTAATCTAAAAATAGAAAACATTTTTATGCGAATACGGTGGCGGGTTGAAAAAAACAGGAACGAGAACTGTAATTTACACATGTGACCTGATGATGCAGATACTGAATGCTGAATTAGAGAAAGTGTGTTTTTTTTTTAAGAGAAGTAGGTAGGTATTGAATGAAAAGCAGAATTTTTACCATGTGTTATGAAGGTGTATGCTGATGTGGTACGATTCAATTCTCTTCCTGTACGTGACGCTGTGTTTATTTATTTTAAGCTTATGCTTAATGTGTGGGGTGGAAATGTTTAAACAAATGGTTTTTAATTCAAATTATGGAGGTTTTTTTTATGAAAAATGTACTAGACTGCTTGGTACGAACTTGTGATTGTGTACTAAGTACAATATCAAAGTTTTAAGGCTAAATACAAGGTTTTGTTCCTTTAAGTATCATTTTTGAGTTTATTACAATGAAAAGTTCATTGGCTTTTGAAGCTTTGCATATCAAAAATGTTTTCGTATTCAATAGGGATAGTAATATTTTGTACTACAGGGTTGCCATCTGCACATAAATTATGAACGTTGAGCTCACATGAAACATATAAAAAATATTCCAGATGGAAAATGTAGAAACGACTTTATTTTGAAATTGTTATTATACTACAAATACTAAAAATTCAATCGAAATTGTTGGACCCGTTTTGATTTTTTTAAATCGGCTTTTTAAGTTTCACATTTTTTTAAAAACCAAATTTCCAACTATTAATACTATACCAGAAGATATTTTCACAAAAAAATTAAAAAAGAATAATAGAAGATACCATTTTTAAAATATGTATTTAAAACAAATAATTTTTTTTTTTTTTAATTAAAATTTTCCAAATATTGGTTGACACGCAATCTGTTTAAAATAAACTAAGACTGCATAAATATAAATTTTCTCATAATTCACAAGAAAGTCGGTGTTGAAATAAAATGCACTACGGGACATTAGCCATTTTAAGTCATTGATCATATTTTTTTTTTTCATAAGAAAGATAACCAAAAATTAACCCCTCATATAAAATTTAGACGATTACGAGAAAAGTAAGAATTATCGTATATTTTGTATGGCAGGTACCGTTATTGAAAGAACTAGAGACCCAATTCCAAACGCACTTAGGAGGTGCAAATTTTGAAGAAAATCGGTCAAGCATTTCAGGCTGTAGATTCAAATAGGGACAGACAAACAGATGGGCGCGTACGAACTACGAAGTCCGAGGCAAAAACAAACCCAAAACAACGATAGCAACGATAAAGATTGGTTATGAACTACGAAAACTGTTCCACAAAAACTTCAAAATGACGATTACACCAACTAACGCCAAAACCAGTAGTAAATTACAGTTAGTATCGTAATTTTTAATACGAGCTTAGACAAGACAGGCAGAATTGCAGAACACACTTTTTTCGTATTCTCCATCATCCTAATAGCATGTTTTAAATACAGTAGACGCTCTCGATATAGTGAATCTCGGAAGAGTGAACCATTCAGTATAGTGAACACCCAAAATTTTACATGCACTACTCTAAATAGTGAACAATAAAGATCTCGATATAGGGAACACATAATTTTTCTCAGGTTTGAACAAGAATATCGCAGCTGCAAAGCGTCCACAGCATGTCGACTGCCTCCGGACAAATTTTACCGTTCATTCAGGTATCTCTCACACTAAATCACAAAAAAAAAGTAGTCACTTGACTCAGTAGAACATAAGTTCTTGTTGTGTTCTTACTTTTGTACAACAGCAGACAAAAATAACAACTACTTATTTTCTAAAAATTTAATTGTTATAGAGAAAATAGATGCTTATTTGAACATGTTATATCTTATCTATGTACATTTATGTAAATCTAGGGTTTTTTAGAAGTTAAAATGATTTTGTTCTTTATTATCTTATACAAGTATGTATTATAAATTGTTTTGTGTTTAGCTTTTTCAATTTTATTAAAGTGTTTGTTTATCGATTAAGTAAATATAATTATCATCACACTGAACAAAATGTGCATTTTTGATCAAATTTAACTTTGGAAAGAATTTCTAGCCTACAGCTCGAAATAGTGAACAATCTCCAAATAGTTAAAATGGCTGGTTTTTATTCTATATCGAGCGTCTTCTGTATTTGAAAAAAAAAAAAAAAAATATAAAACTAGCGTTATATGTAGTTCCTATAATCGACAGTAAAAAGTAGACACAAAACAATTAAGTCTTTCTCTGGATGAAAAGGTCATTGCTGCCTGCAGTGAGGTATATAATATTTTACTAGCCAATAGATTACTCAACATGGTAATAAATTTGCAGTAGAGAACTGTTTTCTTTGCTTATATAGGTTACAACTTGTCGAGATCGGAGGAAACTTTCTTGTCGTTTGCATCTTTTTTATGGATGAATGAAACCCTTGGGGTTTTGTTTTTTTAATTTAGGGACGGCAAGTTTGAACTGCTAAAAATTAAGACGTCGAAACATTTTTTTCAATATGAAAATGAATATCTTACGTCTTTTTTTTTTGTAAAAAAATGTATTTCCATACCAAAAACAAAAGCAAACAACACTTATTTTCTTAGATTTTTGATCCGCCATCGATGAAAAAATATATCAAAGATATTCCTTACATCCCAACATAACAAGAAACAACGATACTCATTAAAACATATCAAATCGGGATGAACATATTGAGACATATGCTCTTCAGTGCAGTCATTGCTTCAACAAAGGTATAAGGTATACGGGGTGCTAACTTGTCACTTCAAATTGATTTGAACCATTTTTTGAAGTATTGAATTTAGTTGTGTTTCGATCATAGCTGGAAAATCATTTATGTATATGGGAAGCATTTTGCAGGAGGGGTAGTGACAAAATATCTTTTTGGATATCTTGTTAATCGTGAAAACCAAAAAATTTTTGTTCTTCAATTTTTGAAAAAAATAGTGTGTAATGCTAACTTGACCGTCATGTAAGCACTACATACGATTTTTTTTTTTAACGAAGAGCGACACACGACAAATTTACAAACTGTGAAAATTTGGAAGTGGTAGTGCAAACTTGACGGACATACCCGTACACTGATTTTTAGCTTCGTTCCATTGAATATCTAATACTAGTTTAGACGCAGCATGTGTGGTATCGTGATTCGTGACCCGCCTTAAAACCGAACTGATTTTCTGGAATAATATTTTTACCAACAATTCGAAAACTGTGCCAATCATTGGCGTCGGTGTATTTAGATTTACTCCTTATTTATTGTATTTTTAATAGATGAATTATTTTTTATTAAATATATAATTTAACTTATTATGTTAGCAACTGTAAGAGATTAGTGGTGAGTATTGTTAAGGTGCTAGCGGTTGGGTGGTTCACCATATGGCGGAGGAAATTTGGCTCAAGTTTGTATTGGAATATCTTAATTCAAATGTTTGAGATTTTTACTCAATAAAATCAAACAGTTATGACGTCAATCACGACCAATGTAAGATCTACAATTGGCTTTTTGTTCTTAAAAATCTTGAGGAAAGAGTTTTAGTTATTAACACATTTCCATAGGCTTACGTTATTAGCTCATGAGGGTTTTTATTTATATTCTAAGAATATTGTCTTGTACATTTAAAATAGATTAAATTTTTAGAAGAACATTTTCCAAACAAATCAAGAATTTTATTTCCTTTCAAATAAATCTTTTCACCATATCTGCGTGAAAAACTTATGTCAACGCTGCTCCTTACTGTGGATGATAACTTCCGGTGATAATCTAAGTTCTTGTGTTGACATTTAGTACTTAACTCTCCCTTCTGTAAGGATGATCTTGGAAGTTAGTAAATATAACTCAAATTATCACTGCCATTATAATTTCAAAATACCAAGATTAAATGTCATGAAATCGATTGAAAACGTGTACTCATCTCCCTGCCCTCGCTAGAATTAGCTTCCGCGTTATCAAGAAACTTTATTTTAAACCGCTCTCTACGCGAATAATCGTTGATTGTTCTGTTCTATTATGTTGCCGCCAAATAATACTGCCGGTTGTTTAAGAAGATTAAAACTTTCTAAGAACGGTCTACCATTCAGGCAAAACCCATGGCTAATCTAAAACATTCACTTCGGCTAATGCTTGTTCGCGGTATTCAAAAAGGCCTCTCTTCAAGTGCTCGGGGGTAAATGGTTAGGTTTTTGGCAGTCACGAGTACTTCGTGACTGGTGTAAATATTTTTAATGACAAAACTTTTGCTTATTCATTGTGATTATACGAAATTTCGATACTCTCACATAGCCTATCTTATACAGTAGGAAATAACCCCTCGCGCATTTTGAGAACATTTATAGAACGCCGCGTATCCATTTTGATTACAACCTCTTTTGTTGCCATGGGTTATGTTCGTTGTACCGTTGCCGAATCCCAATACACAATACAGAGCCGCGATGGCAATATATTGGAAAAGTTTTTGTGTGTGCTAAAAGCATTAAAACGTACGTACTTTACAAACACAACACAATACATCAACACAAGAACATCACAGTCGTTAAAGCCGAAAGACAGGACGCAAACAAGTGCACAGGACTACAATTTTAGTTGACTTGGAATTCGCTTGACAAAGTTAAACGTGATTTTTTAATGCTGGGTCACGATTTCATTAAAATGTTTCCGCTGATTCGTCGCGCAACATTTTTGTGCTTCTTCATCTGTAATGTTGTTGGGTGGCTTACATTTCGTTGGTGGGGCGGTGGGGTTTGCAGATGGTGACATTGGGGTTAATGTTGATATAGCTCGACGTTGGCATTTGCATAAATTTGAAATTATATGGAAACGTTAAGAAATTCCGTCGTCATCATAGACGTTGACGGTGTAGTGCAGGCGTTGTCATCATTGTCGTTGGTCGTTATGGTAGTATTCTAGGTGCACAATGGATGCCGCCACATCAGGTAATTTTGTATGGATATGCAGAGACAGTGAATATTAAACTCATCAGGTACTTCGTGGTAATATAAGAGGAGAAGGGTCGGTCTTACAGCGGGTGCAGCAACCTGACCCATTTAATCAGTGTAAGGGTATGAAAAGAGAGATTGAGTTGCTTAGTCCTACGTAGGTACGGTAAGTAGAGTTATTTTTCGTCTTGTGTATTTTGCATAGGAGAGTCACATTTTTCTTTCAAACCTTCGATGTAGGAATGAGGATGAAATTTGAAAAACCTTCGCGGATGGTTGTGAGAGCTGTCCGGTTAAGAGAAAAAAAACTATTTTAAGCAGGGAAGAAAGAGTATCCAAATTCATTTTAGTGAAAATGATAAGCGGACACTCGATTGGAATTAATACAAAAACTAATAAAAAAAGTGTCCTTTTAAGGGAGCAAATTAGTGCGACTGCCCTAACAAAGACATGGAATAGTACAAAAAATTGAAGTTTTTCTGTGGCGAAAGACGGTTGACTAATGTGAAGCCGAAAAGTAGGATAACTTGATTACTTTTCGATCATGATGTTCAAAGGCCGTGTGGTAAAAAAGAAGAGCCTAAATTGTAGTGCAAAGCTTCCAGTTTTACACTTAATGTTGGCCTACAAACCTTTCCACTTCATATCACCTGCATCTACTATTCTGTCTTCTGCGAACCCTTAAGAGTGTTTTGGAGACGCCTTGGGTCGAAGAATCGGCGTTTATTCACTTTATATTCACAATTCATAGTAATCTCGTTGTTCGTACTCTTGCATCAAGGCGCACTTTGCTGTACAGCATATTTTGTTCTTCGTCACTGTATTACCTTATTTCCACAAACTGAGTTTTTTTTCGAGGCCATTGAGGGTTTCCTCACTTCTTTTGAACGATGTACGTGCATCAAAGACATTTTGGAACTCCGGAATGAAGAGAATAATTCTAATTGTCAAAAGATGTTAATTAAGTTTTGATTAGCAGTTGGCCAAACATGACAGAGCAGCACTCCATAGCCAACAAGCAATTGCAAGGATACTAAAACTAGTAAGGGCGGCCGTGGTGCAGTGGTAGAGTGTTCAGTAGATAGGCCGGACGCGTGGGTTCGAATCCCGCTCTGGGTATCTACTTTTCTTTCAGCCTCTCAGTTTCATATGGACGCCGCCCTTGAGGTTATAATGTGAAATTACTAATACCTTATTTTCAACTACTGCAACACAAAAAAAAAAGGAAGGCTGCTACCCTGGTAGTACAATGGACCGGAAATTAGGTCTGAGTTCTCCAGATTAGCATATAAGCCTCCTCTTAAAAAAAAAAATACTAAAACCAGTGGTTTCACCTTATATCTTGTTATTACAAATCTTGCCACACGGAGCATTGAATTCGACCTGATGTTACGCCAAAAGGTTGTCCTTTTTCCGGATCTAACAGCTAAGTGACAACACCACCGATTCTCCTAAATCTATATTACTTTTGTCAAAACTGAATTTGTGCCAAATAAATTCCAATAATCGCTAAAAAAATGTAAGGAAGACGAGCACTAGAATAAACTGCTACTTTTGAATAAAATAAAGTTATTTTCTGGTATGAAATGGTTTATTGGTTACCTGTAAGGAAAAACTAGTTTATATTCGAGTGTGCAGCTCAAACCAGTTTGCTCGTAAAGGCTAATAAAAAATCATGTATCAAGGCGGAAATGTGTAGTACTTTACATAAAAGCTAAAAAAGAAGAAGATTTTATTATTTTGTAACTTACTTAAAACGTTATGTATGAACATGAAAACCATGCTGTGCACTTCTTCAAAACAATACCTTTGCAGAAGTATAACATTTATGCAAATATGTTGCGTTCAACGCGCGTAAAAAGGTTTCATCGGTTTTTTTTTTTAATCAGTACAAATGATAATGATATACAAAAAGAAAAAAAAAATTAAATCAATGAAACTACTAACTGCTTCCAAAAGGTATTTGTTTTATAATTTATTTATCAAAATATCATCTTTCGCGAGGAATTGGCAAGTAATCTGATAGTAAATTCATTGCCATGAAAAGCACTTTCTTGATAAGCCGTTCGGAGTCGACAGAAAATTTTAGCTCCCCTATATTCCCTAACAAGTTGTGAGAAATGTGATAGGCATCGGGGCTCTCCGCTCTATTGCGCTACACTAAATATTTATGTATTCTTCCGAGAACGGCATATAGGATCTGCAATGTCTTAACCGATAGTGTAACAAACAAGAAATTTCAGTGGTAAATGTACAATTTCCATTTCACAATACTAACTCATAGTTTCGTTTCTATTTTTAGGCTGGCCTAAAACGAATACGAAGTTCAAATACAAAAAAACGCAGAAGTATTAGTTTGGTAAGAGCACTGTGGCTACGATGGTTAGCTTTCCTGCATGTTACGTGATAGTTTAAGGTTAAAGTCCCTCAAAAAAATAAAATAAAATGTTTAGGGTATCATCTTTCGCGAGGAATTGGCAAACAATCACAGAGTAGCGCCGCCGCCGCCGCGCCGTTCGGAATGAAATGAGAAATGAGTAGGTCCCCTTCATTCCTCACTACGAAATGCACAAGACAATGAGCGCCCCGAGCTTGTTGTGCCACCATCTTGTTTTTTTATTTTGTATAGGGAACAATTTTTGCAGTGTGTTCGGCAACAGACATATATTGCTAAAACTACCTCATAAGAACTCCTCTCTTTGTCAAGTTGGAACTCATCTGCTTATTAAAGGTTTCTTTTCAAAATCGCTTTCACCATTGTTGCAATTCACCACATAGTGAAGTTATGGTAAATACATCTCACAAAACTGTAATGACCCCGAACTCCAACACCAGAATAACTCACAAATTACCCATTATAGGTCAACTATAAACTTAATCAACGGTTTTATTAATTGCATGACTTTAACATTCCAAAACACGAGGTATTCACCTCATTTTCTTATCAGGAACTAGAACATTCTTCGAAGTAAACTCCTTCCATTGGCCATATAGTTACTCAAAAATGTTTGGGAGTTCTAGACTTAGAACCGCTAACGTTCGATGGATAGGAGCCTCTAAGGTTCATTATGCAACACTACCCACCATCATACTTCAAGAGAAGGTTCACTTTTTATTACACTTAACTATAAACGCCTTAAGTCATTCAGAATTAACGTTATCCTAACGAACATCGAAATTAAAACAAACTAGAAAAAAACAAGCTATTCACAAAATGTAGGAAAGAAAAACCACCCCCGCCCACTTCAGACCAAAACAAGTTAAATAATTAAGAACTAGCTACGTTTCTAAGATTCTTATTATGATGGTTGGTGCCGATTAAAATTTGTTCAACTCACGCGTTCGTGCCACACTTCTAGTAATAACCTTCCTGTTCTACTGCTGAGGGCGCTTTACCAACAGAGATTAGGTACAAAAAAAGCATACACACACACACAAGGAATATACAATATATTTTATACATATATAAATGTAGAGAAGTGAGCTCCCATGGTGCGTTCTGCGTTGTGTGTAGCTATTTGCAATCCTCTTTTAAGTTCATAATAACAATTCCCTTACACTGGGGACGAGTTAGTTGGCAGCAGCGGGCTGCCAACAATGGTGACGTTAAATTGAGCGATCACAATTTAGTCATTTATTCTATAGTCCTTCAGGGCTTCCGCTTCAACTGAAGATAGTGCTTAATGTTTATAACTAAGCCCCTGTGGTATAATGCACAGGGAAGGAATAAAAAAAAAGCAACACCAACAACAACACCCCTTTCCATTATCATTTGGAGTTTTATTACGAGTGGGTGGAAGTGATTATGGATGAATGGGCGGCAAACATTTTCAGCAATTTGTGAAGTGATGTTGTTATTTTTGTACTTATTAATAAACCTATTTCAGTCTTGTTAAACATAGTTAAACGAACGGAGTAAAGGATTTTTTTGTTTTGTGTTTTTAGTTATTTTGCCTGCTAGGATATGGCTTCAGTGTGTGTTTAGGCAACTTAAAATAAGAGTAGGTACTAGGTGGAAGGAAGTTTTACTGTGTGAACAAGAATTTCTCATTTAGAAACAGGTGTACAAGACGCAATTAGGCTTCTTTAGAAGTTAATTTTGTGCAAGGTTGAATTTCAATCTTTTTATTAATTAGCATGAAACATAAACTGTTCCACCCCTTTCCAACTCTCGTAAATGGAGTGTTACAATTTTTGGGAGGGAGGAAGAAGCTACAGACAACTATTTTCACGCATATCGGAGGCATGTAAATAGTCAGTAAAAAAAGTTAATTAAGTATTTGATTAGTACCTAAGCATAAGCCACACAAAAAAAAGTTACTTCACTATACCTACCTCTTATTTCTTTTCAATGTGAAAACAAAAGGAAACGCTAACTGAAAGTTAGGGCTTCAATCTTCTCCAATTTGTTTGAATGTACGCTCGTTTTCCGAAACTATTTACATGCAGAATGCAAGTAGTTCTGCGATTCCTCAAAGACATCGATCGCCACGTGCTCAATAGCCCTAAGGCTAAAACAATATGATTATTAGTTGTGGGTAGTGCTGTAGCAAATGGTATGTATTCGTTACTCAGTAACAAGCATTCTCTTTTGCACCGAATAACGAAACGTTACTCGAAAAAAAAGTCGTTACTTTTACGATGTCGTTACTTACGCTACTTTCGTTACTCGGTATTGGTATCTTCATTTCGTATTTTTAGTTATGTGGGTATACTAGCAGCTATGGGTATTTTAGGTGCCTTTCATTCATTCAATAATTCATTTTATCAATTGCGGATTCAAAATTGATAAAACTATTGATGGTCACGATAGCATTAGACTTGTATCGGGTGTTTTTTATAGACGTTGGTTTTTCGAATAAGAATAAAACTGACAATTTGTAATCAAATCGGCCAACTCTAATGTCATTTATATTCAATTCGGTTTGCCATTTTATCACAAACAACGCTTGCAAATCGTGCAAATTGATTTCGAAAATAATTGTTCAGTTCGCGGAGTTTAACGCATTTTATGGTCGACATAATCGTCCATGAGAGCAATCTATTCGGTTAACAATGAATCGTTTTCGCACTACGTTTACGTTTTACGAGGACCCGAATGAATCGATTCGCCACCGTACGCAGCAATTGGAGCTTTGTCCATCAACTTTATGGAAGATTTGCGCAAAGATCTTGGCTTACGACCTTACAAGACCCAGCTTGTGCAAGAATTAAAGCCGCGGGACCATGCAATGCGTCGTGATTTTGGTGTATGGGCCGAATTATTCCGATTAATCTCGATGCTGATTTTCATCGCAAAATTTTGTTCAATGATGAGGCTCATTTTTGATTGAATGCAATTGAACAAGCAAAATTGCCGTATTTGGAATGAAGAGAATCCCCATGAGTACCTTGAGAAGCCATTACATCCACAAAAATTGACTGTTTGGTGTGCTCTATGGGCTGGTGAAGTCATTGAGCCATACTTCTTCCGAAATGATGCTTTAATGGAGACCGGTAAAGAGCCAAGATAACCGATAATGTATATTGTTCCTGAATTGGATGGCATAAATGTGGATGAGATCTAGTTACAACAAGAAAGCACTACATGAAACTCAGCGCACGTCACAATCGATTTATTGGAGGAAACATTCGATGAGCGCGTAATTTCGCGGACTGGACCTGTCAATTGGCCACCAAGATCGTGTGACTTGACACCATTGGAATATTTTCTTTGGGGATTTGTGAAGTCACTCGTCTACGTCAACAAACCTGAAAAGTTAGGGGGCTTGGAAGCAAACATTCGTGGCGTTATTGCCGACATACGGTTTCAAATGCTCGAAAAAGTGGTTGATAATTGAACCTCGAGACTTGGTTTTATTCGAGCCAGCCGCGGCGGTCACATGCCCGAAATTAGATTTAAACATTAATAAAGTTGTCTTTGAGCAGGCTCAAGGTCAAGAAAAACAATGTTGTTATATGGTTGACGACGTTTCGAGCATGGTCAAAAAACATTTACATGACGATTTAAAGTTAAAATATTTTTGGCAGATAAAAAAGTTAAAGAACTACATCAACAAACTAACTAGGGAAATCTTTGTTTGTTCCACATTTCCACTTATTGCAAAACAACATCGATGGCTGTTGCCAATCCTGATTTCCAATAACTTGATAGCTTTGGGCTGTAGCCTACGGATTGCTATGATGATGTACCTATGTATTAAGTGCTTGAATCGTTTCCAAATTGTTGGCATGACGATTAACCACAAAAATAAGTTTACAGGGTTCAAAACGTAGCTCCGCGGCGGCCAAAATCATCTTTTCAAAAAACGCACTGTTAGGACTGCAGAGACTCTCTTTAGAAATAAGTTTTCAGTACCTATTACCCAACGTTGTTGAAGATTAAAGCTACTAATTTTGTTCTACGAAGGCATAAAGGAAGGAAAACAGTTGTCAGAGTCGAAGTAACCAGATGTTTAAAAAGAAACCATTTAATAGCCCGGGCCAACCCACCCCGTACATCATAGTTGACGGTTTGAAAAGTCTGACTAAGACATTTATCTAATTTTTTGGGTTTAGCAGTAGATTTGAAGCTAATAAGCGGTGACAGTCTGACTAAGCAATGGAGTTGCATTCTACCGACGCTGACGTACAAAAGGAAGGGAGATACACCAAATTGGGATTACTTACTATACTAAGCTTTCTGATAGCGAATACGGATCTGTCGCGGTGAGTCTTCATGCTGACTCACCGCGACAGAACCAAAGTGTAAAGATCTCAATGGAAAAGCTTTGTTATCCCTTCGAGGATTTGCATGTTGTGCTTGGTTAAGTTCAAAAAGTATTCGATCGACTACCGCGAGATCCCATATGGGTGGCAATGAGACAACAATGAGTTACAGAAGCTTTTCTGCGGAGTGCGGCTGATTGATCATATTATGTATAAAGGAGAAGTGCCAAAGGTAACATATTCAGTTGAGGTCACTGAAGTTTTCTAGGTCACAGTAGGTACCTACCTATACACCATGGAAACGTCTTTAGTCTTTTGCTCTTCTGGTCTTTATTAAAGCCCTTGACAACCTGTTGGAAAATAAAATGCAGTGCTCACTACCTCTTAGACTTTTACCCACACGTCAAGTGCTACTTGCAGGAATGTAGGAATGTCACTTATGCCGGCTCAATCGTCAAAAAAGTGTGTGTTTTGTGTTTTATCTTTCAAAAACCCCATAGTGGAATAATCAACAGGGCTATCATGCCATACTTGCCAAGAAGTTTTGGATATAGATTCCGAATGGAACTGGATTTCTAGGTCTAAAAAAAATAATTGGACCTGTCACATAATCGCTAAGATGAAATCAATTAATCCACTTTGTGGGATTGATTTCTTTTTTCCTCGTATGTTTTTCAATTATAAACTTAATTTTACCGATAAACTAAATTGCGAAACACAACAACTCCCTTTCATCTCAACACTATATTTGATTGTTACCTAAAAAACACAAACAAAAGACGAACACAAAAGTACCCTTATAGAAGCTATCAATTATTACAGATAAAAAGAATAGTTTTTTGTGAAAATGTTGTCATATGTTCTATCTGCTGTCCAAGAAATCACACACCACTTCATGTCTATTAGTCGGTTGCAGAAAAACTTTGGTCACAAAATATTTTATAACCAAAAGTTTTAATAGCTGTTGATAAGTTTCGAAGACTTTTATAATTAGGTTACGCGCATAACTTCAAGGCATGCCGTTACCTTTCATAAAATCACATTCAACTCATTTAACCATAACTACCACGAAATTAACTTTCTATCAGTATACCTATCGGCACTATGCAAAAAGGAAGCAACAGAACGTTCTCTAACAACCAAAAACCGACACAACACAAACTCGTTTTTGAATACCTAAGACAATAGACAACCATTACACGAGATAAAATAGCGCCATTAAATTGATTGTAGCTGTTCGAGTTGGTTTATTTATTTTATGATTCCAATTTCGAAAAACAAATACCAACTACACAGAAGCCAAATATACTAAATTCATCTGTAATTATCTAAATTGCAGCGGTTTTGTTATCATTTCATTACGGATATTATCCAAATTGAATAATTAATTTGATTTTGTACCGAGAAAACAAAAAGTTTTGTACCAATATTCACCACATCCAGTTTATATAGTTAGGCCTATAGCCATAGTGGCATCGCCATTCTGTATAATTTTATCCCTAAGCAGATTTGTATACAGCGTTCACGCTTAATACCAATTACACTTAATAATTGTCAAATGTGGTAAATTCGTGGCATCAGGCTTTTCTACTTGTTCTATGAATCTGCAGCACTGTCCAAAAATTGGTAAAAACATCAAACACAAAAAAAAAGTCCAAAGCAATTTAAGTAAATTACAATTAGCCACAACTGTGACATTTTGCACGCCAACGACCGACCGAAAGGACAGCGAATTTTATTTTTAAAATATCATTTCATGGAAACGTGTAAATTTATCCTTCTATTAGTTTAACACGTGAAAACCAATTATAAGGCCGTCATCATTGGCCCACAAATGTTCGACCACATAGGTCAATTGTATAGTATAAGCTCACAAGCCATACGCTACACCCGCACTGTACATCGTTTTTGGTTGGCAAGAGGATATAGAAGCCATTCGAAAGAATAACATAATTGTGTTCAATTGATATAATGCATGTAAATAAAATTGCTTTTCGATTTTCACTCTGCCATGGTACGAAAAATATCTGCCGCCTGAACCATATAAATTTGCCAAGCTCTATATCAGCAACTTTTTCAAGCGGAGTGTGAGTTACTCTGAACAATGGTGAAAGACGAGTCAGGCATGGGTGGAAAATTCATTTGAGCATGAAGTATACATTTTCAATACACTAGGAGTATGGTTTGTTGGTTCTCATGTCCCCGATCCATTCAACCTTTAATTATAAAACGAACGAGAAGGAATGAGGATACAAAAAAAGGGGAATTACAATCGTAAATGGGTAAAATGTAATTAGAATGAGTGGGTGTAAATGTGTGATGTACACTGCGTGTACGTAACAAAAAAAATTATTCACCGATGCCACAGTAATGCTTCACACTCAAAAAGAAGCATCGAAGTTTTGCTGACACAACTTTCCACAAACCTTTCACTGGCGTTTTGCGAGTGAAGCATAAAAGAGAATTGGAAATAAAATAACATTTTGCAAGATATGATACTAAAAACTAAAAAAAAGGAATGGCAATGTTTTAGATAATTATAGAGGTGTACAAAAAACGAATAGTATGTATGGTTTGTTAGTTCAGTGTTTTATTACTAGGGGGTTACTGGTCAAGGGCTTAAGTAATACCCCGTACATTTTCCAGGGGAGGGTGCCGCCTTTCGCAAGGAACTGGAAGCTCCTGCAAGAGCAACACTGCCTTGGAAAGTGCCTTTTGAAATAGACATTCAGAAATGGTGGCTTAAAGGTTAGCATGTCTGCATGTTAAGTGAGAGTTCGAGTAACAGAGCAATTTTAAATCAGCGAAAATGATATAAAAGAACCTTTGATCAAACAAACGAATAAAATGGGCCCCAAATGACTTCCTTGTGGTGCTGCAGGTTAATTGAATGACACCAGATAAGATGCTAGTGAATGCTGACCCGCCTGCCACGGATCAATTTAAACTCTGTATGTAGAATAAAGTCGCCGTAATAATGCCCAGATCAAAGAATCAATGAACAAAAAAAATGGCCTTATAAAAAACTATTATTAACAAAAGAATCTATCAAAATTAGCGTCAATATGGAGAAGAAGATAAACAACACGGGACACCGGAATTTTATACATAAAAATAGTGGCATACTATTTGATAGAAGAAAATTACTTTCAATTGCTTACTTGTGATAGGTGTAAGTTAGTAATTGTTTGTTCTTCAACTGAAATCCATCCTGAAATGAAGAAAATATTTACAAAGAATGGAAAGCACATACATAAGTATTATAATCAACTGTTTTAAAAAACTTAGGGATAGCTAACAATTTTCTCACTCAACGACAACTGGAAACGTCTTTAATGGAGCCAGATGATTGCTTAAGAGACAACTATCCTAACCAACTAATCGGGTGTCGTTGTTACTGTCGTTATTACTGTCAATGTCGATGTCATTTATTGTCATTGTCATTATCATTATCATTGTCATTTTCATTGTTATTGTCATTGTCATTGTCATTGTCATTGTCATTGTCATTGTCATTGTCATTGTCATTGTCATTGACATTGTCATTGTCATTGTCATTGTCATTGTCATTGTCATTGTCATTGTCATTGTCATTGTCATTGTCATTGTCATTGTCATTGTCATTGTCATTGTCATTGTCATTGTCTTTGTTATTGGCAATGTCATTGCAATTGTTATTGGCAATGTCATTGTCATTGTCATTGTATTGTCATTGTCATTGTCATTGTCATTGTCATTGTCATTGTCATTGTCATTGTCATTGTCATTGTCATTGTCATTGTCATTGTCATTGTCATTGTCACTGTCATTGTCATTGTCATTGTCATTGTCATTGTCTTTGTCATTGTCATTGTCATTGTCATTGTCATTGTCATTGTCATTGTCATTGCCATTGTCATTGTCATTCTCATTGTCACTCTCATTGTCAATAAACAAAATACAATGACGAAATTCTTTCGCGTTTTTTACAGATCTGTTCAATAAATTTTACTTTCGTCCAACTTCCATTTTGCATACAACATTCAACTCAACTCTTTCTCTCTCTCACTCTCTCTTTCTAGATATCAAAAATAACTCCATAACAATAAACTAGGAGTATCTAAATAAAAA
This sequence comes from Melanostoma scalare, assembly GCA_949752695.1. Classification (NCBI taxonomy): domain Eukaryota; kingdom Metazoa; phylum Arthropoda; class Insecta; order Diptera; family Syrphidae; genus Melanostoma; species Melanostoma scalare. The sequence continues at coordinate 21,660,939 of OX456986.1, forward strand.
TTCTTCTATCGCAATTCGCTGTCTCGACCATTTAACATTTATCACTCATTTCCTTCATAACTACAGTGCAATATAGCTCATGGATATCGACTGAGCAACGATCCGAACTGACATTAACAACAACAAGTATATGAGAGGGAATTGACACAAAAACGACCGAATTGCATAGTTAAGTGTGCGAAAACGATTGTAAATCAAATCATGGATGACATATCGATATCGTTGCGGTGGATGAAATTGTCGTTTAAGGTTTTTTCTTGTTTTTTTTTTTTTTAATGTGAATACTACACATGTCCAACGTGGCAAACCGACATTGCTGCTGCCAATGTCAACCAGATACATCAGGCAGGCAGGCACGAACGAAGTCTGACATCCTAGCCTAACATAGAGTAAAACTGTCGATGCCATGTGAAATGGATCGAGCAAATTGTCAATAATTTTTGCGTTCAGATTTTGCTTCAATAACGAGCCGAATGGCATTTTAAATTGATGGCAGCCATGACGAGTGCTTCTTTGCCATTCCCATAGAAATGTCCTTGATTTTCCTCATGCTCATGCAATGTATGGTGCTACGATACGAGTGCGTTTGGCGAAGAGTTTTGCGAACCTAAAGGATGTGTAGCAAGCTTTTTTGTTGAGAAATTAACTTTATTGTGCTCACAACCGGAATGATGGCATTGGGAAATCACTTCTATCTCCGCTATTACACATTTCAGCAGCACTGTTGAAACTAATGCACAATTTTGAAAATGGTAACTGAAATTTGTGAGGATGTTCCTTCCGGGTTTTGGTGTTTGAATATTTTACAGAGGACGTAGATTCTCATGAAATTATTGGCATTGAAGTTATATGGATGGAACAGTGTTAAGTTGCCCGTCATCGACAAATTGTGATTTATTTAAATATAATGAACCATGAAAGTTACATCAGATTGGTTGTGGTCAATGATAAAATAGAAACGTGCGTGTCGTTTAATTGGTTTGTTAGAAAATGATGCAATTGGTTTTAATCGTTTTAAGTAACGTCTATTTTTTTTTTTTTTTAGAACGACAATCATACAGTAGTGGAAATGGGGAAAAGCGGAATTTGGAAGAAGCTTTCAGGAACGTTCGGGAGCATTCTCAAACCGTTCCACTGGAGCAAAAAAGATCGTTCCTCATGACTCTGAGAAGCGATACCCTTTTTTCTTATGTTGCTTTTCAAAAATGAAATCCGGAGTTATTTGGAGATCTGGAATAACGGATTTGACCGAAAACTCTTCAATTACAAATAGTTTTCAAAAATCGATTTAGAGTTAAGTTTGGGAGAGATTTTTTCACTCCCGCTTCTATTTCGGGGCAAGGGAGTGAGCACCAATACATAAACAAACTTTCATCTGACTGCTTATCAAAGCAAACATCAGTTTCTATTTAATTTTTGCCGCTCCAAAAGCCCGCTTATAGTTAATAAATTATCTTAAGAAGAACACAAAATTAGGTGAACGATTTTTATTTTGCTTTAAGCGTTTAAATGAAAGAAGATAGCTATCAATTTTACCACCACAAACGCAATCACTCCAAATTCAATTCAAATTCGCTTAAACGAATTCCAAAAGTCGACGAAAAAGGAGTGAAGGAATGAAAATAGTTTTGGGAAATGGCATAGGTAATTTTAAAGTAAGAACCCACTCAAGAAGAACTAAAAGATGTAACTGAACTGTCAAAATGAGAGTTTTCCTCAAATATAAATATTTTATTAAGAGCCATAGGTACCTCACTCACCAAGGCTCAAACTGCGTCAAAATTAATCAGTCAGCTTTCCTTCGGTTCAGGACTGGTTCGCTCCAGAATCTGAGCCTGGAAAGAACTGTTATCGTATCTTCACAGATGGCTCCAAAACCGACGAGGGTTCTGGTGCTGGTGCCTTTGTTGAGAACGACGACATACGACTGCACTCATCTTTGGGATCATACGCATCCGTTTTCCAAGCGGAGGGTTATGCTATCCTAATGGCCTTGAGCCACGTAACGAACAATGGATGGACGGGGAGAAGTATCTTTGTTTGCAGCGACAGCCAAGCTGTGCTTAAGGCCCTTCTCAACCCTCTAACCACTTCGAAAGTGATCCAGGAATGCAAGAGCTCTCTGAATGCGATCGGAAGATTAAATTCCTTGAGTCTCATTTGGGTTCCGGGCCATCACGGCATAACTGGAAATGAGATCGCCGATGAACTCGCTAGGCAGGGATCTCAGACAGCTTTCTCAGGACCTGAACCGTCGCTAGGTTTGCCAGCGTCCTCAGTGAGGGCTTCAATCAACGAATGGATCTGCGAAGAGCAAAACCGTAGATGGCATGCCTCCATTGGATGCAGACAAACCAAGCGTATGCTCCCCAACGTTAGTAAGAAGACTGCAACATTTTTGCCTTGTTTAGGGTTTGTCCGAATTTTTTGTCACGATAGTCCTAAATCGGTTCTAAATCTAAATCTATTAAAAAGAATTCATGCCAAGTTATAGCTCTTAATTTTAATTTTAACCCGACCCAACCGACAGCCAAAGTTTTAAATGGAAATAACACGGGAAAAGTTCTGTTGATTTTTTGAATGAAATAATAAACAGATCATGTCAATCGATCAATAACAATTCTTATATAAAATTTAACGCTCTCTTAAAAAGATTGTCCTCGTTTAAATCTGGAATTTCGTAGCAATTCATATCGTATATTTTAGAACGTATATCTTCTAAAACAATTTCAGCAGCCATTTGAACAATTCTAGTTCGTTCGTCTGCTTTACTTTCTAATCATTTTTCGTACCAGTCTTTGCAGAGTTTCTTGCTTGCAATACCATTTTTGTGTAAAATTATCATGTCTCTTTTAATTAAATGACACTTGATATCGTTCTGAAAATGCTCTTTCAATTCGTCCTTAATAGTTGTGTAGTCTGGGAGATTCCTGAAAATCCCTCTTTCATTTCATTAACAGAAAATTGACATTCTGTTTTGTTGTCAATGATATAATTAATAAGATAATTAATAAAATTTTTAGTGTTTTCACATGCTGAGCGACCCCTCTTTCCTTCAGTTCTTTTGTTATAAAAAGCAGACATACAAATAGTGTGATAATGCGCTTTTACTTCGACTAAATCAGGAACATTTCTTAAACGAGCTGAAATGTTTCTATCGAAATCATTTATTAATGTATTTTGTTTTTGAATATACTGTAAAATATTATCCCTTGTATCGTTACTTTGAACAGATGAAATTTTTTTTTTTTTTAAATATTACCAGAAAACCCACCGCAGAGAAAGCAATGAGATTGAAAATTAAATCTAATTTCTTTATTTCTTTTATCTTTTTATCTTTTTTCTTTATTTTTTTTATTTATTTATTTCTTTTCCTTCATTTGATTTTCTATGTCTTGAACTACAATATGTAGCTATTGTAGTCTCATCATTATATTACAAGTTCGATGAATAAAAGCTGATGTCAAAGTCTCAAATTTTTTGTATTTATTGTTGATTCTTTTCTTGCTAGACCCCACTAAACGATTCAAAGCTGTTTTTTTTATTTCAAAGACCTGCTTATCATCTGCCTTATTGCAGATAATACAAAAAGAGTCATCCATACTGATAAAACGATCTTACTCACTGCTCTGTATCTCAAATACTGGCTAACAGTTTTTACAGCTGCTACGAAATAAAAAAATAATCTTAAAATAGAAATAAATAGGCCTCTACGATGGCCTCTCTTCTTCTTCTTCTTCTTTCCATTTCTGGCGTTACGAGTAGTGATCTTGAAGCGATCACAACTCTCCCACTTTTCTGCTTCACACTAGTGATCCGCCTGTTAGACTACTGGCCCATGCTGTAAAAATTATGGGTCATTTGAACCACCAGGTGACCTATCTAGAACGATATAAGAGCATAAAATAATAAGATTCAGCACTATGCCGTCACTTGTAAGCTGTTCAACTGAGTGCAGGTGAGAATTCGAAAGTACAGGTAGAGTGAGTACATTTTGGTCACATATTTTTGTACGGCATTCTTACCACCGATAGGTCCATGAAAAATAATAAGAAAACGCACAGTGCCGTAAAAAAATGGTGAGCCACAAAGTCGGATTTTTTTTTTTATTTTCCGACAATCACCAGGGTAAATTTGGTCATTTGATTTTATACGGCATCTATGTCATACTATTTCAATACTGCTTCTAATCCATTATTCCGCAACGCCGTACAAAAATCATACGACAAGGGTAACAAATCTAGGGTTGCCACCCCCTCTCTTTCCGTGGTCCAGGGGGTGATTTGAAAAAGTACGGCTTAGGTTCCAAAACATTATCTAGCACTCAAAAGTACTATTAAAAATAATGCCGTCAAAAAATGATTGTTCATTTGAATGTATATCAATAACTATCTTCATTTCATCGTATCCTTGATTTTTATAGCTGTAAAATCATTTGATCCTGTACGGAAACTTTTTTTTTAACATGATATTGTAAAATACAATTGTTACATATTATTGCCGTTTAAAAGAAACCGTTCTAAAAAGAATTATAGAGAAATACAAAAACTGAAATTTTGCAAATTATTGTAAAAGTTTAAATATCATAGATTAATGAAATATAGCAGTTTTTTACGTTTTATCCCTTGTTTTAAATAGTATTAACATAGATAAATTAGGAAAAAATGATGCCGTACATTTTTAAGCAGACCATATCTTTTAGGCTGATGAAAGTGACGCTACAATTTTAAGGGTACTTTATGGCCATCTGATACAGTACGGCATTAACATATTTTTGAAGAAACTAATTGATAATATGATAAAATCACTATGACGTCTAACTGAACTGAAACGGTGTGTATATTATGTCCAAGAATTGAAACTGTCAATCCCAGTATCAACAGTTTTATATACTTTTTGGTTTAATATATACTTCAAACATTATTGATACATACATATAATTGATTTGTTTCATGGTAATGATGTGAATAAATAAAACAATCATTTTTTAGAAAAATTCTATATATTTAATGATAATAATAAAAAAAAATTCATTTTTTAGAAAAATTCGATAAATTTATTCAGTATAGCCCCGTACACACTATACAATTAGTTGGACAGACTTCGTTTGACAGATGTTGGATGGTCGGATGTAGTTTGCGTTCAGACTATCAAGCTTGTCGTCCAACTTTGTGTCACGTACCCTTCCACTCCGTCCAACTTCTAGTTTTCAAAAATATTTGAAAACCATCCAACAAGTTGGACAAGCAGTCGTATGAAGGGTTCACACTATCAAGCATTGGTCGTTCAAACCTAAGTCTGTCCAACTAATTGTACAGTGTGAACAGGGCTTATCGGAATCAGTTGCTGAGTTGTCATCGGAATCAACGTCTTCATCGACGTCCGAATTATCTTCTCTATTATTTTCTGAAACATAAATATGTATTTGTCAAAATCAAAGTCTTACGTACAAATTAAAGATGTAAAGATTTATTTACCTATGACGTCATCATCTTCTTCGCCTGATTCCTCATCCGGTTCCGTTATGTCACAGACTTTTTGGGGGCATTCCTCGCCGTGAAACCAATCGAAATCGTACCGACCGTCATTAACAACCCAACCATAGTTTATTGGAAACAAGATCGACGGTACTTGTTTGTAGGCATTACACCAAATCTGTGCTATGTAGGTACTTCTCTTCAGATGTTGCTCCAACTCCCGGAAACAAGGGGGAAACGATGTTGCTTCCAATCTCATAGCTGTCTTTTTGAAAGCTTCACTACTACTTTTCGGCGTATAAATCCTTTCAAATATGATACACCTTGCTTCGTTAACAGTTTTTCTTGTTTTACGTTGTATAAAACGCATACATATTCTTGCAGAACATTAGAAGTTTGTTCCATGAGTAGTGGATCTGCAACAAAAGTATTATGCCCCACCACGGTTTATTGTAATCAAGTAAATGAAAAGGTAGATTTCAAACACACATCTACATAATTCAAAAAACTGTAAGCACAAATTCTTAAAATATTTTTTTTCCACTTATTCATTTCTGAAATAAAAGCTCAAATTTTACAGGTGTCTGCTAACTTCAGTGTCATGAGTACTTCTCAAAAATATGTTGTATTTTGGAATTATCAGTGACAACATAACTATATTTTGGTATAAATGGATAGTATACAAACCCATATTTAACATAGTTTGTAACTAGGAACCTAGAATCACGAAAAGACTATGAAAATTAGTACAAATAAACTATTTAAATGCCGTATAAAAAAATTTCACCTTACATTTCGTTATATGAATTTTTTTTTTTTGATTTTTTCTTTTTTAGTTTTTTTTCCCTTTTGGACCAACGAAAATGTACGGCATATGAAAAAATATTATCTATGCATAAAATACTTTCAAAATAAATTTATTTCATGTTGTGTCAAATCACCCCCTGGACCACGGAAAGAGAGGGGGTGGCAACCCTCGATTTGTTACCTTTGTCGCATGATTTTTGTACGGCGTTGCGGAATAATGGATTAGAAGCAGTATTGAAATAGTATGACATAGATGCCGTATAAAATCAAATGACCAAATTTACCCTGGTGATTGTCGGAAAATAAAAAAAAAAATCCGACTTTGTGGCTCACCATTTTTTTACGGCACTGTGCGTTTTCTTATTATTTTTCATGGACCTATCGGTGGTAAGAATGCCGTACAAAAATATGTGACCAAAATGTACTCACTCTACCTGTACTTTCGAATTCTCACCTGCACTCAGTTGAACAGCTTACAAGTGACGGCATAGTGCTGAATCTTATTATTTTATGCTCTTATATCGTTCTAGATAGGTCACCTGGTGGTTCAAATGACCCATAATTTTTACAGCATGGGCCAGTAGTCTATGTGGGGTACGCCGCGTTGACCTCAGAAAGCGTCGGCAAGCCTCCCGGTTTTGGATTGTTCCATGTCTGAGGCCAACCAAATGCTGCTGTTTTTGCATTTGCTTGTACCAGGAGTGTTTTGGCCTGCCTTTTCTTTTTCGTCGCGAATTTGCTGAAACGTTGTACGATATTGCCTTTTGGACGGGGTTCTGCGGATCTCTCCTTTGAACATGACAATACCAACTGAGCCGGTCGTGCTGAATTTTGTCCAAGATGGTACTTTTGATTTTCTACGATGGCCTCTCTAGATGTCTTATTAAATATTAACTTTATTAAATTATGTGGTTGTTCATCATAGTAGTATATTTCGATTAGCAATTTTTTGTTTATCAGTATAACATGAAATCTTACGTTTTTCTAGTAATTAAAGCGTAAATTTTAAATTTCTTAAAAATAAAAAAAAAAATTCGGATTTGGGTTTTTTTCATTATTTGCATCTTCTGAGAACATTTACCATAGTAATGTAAATTTTTTTATAACCATCTGAAAGAAGAGATTTCAACAAACAAGAAACAGACCAATTTTTTTAAAAAAGCAGATATTTTAACGTGAGAATTTTCGATTGAAAATTAGGGTGATTTTTCGATATTTTGTCAAAATAAGGTGAAAAAATAAATATTTTAAATCAAAAAAATTGTATGTTTGGAACATACAAAGATATGTTTTCACCAAATTTCGTGAAAAAAATAAGTTTTTTTGCTAAAGATAAAAATAAAAAACCAAAAACTCATTTATTCGAATTTTTCACATACATTTTGAGGTTATGTGAAAAAAGTGTCTTTACAAAAGTTGTAGATCTTTTTATTACCTACAACGTTGCTATTTTATTTTTTTTTCCTAAGACTTGCAGTTTTACCGGAAATCGAGATTAACCGTTTTTTAACCTTAAATACTCTCCCCCTCCCCCTTCCCGACCTCAGATCGCCCGTAATTTATTTTTCCTTTTTTTTTTTGGTTTATTTTCTACCTCTTCCAATTTGTTTCATCCTACTATAGTTTTTTTTTGGTCCCAAAAATTATCGACCCTGGTCTAAAATAGTATAGACACACACAGGAATTGATTATATGACATCCATGAACCTCTTTCTCAAATTAAATGGCACTGATTTCGTTAAAAACCAAGCCTAAAGCCTTAGTGTAGATCTCATACAAGGAAGGTATTGCCAAGGTGCAGTCTGTATCACATGTGGTTCACTTACTTACCGCCATATCTACACTCGATGTGTGTCAGTAGATTGACTTTTACATTTACACCTTACAACATTAACTAGTATGTCTATTAAAAGAATATTCAGTAACGAACAATTTTCATGGGAAACAATTTTTTATTCATAACCGGATATATGCGTTGGATAGTTTTGTAACATGAATTGGATAAACATAAACGAAGGGTAGTAGAAGTATACTTTCACATAGTTTCTCCGTGAAAGAATACATGTCTATTTACATACAATTGTACAATTTGTATGCGTCGATTGTTTGAATGGAATAAATTTATTAAAACTGATTTATTGTAGTTGAATTTCAAAATTTACATTCGGTTGAGATAAATCAAATTTATTTATTGAATTTGTGTATCTACATTGTAGGGAGCCCATTTTGTGTATACGAATAATGGATTGTGCGTGGTTACTTAATGAGAGTTGAATTTATTACCATAAAATAGAACTCACTTTACCAATACCAATACCCATCCCAGTACATATATATCTACATCATCATCATATACAAATATTCTTTAACGATAAACCAAATTGCATTTCATTAATTTATTTTGTTTTAAATTTGAATGTATGTGTATACCTCTACTAATTGTTATCAAATATTTGTTTTTTGCAGGTCAACTTCAATAACGACATTTTCATTGGAGAGCACACACAAACGTTCGTCAAATTTAACACAGTAATCAATTTATTAAAGGACTTAACATAAATTTACTCCAAACAATTGCCAGCTGTTGTGACTTCTTTAATTTTGAAAAGCTTTTCAGAAAGCAGATTTTTTAAAGTTCTTTTTAAATTTGTTTCTGTGGTAATAGAACAAAACATTAAGATGATTCAGTTTCAATCTGGTTCAATGGAGCTCACAACAGAGTGCTTACAAGAGGGTGGTAGAAAATAATTTCCCGGAAAACATGTTGCCCAGGGGATTTAGTTTCCGTTTGAAGTAGACTTCGTTCCCACACAAGAATGGCATTAAGTTATTAAAAATATTTCTGGTTATGATTTGGTTTATACTCTCACTTTTGATCAAGAACCCACAACAATCAAAAAAAGAAAAACTGTTGCCTGATTTTGAAATCCGAGATTCACACATTTGTTAGAGTTTTTAATTTTCACATCAGAAACCCACAATCTTCTTGGAAGAGAGAAAAGCTAAAGAAGACAAATTGCTTCCATCTATACCTATTTTAATTGCTGTACCTGAATGGCTTGAACGCAAAAAGACATTAAAAAATGTTTGAAAATCAGTAGGTAGCATTTAAGAACTTAAGGGAAAAACACTTTGCGATTCGTAGATATGCGAATAGTTTTCTGGACCTGATTTCTATCAAAGACAAAAAACATTCAATTTAAGTTTAGTACAACATCAAGCTTTATATCATATTGAAGGCCAGAGAGTTTAGTGGTATGGTATCAGTTCTCTTCGTAACCAAATAAATAAGGACTTTGGCTCCACCATGCTTTAGGCCGTTGGGTAAACCTAATAACCAAACAAATCAAAACTGGAAGTTAAGAACTAAGTACGGATTAGGAATCCATTACAATGTCAACTAGTTTAATACCCCCAATACAGTCAGGCCCTTTTAAACAAAAGTTTTCCAAACAACTTTTAAAAATAGAAAAATATTTAAGAGATTTATTTGACTATCTCAACAACTACCCCAGCTTAAAAAGCTATAATACTCCAATTAGGAAACTAATACCTTCATTACATTGAATCAGTAAACCAAAACTATTAAAACATTAGCTTAAATTAGAATACATGTAACAAGTTGGAGCTAATATGACCAAAACATTAGCTTTGCAAGGCCACACTTAATTATCATGGGCATTATACAAATATACATGCAGGTGGAGTAATAAAATTACAATATGTATTTAACATTATGGATTAATTTCGCTCGCATAGGGCAACCAACGATGGTTATGTAAAACAAGTGAAATTTGAATACATTTTGACATGAAAAATGATTAAATTGTGTTAAGAGTGTAGACCAACCATGTTATGAATTTTACCAAAACAATACCTATTGTGGTGAACGAGTGCTTACTTAAGGTAAGGTGTTAGAAAAGCAACTTAAAACAATTACCGATAAGATTCTTTTGGAGGAAGTTTGTGGACACACTCAGCAATCATTATAATCGTTAAATTCATTCAAATGTACTAAGCTTTGTGTGCATAACATTTTTTCGCCGGACACTAAATGCATAGTTCAAAAATCTGCTTCTAAGCCTAGACCTCCAACCTAGGATACTTTCTATAGGACGGAGTTTTACAAGAACAAGAAACAAGAACAAGAACAAGAACAAGAACAAGAACAAGAACAAGAACAAGAACAAGAACAAGAACAAGAACAAGAACAAGAACAAGAACAAGAACAAGAACAAGAACAAGAACAAGAACAAGAACAAGAACAAGAACAAGAACAAGAGGAAGAAGAAGAAGAACAGGAACAAAATAAAAAACAAAAACAGGAACAAGAACAAGAACAAGGATAAGGTATAAACAATTTAACATGGGCCGCATACGTGATCGAGTAATACGTGACTGAATTATGTGTTTTTGGCCTTGCTTCTCACGTCATCGAGCACTTTAGTACCACAATTTGACATTCTTTCATCAGTATTTGAACGAATTGAAGTAGATAAGTGAACAGCAGACTGATGGTGTATAATATGGAGCGAATTTCGAAAGAAAAATAGTACTCACTCACTCGATCACTGATGCGGTAATTCGGCCCCAGGTCTTGAAGATACACATTTCATAAACAGTTTCTGAAAGTTTCTAAATTTTGTATCGCTCCTTTGCGACGGATTGGCAGGTCTTCAGATAGTAGATTCACTGCCATAAAAAGTGCTTTCTCGATTAGCCGTTCGGAAACGGCAAAAAATTGTAGGTACCTTCCATTCCCTCACAAGACATGGTTGTGAGAAACGCGCTAGGCCCCCAGGCTCTCCGCCCTGTTGCGCCACCTTATGTCTCTTTTGAATTGTATTTCGAAGAGTTGTGTTAAATTTCATCAAGATCAGTTGATTAAATCCGAAGAAATCTTGTCCACCGAATCCAAAAACATGGTTCAGAGAAAAACGTGTTTAAAGTTTTGAGTACTACTAAGGCAAACTGACCTCGAGTGTGCGACTCTTCAAAGCTGCATTTTCAAAACTCAGAAAATTAAGGATATGATATTCTGGAGATATTGTAGACTTTAATGAGACAATAAAAAGAAATTCGAAAATTTGGAGTCGTAAGGTTCACGTAACCCTTTAAATGCAAAACAAGAAATTTAACAAGGATGGATGAAGCTTTGTTCGCATGAAGTGTTGTTGAGAAAGATCATTTGAGGTTTCCATTTAAGCTGGAAAAAACACCATCTCTTACAAAGTAGCAATTAATTTATTTCAAAACATCCTAATTTCCTCGCAAATTAATATAAAGACTGATGTCTTTGAAATCAATAAATAAGTAAAGTTGCGCAACAGAGAGGGGGCTCCAGGGTCTAGAGTATTTCTCTCTACCATACCTTGTGGAGGAATGAAAGGGATTAACAATTTTTTGTCGATTGCGAACGGCTAGTCGAGAGTACGTTTTCCATGGCATGAAATTACTATCGGAGGACTAGGCAAGTTCTCACGAAAGCGGTTATGCGTGAAAAACTTTTCATGTTCTTTGATTTTTGTAGGATTCGAACCCGAACACCCAACGTAACAGGCAGTCACGATAACCATTACGCCACGAGCATTACCATCTTTGAAAAGTGATCGTTATTCTGTATGTTTTGTATGGAATGCTTTACGGCAATAGCAATACAATACTAAGTACAAATCCAATTTCAGAAATCATAAACATGTGAAAACGCTCCTTCTGAGTTATATAATTCATATCTAAACGACTGCCTTGCTTTTAATTCCTCCCTCGTATCTCCATGTCCATTTATGATTGAAAATTACTAAAGCCCCGTTGTCCATGTTTACAGTACAAATCCAAACAAGGCAATTACACTTTGAAGACCTAAGAGTATCTCAGAAGCTTGTATGTACCTGATGAGTGTTACAGACTATCAACAACTGATACAGCTGAATTTCATACCACGCTACAAATTCACATTCAGGCTAAATTTCAGTGCTTGTAAATTGCTGTTATCAAAGCAAACCGAAATAACAGTAGCTACTACAACGACTGCGAAAGCTAAGATGCATTAATTAACTCCTCAAAAGGATCATGGAAAAGCCCCTCATCGCCATAGAGCCTTGCCTTTTCAATAATAGCCAGAGTATAAACTAGCTGTCTAGTATCTGGTGTTTTCATAACCCAAAACGCAACAAAACCGTGCTACACACTCGACTCGTTGTGCCGAAGCGAGCCATCCATTTGAGTTGGCCAACCAGTGTTGGCCAGTGGCTTTGCTCTATGGAAATAATAATGGGCAGGTATACCTACTAAACCATTCCAGAACAATGATGAGAATGAATACGTGTAGGCCATTAATTTCCAAAAACGTCAGACGGTAACATCAAATAGATTATGTCAGAGAATCGAAACCAAACAAGATATCTCTTCGGCAGGTTAATGGCGATGCCGTAACTCTTTGGTGCGATATGGAGAGAAGACAATAAACGACAAACAAATCACTTAGATTTACGACCTATACCGTTGGGCACTTTCCACAAAACACTAGAGGGTGCAAATGCGTTGTGCATAGTGAGATAGTTTCATTTTCAATTGCATTTTGAGGAGCTTCTCTTGTCTTAAATGCAAAAAGAGGATAGAGGTTGTATCCGGTTAAGGAACTCTAATTGTTCACTAACGATAAGAATGTTTTATGGTTTTCAAGTCGGAAAAAGTTGTCCCCTCTAAATGAGCCATACATCAATCAAGTGGTATTCAACAGAACAAAAGACTTTAACTGAATGCAATTTGTATACTACACCCTGTTCGTGTGTGTGATTCTGCAAATGGGTAGATACTGGCCATTTTATGGGCGCTGTTTTACCATCAGTCTTTGCTCACAACCCACGTTCTGTTCCTGAATCCTGTAAGGTAAAATTTGAATAACAGACCCCGCCCCAGAAGACGAAATCAAATCAAAACAATTTACAGGAAACAAAAGCATCACCCAATAAATAACATTCTTTTTTTACACAGCATTAGCTGCTGGAGCAACAAAAAGTCCTTAAAGCTCCCCAAATTTTTCCATCTTACAGTTTTTCTTTGTTAACGAAAGTTCTTCAGCTTTAATTTTACGCAAATAAATGCTAGCTACCTCCATTAGTCGCACCAGAAGATAGAAGTAATTTGTGTTCTTGATTAAAGAAGGCAAACAATAAAAAAAAAAAAGGAAGAACAAGCATCATCCCTGATGGTCATTTCCTTTGACTGAGGAAATAATTAAAAACAAAAGAAGAACTTTGTACAGTTTAAAAATTTTCCCAGAGAAGCCATCTTCTTAAAGAACATTAAAGCGTTTCTCTGTGTGTTGTAATACTTTGATCTGCTTGTTTGTGTTAGAAAGTACTTGATGAGTGTCTAGTAAGCTTATTACTTTCCGACCAAAGTTTTAACAGGGATAAGCTTTATTGTAATACTCTTTTTACCTTCAAGGACCACTGGCCTAGAAATCAATAGATTTTTTGAAGAGCTAGAACTTAAAGCTACCTGCATCCTTCTACTTTCACCCAAAAAATAAATGGGACGTCGAAACAGAGCTGGGAGTGGCGCCGCACATTTCTCTCAACCTTACCTTGGTGAGAAATGGAGGGGACCTACATACTTTTTCCGATAACGAACGGCTAAGTAATATAGCGCTTTTGATGGCAGTGTAATTACTATCAGAGGACTTGCCAATTCCTAGAAAAAGACGATAACCGTGGAAAAACAATGGGGTGCTCCGAACTCCCAAGTATCAGGTAGCCATGCTAACCATTGAGCCACAGGCAAATACCACATTGCAAAATATGAACGGAAGCAATTCTTTGTTCAGTGAACAAGATTTCATTGAATTAAGAAGGAAAACGGGAAACCGGGACGGGCTCCTGATTAATTTAGGCTTAATGAAAACTATTTTACAGATTTTTGCTCGATTCTAGAAACCGAGAGTGATTTAAAAGCAAATTGGCCAACAAACAGTATACCCATCGATACCAAGTTGAAAGGTGTCCAAAGATCGCGGTTTTGCGATGAAGTTTCATTATCCCGAAGTTTTTGGAGGACAACTATTTTCTAAATAACAGAATCACTCTTAAAGTAGCTCTTTTAAGCAAAGTTTGTTCTTACGAACGGTGTTGAAGTACCCTCCATGCACACATTACAAAACATAAATTTGAGCTTAGTAAAAAGTCCTGGATCGCATCCTGGTAACCATATAAGCTTTGATTTATTTATTTCGTAAGTAAGATATCAGATAAACAAGTACAACATATTTCTTCCTTAAAATATTTGACTTATTATTTATGAACAATCAGAGAAAACACTTAAACTATTTCGGATATCCTTTGGGTAGTTTGTTTTAACACTTTAAACAAATTAAGTGTCACTTTTGTTTTGTATAGCATACCCGAAATTGCATTTTTGGTTGCAATAGCCTCCATAGTTTTTGCTCTGGCCATTTGTGCTACAAATGTTGATTTACAGAAAACCACAATGCAATCACAATGCAATAAATTACTTTGGCTTTTCCAACTGAAACCTTGCCCCTGCATATTGCATACCGTCCGCACTATTAAACAGTATACTCAACTCATGCACGAGCTATGCGATGTGTGAAACAATTGGATTTGTAAATGCATTTTGCGCATGTGACGCAAGCAATTACCACTAAACCGATAATGTATATTTGGGCGTAACAAAATTTGGGCATTATAATCAGCAAACCTTAGCTTGCTCAATCACCAGAGCTTCGTTCAAGTGTGAGATCGAACGGAAGGATTATGGTAGGCCTAAGTATTCAAATTATAAAGTTTCAAATACGATAACACCCATGCTAATGTAATTCCCTCTGCTAAAACGTTGTTGAATGGGGCTGTAATAGTTCGTGTGCGCATCATAGTCGGAGGTGGAACTTGTAGTCGTGTTGATTGCTCAATAATCACGTTCTTCGTGGTTAGATAAAGGTGTTCCGTACCACGACATTTAAATTATAGAATTACATGAAAATTTAAAAATGTTTAAGTCACTTTGTTTCGTAAAATCGGTGATCTTCAGTCCAAGTGAGAGTTTTTTGTCAATGATATGCCTGCCCTATCACAAGGCATGTCGTAACAATTTCGCACTACGAATGCCGAAAAAGAAGCATCAGAGACATTCGTAGTGAATGTTTTGCTATTAAATTTGTCACTCTTGATAAAATTATTAGTGTCCGACCGAAGGTCGATTTGTAGCCGAAGCCGAAGCCGATTATTCGGCTTGACATTAACCTTCGGCCGAAGCCGAAGCTTCAATAACTTGAAGAATTTTCGTTCCAGATTGACTAAAAATGAAAAAAATTATGATTTTTTTCTAGAATAGGTTCGTTAGTTGAAGCCCTCAGGTCACTCTGTGGTCGCCACAAAGCGTTTTTTGAAAAACCTAGGTTTGCCCTGAATGCCAAACTGAGTGTTTTTTGAGCCTTGGGGTTGACCTGGGTTTGGTACAAAAAGATTCGCCCTTGGTTTCTTCTGGGGCGAGTTGAGGGCTGTTAAATGGCATGTATTTTTATTCAAATGACAGGGATTTGTGGTGATTTTGTGGTTTAGTGTTTTTTGAGGACTTATAGAGTTCTCAAGGAAACCTGGGTCAACTCTGGGTAAAGCTCAAAATCTAATGTGTGCATGCAGTAACCAAATTAACGAAATAAATTAAATTAACGTTTCAAAAATAATAACAATTTGAACTAGTATTAATATTTTATTGAAATTAAGGAAAAGAACAACAAATAACTCAACACTGTTCCACGTTATACGAAAAACTGAATTTTTTTTCAGCCCCTACCACAACGCACAACAACCAAAAACTAAACCTTCGGCTTCGGCCAAAACTTGGCATATTTTGGCCGAAGCCGAAGGTTTAGCCGATTGTAGATTTTTTAGCCGAATGTGGCCTTAGGTGGGCATTACAGTTCGGGGTTAACCTGGGCCTCAACCAACATCCTTCTATAACGACTTCGATTTCGGCCGAGCTCTCTCCAGTTTCGCACTTTAAGTCGGTTGAGGTCTTCATCCACTTTATTGCGCCACCTAAGACGAGGTCTTCCCCTTCCGCGATTTCCCTGCAATGCCGAAGGTTTAGCCGATTGTAGATTTTTTAGCCGAATATGGCCTTAGGTGGGCATTACAGTTCGGGGTTAACCTGGGCCTCAACCAACATCCTTCTATAACGACTTCGATTTCGGCCGAGCTCTCTCCAGTTTCACACTTTAAGTCGGTTGAGGTCTTCATCCACTTTATTGCGCCACCTAAGACGAGGTCTTCCCCTTCCGCGATTTCCCTGCAATGTGCTTTCGAAAACCCGTCGAGCCGGAGCGTTTGGGTCCATCCGCTCTACATGACCCAACCATCGTAGCCTCGCGATGCTTACTCTTCTGGCTATGCCCATGTCGCGGTACAGCTCATACAGCTCGTTGTTGTATCTTCTTCTCCACACATTGTCTTCGCATACCGGACCAAAGATCATTCGGAGAATTTTTCTTTCTCATCCGCTTTCGATATGGTCCATGCTTCCGCGCCGTAAAGCAGGACTGGGATGATCAAGGTCTTATACAAGGTTACCTTGGTTTTTCTGGACAGGGTTTTGTTTCTCAATTGCCTTCTTAACCCAAAGAAGCAACGGTTGGCAAGAGTTATTCTCCGTTTGATCTCAGCACTGATGTTGTTGTCCGTGTCTACAGCGTAGTCCTGTACTACTTCGAAGTTATGTCTGTCTATTATGTACTTCTATCTTTAAAGTTATTTGAAAGAAAACGTGTATGTCGATAAGCCAGCAACAATTTAAGAGCTAAAGGATGAGAAAATTCGGCACATTAATGGCAAAGAACCTCAATTATGCATCAGCGTCATCGAAAATTTGGACCATGGGATGGAGGTGTGCGATCGAGGTCGCGGTGGCCATTTGGTCATACCAATATTATCATAACAAAAAGAAATGATAATAATATCCTAAATAATTTGTGTTTTATTCAAATCACCATCGGCACTTAAATTAAACCACACTTTACAGGACTTCGTCTATGTAGAATCCTCTGAAGATACGGAATATGATAATCGCTGCTCCTTTCAGCTAAAAGGCAATTGAAAAACAAAACCCTCTTTAGAAAAACCAGACGGGACGGAAGTATGGCCTTATTAAAATCGGATGAGGAAAGCCTTGGTCGTTCCGAAAGAAAAATACTCAGAATGATCTTTGATCCTGTACGCGAAGACAATGTGTGGAGAATAAGATTATTATAAAATATATTTTCTTATGCTCTAAATTTGTAATTTGCAAATTGGGGTACGACAAGGTGGTATTCTAGGTCCAATCTTTGAAGGGCTCTTTGGATCAATTAGACCAAGAGTTTCCAAATCGTGGAAACTTTACTGCGAATATATTTACTCTTACGGAAAAACTTATGGAAAAAATATTGCAGAAAGTGTAAAAAAAACTTAGCTACACCTTCTTGCATAGAATTACAATTCGTACTTTTCCTTTTATAAAGTGAATTGGTTCCCCTCAGACATTAGACCGTACAAGTTGTTGCAGATGATTCCAAAAACATTAGGAAGAATTAGTTTTAGTTCCTAAAAACCAATGAGCTTTAATCCTTGAGTTGCCCTTTTCATGCTTCCAACATTCTTGCTGTCAACATAAATAACATTCGTGTAACAAATAACCTGGGATGTACACACAAAAGAATACATCTTTACCTGACATAGGAATGCATCAGCTCAAAAATTATATTGCGTACGTATACTTTGTACAAGGACCTTGTATACATTTTGTGTAACTTTTCTCTTTTACCTCTCATTTTTTATCCAATTTACAAGGTATACACTATACCTCAGGACCATCAGGAACACATTACATTTCACCCGCTCCTTTGGCTTAATCGCTTTGCATATCCTATCCGTAAAAATGGAATGCACAAAAAACGAAAATAAATAAAAGAAAAATGAAACACCAAATGGAGGAAGCCAAAAGATATACACACACATATCCTTCCAACATGTGTACATTAATTTTCCTTAAAATTGAAGTTAACATGCATCGAAGGATTGCATATGCATAAATGCAGAACCCCAGCACCCAGCAGTCTATACACCACCCTTCTATGTTTTGGGGGGAGAATAAGAAATTTCCCGTATCAGCGATCTGTGAAATTGCTATTTTATACCTTACTGCTTCCGCACCGAAACACCGATACTACATATTCGAAAATTCGAAACCATCATGCACTGCAGTGCACACGTTCACATTCACTGTAACGTATTTTCGTGTTGTATTTTTGTTTCTTTTGTGGAAATATCTCTCGAGAAAATTAATTCACCCATAAGGCATGGTTTGTTCAGAAAGATGAACAAAAAAAGAAGAAGAAAAGCGTAAGATAAGATCCATCGTAGGTATCGAAGAGTGAAATGTTTTCCTTGGGAAAATTAATCAGCAACAACTAGCTACATAAGCACAAGCATATGTATGTGCAAAAAGGATTCAGGATTTCTGGCTTTCGTTTAAGTAATTTTACAAATTTGCCCAACCCAGCCACTGCTTAATCCTTGCGCGTTAAATTGAATTGAATGTAAATCACAAACAGAAGTCAAAATGCAAAACGCCAAGTACGGGGCTATAATTCTCGACGGATTCGGTTCAGGAAGCGGATGGTATTAATACGCGCGTAGAACGCATATAAAAGTATTTAGGTTCCACCGTCAATTGTATGCGAAATCGCCGGCTTTAAGCCACACATTGCAATTGATGGTGGTAGACATTGTTTTGTTGAAACGTCCATAAATTAAACGCTGGATGCCTCTGGTCAAAATAACGAGCGAGCACAATGGGTTTACTATTTGAATGAGTGGGCGTGGATGAGTTGGGTGTGGTGCGGGGGAGCTTTACAGAATTATGGCTATTTGAGAGGATATCCTTTCGTATTTAGTAACGATGTCATTTTGTTTAGATTTACGGTCTCTTTTCAAGTTTGCTGTTCGAAACACCATAAAGCCATTGAAAACGAAAAACCATTCAAAGTTTTAAAACAGCTTATTGCTTTTGGAAAACTAATGGAAAGTTTAAAGATTGACTCATTTAAGGCTTGATCCATAATGCAATATGCTGTATTTTGAGAAAATTTCATATAAGAAAATTAAATGTGACTGCCATAGACAAACAAAAACTTTTAGACTGTGTCAGACTTGGCTCTCACTATTGTCAAGATTTTTTAATTTTTTTTTTTATTTTCCAGTCGATGTCGCACCTGGAAGCTGGTTCAATGAATTTCGCCACTATTCGTTATTCTGCATACCAAAACCTTGGTTCAGACGGGTGACGGGATATTTCAAATGTATGTTTACTGTAGAAACAGACAATGAATCTCAATAAGATGGTGACTGACTTTGGTAAGCACATCAAAATTTAAGAAATATTCTATTTGAAGTCTTCCTGTCGGAATAATCACCCGAAGCATTTAAGACTAATCATGTAAAGGACAATATACCAGCATTGTCTATGCGTAAAGACAACAAATTGAATGAACCGATATAACGTATGCGCGAAGGTGAGCGGACAATTAGGACTCATTACAATACTACTCACCACTTTCAATGGCTGTGTTGGACTACTGACAATTACAGGACGATAATATAGCATCTGTTTTCAAGGACATTTCCAAAATGAAGCCGAACAAATGTTAGAAACAATTTAAGTTCCAACCATGCACAAAAGACCTTAATAGCGAATACAATTTGGAAATCATTTTGGTATAGGTACTCAATTTCAGCAGGCTCTCAATAACCAGATTCCCCTAAAAATGGCAATGATTTTTTAAAAGAACAAAGCAAAACAATAAGACAACGCTTCAATTGTAAACATCAGCAACTGTCTTATTAATTTATAAAGAAATTAAGAGGCCAAGCAGACTTACACACCTCAAAGTGGAACATTTTATATGACTGTTCTGACACAGAAAAATGTCTAAGTATTATCCTCTGAAATATCTTTATTCAAAAGCACGGTTGCAAATGTATACAATTGAGAAGCAAACCACACTCGTAGCAAATCGATTTCCTGTTCCATTGACGCAATATCCTGTTCAATCCTCTTACAGCCATCTAGTGCTGAGAAACAGAACAATAGTTAAGGTGTATGAAAATACTTAATGTGAATTGTCTCTGCTAAACACTGCACAGCGGTTTCTTTAGAATATTACACAGCTTTTAAGCAAATTTTAGCACGTACTTCTACTTTTGATAGAAACCATATAAATGTAGAAGAAAATGGGCACGTTCCTGGCACCTATCTTCGAAAATCTTAACTTAAGATTCTGTCACTTTTCTCTTGCAAAAAGTTTCAGATTTTCAGATGACAATTCGGATGACATTCAGATTTTCGAACATAGATTTTCAGATGGAAAATCTTGGCTGAAAATCTGAACTTCAGATTTTATTTGTCAAAACAAGGAAAACAACATATGTACATGACAATCAAACTTTACTCGGTATTCTTGGGTTATTTTTTTGTTCTACAAGTTTTCGCTTATTTGTTGAATTGAAATTGATAATTATTGGTGTTTGGATATTCTGTTTTGTAAATTAATTTTAATAGTGAGTTTATCATTATTATATATCAATAATACCTTTTTTAAGGCACACGATTTTCTTTTTTTTTTTATTAAAATAAAGAAAAATGAAAGTAATTTCAAAACTGCTCGACACAAATACTTAGAAGTCAAATTGTTGAACTTTAAACTGAAAAATCTGTGTTTTTACAATTAATTTTACTATTAACTTTGTCGAATCGAGAGGTGAATCACAGTACCACTTTAAGACAAAAAAAAAGTTCAGATAGTCGTTCATGGACTGACAGATCTCTTCGAGCTTTCGAAATTTGTCTTAAACCTGCCCAATAGCTTTTGAATAGGGTGAACATTTAGAAAAACAAATTTTAGAGTCATATTTACTTCTTTTCGAAAATTTTTATAATTATTTTTGTTTACTATTGTGTGTTTTGAAGCATTTATTTTAGAGATGAAAGCAGATACTAGAAGGATTTTGTAGTCAATCGAAATCAAACATAAAGCCTGATACTCATATTCTCGTGAATTGAACGCCTAACATTGTAGCAAGTGGATTTTTGGCATTTCTCGACGGTACACACTTGTGAGTGCGTTGTGGACGGGTTGAGTCACAAAGTAGTAGTTGTTTTGTTTTTTTTTGAATTTGTAGAGTTGGCAAAAGAGTTATGAAACAGAAATTTAAAAACAAACTACCTGGGCATCCACTTAACCAAAATGCGAAAATAGCATGGCAGTCAAAAATTTTAAAAGAAGTTACTTTGTACTATGCTACTTGTTTTCGATTTGGGGTCTATGGATAATACCAAAGAGAATTTTAAGACTCAAAATCAACCAAAACTTTTGTCCTCAAAAGAGTTTCTTGACAAAACTTCTCACTCTCATTTTGGTGCCTGTTCGGTAATAGTAAGCTTATCTGCATGTAACGTGGAAGTACGTGGTTCAAGTCGCAAAAGCCAAAAACTTACACAGGATCGCCTTAAACTAAAAGTTAGTAAGTTCGTCCGCCCAGAATTAATTCACTGTCATGAAAAGCGCTTCTCCTCTCAACCACATTTGACAGTGAAATTAGAGCTACCTCTTACTTTACGCCTAAACCGACAACCCTCCCACCAACGGGTTCAATCGATTTTGAACGAAGAACCTAGTAATCAAATAAGTGTCGCTATTTCGATTTTCGCTTTTCATTTTCTGAGAATAGTGAACTGCAACCGATAATGGCGTACTTTGCTTTTGATTTTGAGATCGTTTTGACGTGTTTACAGGGAGGACATTCTCGGATAAAGTCATGCTGATCTGAAAGTAAAACTCGATCAATAGTTGTTAATATTTTTCTTCGTCACAAAAATGCTAAAGTACAGTAATAGTACTGTACTCAGTTTTGTGTAAATGTGGCCAATTTTTTTCTAAGGGAAGTGGGTATTTATGAATTGCTATACTCAGTTATTTACTTGAGATCCTTTGGCCTTTCTCAAGGGGTATTTTTGCCCCGATTGAGTGAAAAAATCTTTGCTTTTCCTATCAAACAAACGATAGTAAATCCAAAAACGAAACTTTAAAAATTGTGGTAGGGGTGGGGCTGACTTGACGGACAAGTAAATTTAAATTGCTTAGAAGAACCGCAGTAGAAAATGTCGTGCTGATTGACATTTATATTTTATTGTAATAGATGCTGTACTTTAAAAGATGCCTTACTTTTTTGAACAAAAAAGTGGCAAACAAAACTTTTTTCCGGATAAACACTTACAGACAATGAACAACCAAACGATGTATTTTTTAATCTATGTATTTTCCTTTTATTTTTGACTCCATCAAAGCCAACTTCGCAGAACTTCTTTGAAAACTATTTTGCAACCTATTTTGTAAAGAATATTGGGCTTTTAATCCTAATCCGCCATTTTTTTCCAATTGGATTTCCCTTGTTTTCGTGTTCTTCTCTGATTGTATTTTCCCCCTTTACAAGAATTGACTGGCTCCCAACTTTCAGTTTTTATTCTGGGTGGAACAACAAACACTTATTCAATAATTTATTAACACTCATTTACCTACTGAGAACATTGATTGCTTCACTGACCTACTTCAATCAATAATAAGAAAATCTTAGTCATCCCAAGTTGAGCATCTTTGGACATAGTTTATTTTTGCTGCTGGGGGCTCTAGTTGTTTTCCCGTTGCGAACTTTTCTCTCGTAATGCACTTTTATTTCTTTAGCAGTTCTACTTTCTTTGTATTATTATTGTAGTATTATTAAGCCTTGCGCAAACCAATGCGGTGAGATCGTACGATGCGATTGCGATAACCCGGGGGCTACACGATCAAGATATGGTAAGCCATTTACAATACATTTAAATTTTCTTACATATACAATCAAATTTTTCGAAATTGAAACCCAGCTGGTATGGAATATTGAAAGCCACCCGAGAAGCAGTTTCAGTAGCCATGAAAATGACAGCTTCGTCAAATACCCTCAAAAAGAGAAAAGAGTGCCTGGAAAAAAACTTTGAATTTCAAATTTCTTGTGGGTGCCATTTTGAAAATATATAATGACATGTCGATTGAAAGCCATTTGCCTGGCAAATTGTAAGTCGCCTACGTCACAGCCGAAACACGAACAGGAATTTGACATAGTGTATATATGTAGGCTTACCATATCTTGATCGTGTAGCTGCAGGGTAAGTCAAATTGGTTTGCGCGTTGGTTTGGCCAAGGCTTTACGCGGTTTGTAAAGGTGCAAAAACATATAAATTTGTTAATCAGAAGAGTAATTGACTAAAAATCAAAATATATAAATATATCCACAGACGCACAGACGTGCCGAAATAAAGGCGCAACAAGTTCATTTCACGCAACTAATTCTAAATATAGATGGAAAACGAGGAGAAGATGTTGCATAAGACAAGAAGTAAGCAAGTAAATGATTGTCTTTTTTTGTATTAAATCTCAATTAATAAAAACCTTCAAAACATTCATTCCGATTTCCGAAATACAAAAAAAACTTTACAAAGCATCCCTGTACGAGGACACAGCCAATCTTACAACCAGTGCAAAATAACTTTTAAAAAGCAGAGCTTTTTCAAACGATTTAGTTAACGAACCCTCGAATATAGTCTGCACACCACCCTTACAATTTTTTTTTTATAATACAGAGATAGATGGCAAAAAACATCGTCCAAAGTAAAATTAATTCAAAAATGTTTCCCAAACGACAACAGCCGTAGAAAGATTTTCTACGTCAGTTTTTTTTTCGATCCTACAAAGTTACTTTGAATATGCTGAAAGGAAAAGAGCATTGACATACCAGATATTGAATCCTAGTAACCTACTTTTCGTAGGGACATATAATTATTGTATATAGGGTAAACGCACTAGTACCCGAACACTTAACTTTTTTCTCAACTTTGACTTCAAACCATTTTGTAACCATAAATGCTACCGCGGAAACTTTTATTGATTGTAAGAATATAGACATTTCTCAATAATATGGCGTATAATATGGCGTATTGAAAATACATGATAGTCGCACATTGTTAGTACCCGGACAGCATGTCTGTGTACTGAAAACATATTCAATTTTGGTTTTAGTGCCCGGACACCACAAATAATGCCAAAGATTTTATTAAATTTGGTTTTTTTTTTGCAAATTGTTTTAGTTAATGATATTTCCAACGAAACCAATGACTTTCCATTCCAATAAATAAACTATTACTTGTTCATTTGCTTACTACTAAAAACTGTTCCCACTATTTTTTTTTTACCTAAATCGACAACGAGACCGCACCTTCAAACCTTAAGCAATAAAATGACGCGTAGTTATTAAAATACGCATAGGACACATTGAAGGACCCATGTTTGTTGACGTTTGTGAATTTTTTTGTGTGATTTATCTATTAATCGCAAAAAAGGTCAATGTTTCCGGGTACTAACACTGTCCGGATACTAGTGCGTTTACCCTATAAGCTTTAGTAGAATATTGTAGACTTTTGGACTAGTGGCGAAGCTATTGTCTCCGGCCCAACCTAGCAGTTTCCGTTATAAGCTGTTGGTTTCTCCATTGTCAATAAAAAAGCGATTGCTGCGCCACCGATGACCATAAGATTGTTAAATCGCCTTTTTGACTTACTATAGTTTATATTCACAATGATATAATGACTAGCGCTCTTCCCTTTGGAAGTTAATGTGTGAAAATTACAACCAAATCACAAAAACAACAAAGTTTTTTGGCATCGTGTCTGTTTTACGTTAGTCTTAACCAGAACTATTTAAATTTGTATGGGAATCAGCACGCTAAAGGCAACGCAGCCAGTGTGGCGATCGACAATAATTTTTCAAGTATTGTATAGAAATGTCATGTTACTAGCAGTCGTGTTTCTAGTATGTTGATGCTGGTAAGGAAAGGCTTATTGTACTTCCTGCTTTTTTGAAAAACTAAGAAGTAAAACGAAGAATGACTAAAAAATTAGGCGCGCACCAAGCAGCTTTGTTGCCGCAAATTGATCTGCCAGGAGATGCAAAAACGAAAACTTTCCATTACGTTAGCATTGAAATTAAGTCAATGCTGAAGATCTAGACGGTTTTAACCCGGAATGATCCTTGATATTTTATCCACTTTAAAAACGGTGGAGCTGTTCTAATGAAATAAGTTCTATAATTTCAGTTTCAAAATCCCATCGCAAATATCATCAACTTATTATAGATGTGTCGAAACTGGTGTCGAAGCCAAGCATCAAGTAAGCAAAAAAAGGGTGACGCATCAAAGCTACAGATCTCCTAGCGCATTTCAAGGGCCTACAATTTTATGACAGTTCCGAACGAAAAACTACGCTTTCCACCTCGTTTACATTCTCATGAGGAGAAACTACGGACAGAAGACAAAACTGTTGTGCTACGAGCATCTTCTCACCCCAACCAACACGTACCGCCTTCCAGCTTGGTTTATCATTTTCAAAACTAGCTTAAGAAACTTGCGAAAAAAACGGCTGAACTGAACTCTTAAAAGAATTTACACTTAAAGTACTGAAAACGATCTATGGGGCTCTGTAAAAAATATTCCGAAACTATTGTAATACTTTCGTAGTCTAGTCTGTCTTATAGCGTATTTTATATTGAAAAACAAATACCGTTGCATGTTTAAGGGCTGTACATTGTTACAGAACTGAGTATTGTATTTTATAGTCATGACAATATTTTAAAGAATTTTATTTCAAGAAACCACCAAATGGTAAGGTAAGTTACGTCTCTAATGGAAACTGTGCCACTTATGCTATTCGAGCTTGCTGATGATATACGAATCGTTCGTCATTACATTTTTGGATTGCAATATAGTCTGCTACTTGCTAATTGTGTTGGTGAATATGATAAAACTCTACCACTCTTTTCGTTGTATTACTCGTAGAAGTCTATTCATTAATAAAAGCTCAGGAGAAGATGTTTAAAACAATAACTTTCATAAATGGAATCCAACATAAATGCTGTAATAGACAATTAAAATACAACAATGCTTACACCTCCCTGGAGCTCCTGCGTGAGAAATAATAAAATTCAACATCAAACATTCATCTGACACGGGGATTTACAAGTTTTCCCTGCTGTTCTTTGCTCACCCTCGCACTCCTTCTCAGAATGCTTTATTAAATTGGAATTTCCAATTTCTTTGTCACTTCCATTTGTCATATGTGTAAACGGCACGCCATTTAGTCAGAAATAGTGTCACTACACAAGGTTTATGGTGTAACAACCACCGTAGAGCATTGCCTGCCACCAGCGCGCTGGCACTTCATTCTGAACAAGTGCACACATGCGAACCTAAATAAATAAATGTGAATATTCTGGCTATGTGACACATCTTAAGGACGTTCCTCTAGCTTACCGAGCCCAATTGGTGTAGTAAACAACCCCCTTTACCAACCTACCTACCTACCTATCTACTATACTCCATACTCTATACACCCAACCAACCCCCTTTCTGTCTTCCGATAGACACGTAATAACAAACCAGCAAAATTTAAGTTCGCATTTCTCAGTTAAGGTAGCAGCTATCGTTTTGTGGTTGCAACATTAATGTGGCATCTGCAAATATAATTCTATACTCTCCTGAATGTCCTTGCTGTTTCTGTTGATGCTATACTACTGCTGGTTCTGGGGCTTTTCGGTATAGTGTTCCATGTTTCTATATGTATCGGTAGTAAATTTGCAAGGAAACGTCCTGCTTCCGAATTCAAATTGAAAATTTAGATGTACTCTTGCCGCTTGGTGTACACGATGATGAATTTCGTTGAATTTCCTTTTGCAATGTGTACAACACACAAAAGACACACAAAACACCATAAAAGCCCTCACTTCTGTTAGCCCATATCCGTTAGACATGACAAAAGAAAAGAAATCAATTTACGTTGCTCTTTGGAAGGACGACAACGACGAAACGAAGATGCATGTTGCGTCTTAGAGAAATTAGGTTTAGCCTTATGTGCATCATATGGAGCGTGAAATTGTGTAAATGATTTGCCTCCTTAGGGGCAGAAAGGAAACAGCCACTGTGTCCCCTTTGAAAGATCCACCTGATGGGTGTGCAATTGCAAATTAAAAGGAATTTCTTGCAAGGATGACCTTCTGATCCTTTTGCATTTCTGTATACAGTCCTTTAAACTCATTAACTATTATGCAATAGCACTGTTAGGAGTCTTACAATTTATTGTAAAATTAAAATAAAGGAACGAAACAGACATTGAAATAGGAAGGCAGGATGCGACTAGTAGACAGCATATGTCATGCTTTCAAGAGTTAGTATTACAAGAAGAGCTTGACAGGTGTCAGCAATGAAATGCTTTACTTTATATTTACTTATATTTATATTAAATTGACTTAACTCTTAAGATTTCCCTGTGAGTATTTAAGATCGTTTTAATAGAAACGAATAGTGCTAATCTAACTAATTTAGAGTCTTCTTGTCTAAGAAACTGAGAGGAATGTGAAATTAGGTTTTTACTGTCAAAATGTAAATAAAAAATGAGACTTCATTACAAGACGGTTTGTTCCAACGACTTGCTATGGCAAAAGTACTAATACTACCTTACCTCTGGTGGGGGGCAGGTAGAAGCATATACTCTATATGTAGGTACTATGAAAAGTCAAACAACTTCACATTATTTTATAAGGGAGAGCATAATGAAATAGCGGAACTCTCATTCCATCATCAACTCATCTAACAAGATACTCAAAACTACTGTCTGAATATCATGTACCATTTTGCATTTTTCCGTAAGTCTTCTTAAATAACTAATACGAGTATGAACAAAATACCAACTTCTTCTGAACATATTCACATCATATTCTCATTAACTAAGCAAACGCAAATGCTCGGCTACTAGTCGTAAGACTCAATTCTAGAGAAAAGAGAAAGGGTGGCGATTTTAGCTGGCAGCAAGGATATTACGGTACCAAAAAGAAATTTACACATGACTGTGAGTTGCTATCTGATGAGAGGGAAAAACAAACAAAAGGTCGAATAACAAAAAGCCAAGCTGCTGGCCAGGACCAGGTGAGCTTGCCGAGTTGGCACCCAACAATAAAAAAAAAAATTTCATTGCAGCCCTACAAAGATAGATAGGAAGAACACTAGGAGACATACATCAATTCTACGAACAGTTTTTCTTCCTTACTTTCTACAGCTGCGAGTAGAGTTTTCATTTTGGTTGCAGTTGCAATTCTTGTGGTGATATTAAAGAATTTTGCTGTTGTTGATGTTGTTGTTTTGCTTTGATTTTGAAGCGTGCAAAAAAAAAAAAAGATTATTATTGTACCTCGTCTATGTCCTCTGACTGAGCAATGTCTGTTTGCCGTAAAGTTGTGCATTTTTATGACTTTTTCGTATGAGTGCACTTGAATTCGAAAGCTTGATTAAAATTTGTCATTGAAAGGACACGAAAAGAAATGAACAAACATATTTTTTTTTTTTTCATATTTAGCTTGAGTGGGAGACATTTTCATTAGGTCCGAGAAAAGGTGGTGGAGTTCCTGGCTTGTATGTAGAATGCAGATACATTCATCATATCTTGTGTGTGCCTGGGCTCATTCCATTAGAACATATTTCAATAAACCAACACAGTGAATGGAGACTGGAAAAAAGAGTTTTAATTATGTTTCAGTGGTTCGTGGTTCTTTTTTTTTTTTTAAAGAACTCTTCTGATGTCGAGTGAAGTGCAGGTACTTTTCTATAGCAGATACTTTGTCTGGAAGCTTTTGGCTGATTAGGTCGGCAAATATTTCTTCTTTAAAATAAGTTCTATTGGAGAAAAAGTTTGTCGAACAGTTTTTTAGATTTGAGAAGAATATTTTTTTAAATGACAACAGGAGTAAGAAAACTTGATCGATTTAGAAGTAAAAACAACGGTGCAAGCTTTTGAGGTCAAAAATACCATTTGACATAAAATAGGGTCCGTTGGAATTGCCAAGTTCACAGAAGGGAGTCCCGATAAAAATGTCCGTAACGTTTGACAAGTGGGCGGAATCACATGGAGATTACAATACTTATAGGACCGAGTTTAAAAAGGAAAGAAGAGGGAGGGCTATTCCAATAGAATAAATTCAAAAATTTAAACAAAAGAAATCCAAACTGTAGTTTCATAATTTGATATAAGTACGCGTTCTACGTCTGCCAGTTATCACCGGCGCACTGAATACAACAACCACTTATTAGAAAAACTCGGGGTTTTTTCTTTTAAACAACAGAAAAGACGCCTTCTTTCAGACACCATGACGTGATTCGAAGTTGCTAAGTAGTAAGAAGCTTATTGCTCACTATTAAGTTAAGGTGTAACGCAAACGTAAAGGATACAATAAGACGAAAATACCAGCAGGTAGCAAACAGAAGTAAGACCTAAGTTACAACTTTTTGCTCTCTGTATTATGGCACAGTTGAGAGTTGACATATTTTTCTAGCTAATCGTAAGAACCAAAAAACAAAACAAGTCCTTATTCCGCAGGATGCAACTACTCAGGATATACATAGATGACCAAATGAAAAAAAAAATTCCATGCTGACAGAAAGGGCGATCAGAATAGGCCGATAGAACCCAACACAGCACGAGTCAGAGAAGGACTCCCGGTCAAGTGCGAAGCGATACCGCAGACATTACTAATAACAGGAACCCTGAAAGGGTGACCTTAAGAGCGACAACCTATATAGAGAACCCCGCATTCGCAAAAAAAGAAGTGAGAAGAAAACCTCCTCGAAAATTCCTCGTACAGCGCTGGGTGAACAAGTTGGAATGAATGGTCCATATATAAAGGTGCGCTCTGCGTGCAATGCAAGCTCAAAATAGGATCTTGAATTCCTCTCTCTTGATCGTGTACTATTCGGGAAGGCTATGATTGTCGTCAATTTGGCGGCGCGGCGCCGCTAGATTCCGCAAGAGTGAGTATAAAAAAATCCGTGAGTAAATTTGAACGATAGTGTACACGTCTTCTGTCAAAAAATACTCACCTTCACCCATGCGAAATCAAAGTTAGAGAGTGCGCACAATTTCGTGTACACAATGAAAATTCCGTCTTGCGGAATCTAGCCCCAGATGTTGGAACTCATGGTGCACGTCAACTGTGCTTACTATGTCTCATAGCGGAGACTACTGGATACTGGTTTCGTCCGAAAGTCACTTGCCAAACTAGTAAGTGCGTGTGTTGACAAAGGGACGAAAAAAACGAGAAGAAAAACAGTGCAATGGTCTGCGAGTAATGACTGTCTGCACGAATCTCAGTGGTCTTCCAGAGCTTTTTGGAAACATCACAGTGGGTGGATGCGACTTACAGAATCAACGATGGACTTCAGCATAAATTACTCCGTCATATTTGGTTCAAAGATCTTTTAAAACTGGAACAGAGAATTGAAATAGCGAAAATGGAGGATAAGCTCTTGGTGAGCCAACGTCTGCTCTCAAACCCTTGAAGCAGGGTTTGACAGAATGTTATCCGGCCCATTATGTCTAAAGAGTTCCCAAGAGGACCTGGCCCTCCAGGATACGTAAAATCAACTACCCAAGCACCTGGTTCCGAAACAACCAACACCCTCAAATAACAGAAATGATTTCACCAAAGAAAAACTTAGTTGTTTGAAGCACACGCTTCGCTCATCTAAGTATTCGTAAAGATCATTTAACCTTCAGCCAAATTGACCATGCTGGACGGGAGCGTGCACCATCTGGTCTGCATGATATGGTCAGAAGAAACCATGCCCTATGAATAGAACCTCAGCTTCGCACTTTTGATCCTGAAATAGGGAGATCCTTACAATTGCTTCAATTTAAAAGGAATAATCCTCCTCAATATCGCGCATATAATATGTTGTCTGCTGTAATATGTGAACGTCTGAGACCCCATGTTAACAATTCGATAAGTGCTTATCAATGCGATCGTTTACCCGAAACGCCCACAATCAACCAAATTTGCTTGAAAACAATTGGATGCTTTTGTGATTTGAATCTAATCTCGAGCTCTCACGTAATGAACAGACATGCTTACCCTTGCGCCAGGGGCTTCATAAGCAGATGATCTGTTCAAAATATGAACAAGATCAGCTGTAATAGCCTTTTCTGGCATAACAGAATAATAAGAATTAAACCAAAAAGTAGAAGAAGCAAAGTCGTTCTATAAACTGGAAAGAACTCCCCAAATTGCAAAAAGATGCGTTCAACAAGAAAGTTACACAAACACCATCACCATCAAGCTTAGGAGGTGCTCGAAAGCGAAGTAGAAAGAAGCAGGCTGCTCTTAGTTTCATATAAAACCCAAAATTGTTCATTCATCGAAACCTTTTTCGACATTTTTTTTTGTGTATTTTGAAGCTATGCATTTTGGTATGTTTTGGAAAAATTATGAAAGAAGAAATCAATTCAACACCGAACAGCCATGCGTCACCCCAAGACAGCCAAAAAACACAAACATTTTTAACAAACGTGCCGAATCCGCTAATGATCGCACATGATCGAAGTTGGCTTTTCACAATTGATAGAAAAATGTTTAATGAAAGTAATAATACTTACAATACCCTGTGGTCTACAATAAAAAAAAAAAACAACCCGTTTATTCAATTTATAAATCACAAGAGGATGACCATCAATTGAATGAAATAGCGTCTGTTCTATTTGCTTGTTTACAGTCCACACATTGACAATGGTTTCAATCTTCCATATCTGTTGCATATGAAAATCAGAACACTTTTCATTCGGCAAATAGATACTTGCCTTCAATATTGTGAACACAAGGTGATGATGGCATATGCTCAAACCACAACGGCTTTAAACCACTCAAATACACCATCACAAGTTGATCCAAATGCATCCGATTGCATACATATTTGTGTGTGGAACTCTGGGCTTAGATATAAAAGGCATGGACCTGGGGACCATTTTATTGGTGGCAGCCGGGCAGACTTAGTTGGCCAAATCCGAATGAGTAGATACGTAACTGGATGTGGTTGATTCATTATGAAGTCTATTACTAGATTAATATTTGGTCCATTTGTAAATGTAATCAAAGCTATTTTTGAGTAGGTATATCGGTTGTCCAGCAGTAGATTTCTATATTGTTCAGTCATGTCCTATGCTCGATGTATACCTATCCTTTAATAGAACACTCATTGGATAGAAACAACGTCTCTCTTGTGGGTTGCAACTATTGGTATAGGCACATCCTGGCGATATTAAGTCTAAAAACCACAGTCGAGAAATCATGACATTCATAATTAAATAATGGTGGCAGCGGACCATTGTCCGAGCTGCAATGGTACTATTTCTATCTGTATGTAGGTACCTACCTAGTCCTTTTGGGGCGATAGAAAGTACCACTGTATTTCAATAGAATCATGGTATACATAGTTAGTCCTGCATGCTATGGAATACCCATTTTAATAGAAAATTTCCAAATCTGGTTTGGGGAAAATTTTGTCGTAAAGTGCGATGCGGGAGCTGGAATTTTACAGCCCGCAGCCAATTTTAGTTTTTATGTTTGCGGTTATTACACTATATAGGTACACGGTGGATCCAATTATGATTTTATGATATATTGTGTCTGTAAATCTGAGCTTTCATGGTGCAAGGGTGAGGTTAGATGTGATTTGCATTTGTAAGTTGATTCTTGTTACTAATTAACAGAGTAGAATAACACAGAGGCGAGGCTCATGCAACCAGAGACTTTCAAAATAATAATGAACATGTATTTGGAGATTTCTTGTTCATACGGAAATATACTAAATGCGAGAGAGGAAATGACGTAAGCGAAAACTGAAAGACTAAGTAGCCATTTAGGCAAAATAGCCAACGTCAAATTTATATTCAATATTGAACACTGATTGAGGGGAAGCTTAACCTATCTTATATTTTCGACAGACAGGCTTTCTGAACTGGGGTACAACATTGCGACTCTATTCTACTTTCAAATCATACGAAAGATATTTTTGATACAAATTTAAATTGACATTAAGAATGAAAAGAGAATTAGATTTGAATTTTTTCAACTGTTTTCGACAAAAAAATTCTGAGTTTCGTTCATGTTTCCCATCGTCCTTAAGGGCACTGTCGCACCAGGAGGGTAAAAAAAATCGATTTTTAAAAATAAAAATAAAATTAATGTATAACATCTGGACAATATCTCCTGAAATTTTCAAGTCGATCTGATGAGTAGTCTCCGAGCTACAGCCGCTTAAAGTTGCCGCCTTTCGTTCGGGTAAGTGCCACTTGGTGAGTGAACCTGGTACTGCAATGCTTACTTACAAACTTGCCGACTACTTTGAGCAAGCAGCAGTAGGCAGCGTACTGTATATAGTGGCGACGGTTAACGCCAGTACATTTACGTAGTTCGTGTTGTAAAAAAAGTTGATCGTTAAAAAAAAAAATTTTATGCGGTGAAGTCAGTGACCTCGATAACTCAAAAACGTTTCAACCGATCATCCTCAAATTTTGCACACTTATTGTTAATACAAAAATAAAGTACTTAATCTCGAGGTTTTCATTTTTTCTGAATAGAACCGATTTTATAACCGATTAAAAGTCCGATTATAAGGTGAAAATCGATTATTTTTTTTAAATGGTCACCAAAAATTCTAAAATAGAAATTTTTGAAAACCCATCGAATTAGTAACAGAAAAAGATGTTATCTAACGATATCTTTTTAAATTTTTTGTTTCGGATAATTTTTGAAGGTGGTATCGCGGTCAAAGCAAAAAATGCCCTTACTTATTTACATATAAGTTCAGTTATAATGAACATTTTCCAACAAAAAATTCACGAAAAATCGAACAGTGTCCTTAAGAATAACGGAGAAGGAATTTTGGGTATTCAAACACTTTTACTATAGAGTCGGGTTACATCATATGTGTCATGAATGTAAAAGGTACCTTACGTTGTAATCACCCTGTACTCTACACAGTGCCAGAGAGCACAAATGTTATCTAGTTATAAGCTTAGTATATAAGAGTTCTATTTAATAAAGTTAGTCTTAAGCTGAACACGAAGCTGTGCGTTTCATTATTACCCTCTCCATTCTTAGACACGAAAATATGTTCCCTAACCTCAATTAATATGTCGAAAATCCATTGATTGTGCCTGGTTTCACAGAAACTCATTCCGTCACTTCAAATTTTCAAGACTTGTTCATAATTTCGAGCTGTTGCCCACAGAATGCTTGGATGACAGCCTTAAATGCATGAATCGTTTGCAGATGTTTAGCAGCGGTCATTCACAGTTAACCGCATGTAAAGTCCTAAGGGGTCAAGTCTCAGCTTCGACAAGGCCAATTGCAATGAGTGTTTCAATTAGGCCAAAACGTACTGTTTGTGCTACAGTCTACAGACCAGTAAATGTTGTTCAAATATAAAGCGAATCATTTCGTTCCGCGAAAGCATTATACTGACTTTCGAGAGGGACACAACTGTATGTGTCAAAATAATCAATGATTTCAAAAGAAACCAAAAAGAAAAAGAACGTTACAAAGTCTTGAGCACTAACCTGTCTAGATGTTGTTGAATGATAGCTGTTGAGCTTTAATTTGTATCGACCAGACAATCATGTTAGAGGCGCTACGCTGATAGTAGGTAATACGCGTTAAAACTAATGCCTTCTGACAGAACAAATAAAGCATGTAGTTTTATTATTTTTATGGACTTAAGGGATTTTAAGTTGTTACATATTGTGGTGACCGCGGCGTAATGGCTAGCATACGTGCCCGTTACGTCGGACGCTTATGGTTAGAAAACTAGAAACATCAAAGAAAAAAATGTTCAAGGGTATCGCCTTTCGGCAGGAACTAGCAAGTTCTTTAAGAGAAACATGAAAAAGACTTTATTTATAACATCGGCATAAAATGGAAGGGATTTGAAATGCGTTAGATCACGAGGTATAGGTAGAGAAGGGATTAGTAGCGTAAGACAACTGCTCAACCTTTGCTGAGCTATCATTTTCAAAGGATTGTTGGCTTCGCCTCTGCTAATTCTTTTTGACTTTTTTCATCGACTTACATACTAGCTTCCAGAGCTGTAAAAGAATGCATGTTTTTTTTTGTATTGCAGTCAAATGATGAAAAAGACTTATCTTTATCTATTCATGTTAGTACTTAACTTTAATCAAAAATTCCATAGGTAATTTTGAAGTCTTTAGTAAACCAATCGTCTAAAGAAGTTAAAAGGCTTGAAGACAAAAGAATGCAATACTTTTTAACTGGTTACAATCTTGGAAGCCTTTTAAAAGTCTTTAATTGATTGCATTGAAAGTAGTGCCGTCATCGTCATCTGGTTGCTTTTGGAGTCTTTTGACTGCTTAGAAACTTTTGACTGCTTGAGTCTTTTAACTGCTTAAAGTCATTTTAACTGCTTTAATTCTTTTTTGCTGCTTGGAGTCAAACAATCAAAAGACTTCAAGCAGTTAAAAAAATTTCAAGCAGTCAAAAGACTCCAAGCAGTAAAAAAAACTCCAAAGAAGCCAAATGACTGCATTACTTTCAATTCAATCAAAAGACTTCATGACATGTCCGTCAAGTTAGCACTACCACTTCAAAATTTTCATAGTTTGTTAATTGGAATAATTGTCGTAAATTTGTCGTGAAAACAAAAAATTTGTCGCTCTTCGTTTAAAAAAAAAAAACCGTGTGTAGTGCTAACTTGACGGTCAAGTTAGCACTACCACCCCCTTAAAATGGTCAAATCAACTCAAAATCAAAAACTGAGTACGCCATTAATTGTCGTAAATTTGTCGTTCACAAGATATCCAAAAAGATATTTTGTCGCGACCCCCCTTTCGAAGTGCCCCCCATATGAATGATTTTCAAGCAACGAAAAACACCAAAGTTCAATACTTAAAAAAATCGTTCAAATCAACTCCAAATCGAAAACTGAGTACGCAGTTAATTGTCGCTTTTTATCCTCTTATTAGATATGTAAACAGATAATTTGTCGCGCCCCCCTTTCGGATAGTATTTTAAAAAGAGTAGTGTGTAGTGCTAACTTGACAAAAAGGGCGCGACAAATTATCTGTGCGTCAAGCGTCAAGTTAGCACTACACACTATTTTAAAAAAAAAAATTAAGAGCTAAAATTTTTTCGTTTTCACGACTAATCTACGACAAAGTTACGACAATTAATTGCATACATAGTTTTTTGTTTAAGATCAATTTGACGGATTTGGGGGGGTGGTAGTGCTAACTTGACCGTCAAGTTAGCACTACACACGGTTTTTTTTTTTTAAACGAAGAGCGACAAATTTTTTGTTTTGAAGACAAATTTACGACAGATAATCCAATTAACAAACTATGAAAATTTTGAAGTGGTAGTGCTAACTTGACAGACATCTTCATGACTGCATTCTTTTGACTTCAAGTCTTTTGACTGCTCTAGACGTTTGGTTTATTAAAGACTTCAAAATTAAATGGGACTTACTTCTGTAAGTGGAAGTACTGCGGTACTTAATGTGAATGCATTCCGAATATTCAGTTAAATTAATGGGGCTTTTTGCAACGCATTACCAAATGAATCAGGTATTCAGTAAAATACAAAATCACACTGAACATTTCAGGGATTTCCCAAAATTAAGAAGCACAACCTATTTCATATTTTTAAGAATTGCCAATTTCTATGCCGTCGTTTTGTAAGGGCGACAAGCAGCCATACACCCTGTCATAACGATATTTAGCATTTTTTTTATGTATCAACCAAGATACCTAAAAACGTTTTGAAAATAATAAAAAATATAAATTTCAGTTTGCTTACCACAAAAAATGGATCCACTGAAATCTATGAATGGATAGAAAAGGAATTTTTATGATTGATCGTAAACGCGACATTCATTTTACGTTAAATTGATGAAAAAAAAAAAAAACACTTTAATCGGAGACGGATCTGATAGCCACACAAAAACATAAAACACAAACACATTTTGGAAATGCCGTCTCGGAGACATCTTTTTTTTTTCTAAACCGACGAGCGAACGCATTTTTCTTTTAAACTTCTTTTTCATTTCTGACGAAAACACAACTCTGTGCTTTATGAATTTACACTCAAGGGAAATGGGTACACTGGTAACCGAACAAGGGTAGGTGGGTATAGACTATTACATATTTACAAGATTTTAATCACATGGCAGTAACACACAAGCAGCTTTACACAAATTATTTTAATGCAAAAATAATTTAACAAAAAAAGAACGTTTGAAAATTGAAACACAGCAGACAGACACACTTCGGGGTTGGGGCATTCAACGCGTTAAGTTTCTCATACCTATAAACTATAATCTAACTTTTTCGGCTTCTCGGCGTGAAAAAAAAACTGAGATGAACGCGCATAATGCAACACATAACGAAGAACAAGTAAAAAACAACGAAATAGGAAAAAAAAAGAAGCAAAACAATGCACCTGTAAGAAATAAAAGAAGCTAGATATTCCGAAATACTACTTTTTTTTAGAGCAATTTTCATTAAAACACGGAAAACTTCGATGAAATTGGGTTTTTAACCGAAAGCACTTGTGGAATTGTGGGAAAAGCAAATCGAAAGGAAACACGAATTGGCCTTTAATTGCCGCCGAATACGATCGAATACAATTGAACACTTCACTTACTCCTTTTGTTGAAGGAATATTATATTACGCACAGGGAAACTAAATATTTATCGAGATGATCACTTTGCAAGCTAAATACTATGAATATTCAAACTAAATTTGCTCCCAGTATTGAAAAAAAAAAAAACACCAAGATATGAACCGACAAACGAAAAACGACTTGCACCATGCACCACCGACAATGATAACTAAAATGGAGTAATTATCGATTTCAGTAGCAGAGCAGATGGGGAAAGTTGACGTTTTCGTTCAAACCGTTATAAAAGATGACAGAGTTCAGCACTGATCGATTAAGTTAGTTGCGATGAATACGTACAGGGACTTAGAGGGATTTATGAGGTCACTGTTTTATGCTATGTCCGCACCTGAAGTTAACCTGAGTTTCGTTCCAGTATGGTTTGAGTTAACCAAGTAGTGTCCGCATATGCAGAAAAGTTTTGAGTTTATCTTTTTGTCTTAAGTTAAAAAGAGACAGACATACAAGTGTGAGCAGAACGTCAACGACGTATGAGAGAATTCATTCTCTCTCCACTCACTTCCACTCTCTTAAATGTCAAATTCAATGGAATATTGGAAATAGTGCATTCAGCGCCTTTGGTTTCGAGTAGGTTATCTCGAAACCCAGTGACTAAAAAGGTTTCATTTTGTATGGCAAACCACTTGGTTATCATGTTGGTTTGGGATTGTTTTGAGTTAAACAAGTTTAACTCTCAGGTGCGGACATAGCATTAGAATGAGATCACAAAGACATTGATTAGCAGCAGTTGCCAAAACCTAATTAGTTTTCCAATTCACTTTTCTTAATGGCAATTCACATGAGCACGACAGACAACGACGAATATATCGAGAAAATAGTTTTTAGCTCGTTTTGAACGTAGTTTTGTTTCACAAAATCAAAAGATGGTGGAAATGTAGTTTAGTTTAGATTCATTAACTTGATTTTGAATTGCGTAAATTTAGTAAATTTGGGAAAAGTAATTGCACGTCTCAAACTTTTTATTTGTTACTACAAACTCCTCAACAAAACCTAGATATTCTTAATTTTTTTTTTTGGAGTTTGTAAAGAACCTACGCCCAAAACAAGCTTAAGAACTCTTTTGGTTTGTTGGTAGTGCTTATGATAAAACTAATAGGTGGTTGAACAGGATTGAAAGCATTTTGTGTGCTGAGTTCGTTCATAAATAACAGCTGTCATAGCAAAAATGATTTACCTTCAATTCAAGTTTGTACATGGTTTCCATTTATGTACAACTCATATTTAGCTGAATATAAAGTATCAGTGAAATTATTAACACTTCAAACTGCTTTGGAAATCCGAAAATTTGGTGGTGTTTGTAAAATCAGCTTGAGGACAGATGCCGTACCAAAGCATAACCTTTCGGTTCAATCGCAGCTACCAAAGCCGCATCGGATCGGTTAATCCTATTTCGATTCGATTTAGGTATACATTGGCACTAATTCGATTTGAATTGTGATTTAATTATAAGAGGAAAAGAGGTAACTTGTTCGATTTCAAGTGCGTTTCAATCTGCAGTGGGAACAGAGTATAAATAAATTCGATTTAAAAAAAAAATTTCAACGAAAATGTTTTGACTGTACCGAAGTTGAAATGATCGAAATCACAGAGGGGATTACAACAAGAAGCCAAACCACTCACACACCATGGCATTTGTCCTCAAACAACAGATTGCAAAAACAGTTTGAAATCCGAAAATAAAGTGGGGTTAGTAATTTCACTGATACAACTTTATATTCAGCTGAATACGTGTATCACAGTTCACAGATAGATCTCGTGTTACAAATGCAAAAAATTAAGCAAATGGAAATTGCGTGACAAGAGAAGTAAGTAAGAGAAGATATGGTTTTTTTCTTGTTCTTTATTCCTCTATGATCGAAAGTGATTATAGTGTGATTTAAATTTGTTCTGATTTGAGGAAGTTGGAGCAGATCTTATTGAATTACAGTGGTGCAGAGTGAAAACTTTAACCCAAAAAAATAATATTAATATTAATATATAATATTAATACTAATAAGAAATAGTGAAAACTGTATGCAAATCCCTGCGATTTTAATGCCGATTTCGTAATGACTCGTTTGCAATTTAAGTACTTGTATAGAAGAAGGGAGTTGTATCATAACTGAAGATTAGCCGTCCATCAAAGGCATTTCTCCCTCCTTTAACAAAAAAGTCATCAAGCAAATTTTTACGATGTGGAACATAGAGAAATAGATAAGGATTTCAAAAAACGGAAGTAGAGACTTTGAAAAGAGAAGTAGTAGATATCATAGATTCACTATTTTTTAAAGATAAAACTGTATGAGAAATATCATTGAATGGATATCTACATATCCAGCATCTGTAGGACAATATAATGAATAAGCAAAAAGAAAAACGTTTCCCACTTACCACATTCAAATTGTTTGGTGAAAACTCGAAAACTGTAAATAAAATAGAATAGAATACCTACAACACTTTAACAAGGACAAAGGAAAATGTCTACGTAAAAATTGTAACAAATGTAATTCTTTTTTCAACTTCTGTCTTCTAGTTGAACAATGTTTGTCCAATCATAAAAATTGCATTTTCTCTTTCAAATCGCTCCGGAATTTATCATGCTCTGCAAATGAATTTTTGCTAACTTCCACTTCATGTCAGCAGTCCGTCAAATTCTTTAATTGGTCAACTTAATCAATAAAAATTCATTTGAGCAATCAATTCCTTCGCTGCCTGAATAGGACGCCTCGAAAGCTACAATAGCAGCATGAAAAAAGTATCATAGAGCATCAAATGATCCATGGTATGGTAATGGTATGAGAGACAAAACAAACTACGGTTTACGTAGGTAGATCCTTGCAGATAAAAGCACAATTTGAAGAGATATGTCAATATTTGTCGTCAGGCAGTGGCAGCATCATCGACATCATTGTATGGAACGCCGGGAGGTTAAGCGAGCGAAAAGAAGAAAAAAAAAATAATGAAAATTTAAATGAAGAACGAGAGTGCCTACATGAACGTGCACATGCACAAGAGTTTCACACAGAGTCAAAGCTATGGAATGGAGGAGCCGTCACCTTATGGTGAAGTCATCATACAGCCAAGAGCCAAGAGCCAACGCCATTGTCGTCGTCACCATTACCAACGTCATTTTTCTGCAAACAATTGCGATTTGAATACTTTATACTTTACATAGCTCTTAAAGCGAACTGTGAAGGGCACAACATGAACGGCTGTGCTCGCATATTCTTCCTTTTTTTCGTTTTAAGCAAATTGAAGAACGCTCTAGGGATTTTGTGGCTTTCAATGAAGAGTCTCAAAGGGCATTAGGGGTATTATGGTTTTTTTTACATAAATCTACAAATATGTGTGTATGAGTCTGTTCACAGTAATACCTCAATCAACTTTCGAGCTCCTGCACGATACTTAAAAAAAAAACACCTAATTAAGGGTAGCTGAAATTATTTTTGTTCAATTCCACCCATCACTCCTAACTCAGCAACTAATATTAAACTAATTAGCCGTAAACCATTATCCATTACCTTATTATCGATTTCAGTTTGCCATCACCCCTAAAATCAAAAGACAAACTTTCTTTCAGCACTAACGTAGTCTTGTGTGAAGATATGGTTGGGTGTGTGTGAGTGTGCTGAAACCAAAACTCTAATTTGAAAGCCATGTGATAGTTTTCAACATTTTTCGATAGTGTCCTGTCGGCGATAATTAGTCAGCCCTCAAAAGTGACACTCTGGAAACTAATTCACCTTCGACCGAACAAATTGATGAGCGAAAAGTTGTACCATGGACTTGTCGCAAGTATATAACTTCACATCGTCAGTGACAAGTATACGGACAGGAGCAGCATTTATAGTGGATAAGGATTAATGAAAGGTGCACCGAAGTTACTCGGGTTGTTGGACAAATCGTGACAGACTCTCATCGATTGCTATGGGTGACCTCTATGCCGAAATAGACTGACTGTTTTTTTTTTGTAATGTGTATTCGCTTGTAACTTAATTTGTACTGTGAAAGTTATGTGCTTTTAGCAAGGACTTCCTCATCAATCGTATGTCATTGTGTGTGGAAGTTTGTATAAGGCATTCAAGCAGATGATTTAAAAATATTTTCTCAATTAACTAAAACTATCACAAGATAATAGGGGAAATGATTTTCAAATTAAGTTTACGTAGGTAGGATAGTTGAAAAGAAAACGCCAGGTTTGCACCTCATTATACAATGAAATTAGGTACAATGTCGACAGTGGATGTGTTTAACCAACGACTCAGCATTTCAACAAAATACTGCTGCTAGCTACTCTTGCTAACACTGATTATTACATTATTATAACAATCTAGCACTGAAATTTGATGACTCCCTGACACACCATTCAGAAGTGAGAGCAACCAGTCTGAGTTTCTATTAAACTAACAACCGGAATGAACAAGAAGATTGAATCAGCAGGAAAAAAAATATATTTCTCAAAGGTAAACGAAACCCGTGAGAAGAAAGATGAAGAAGGAGTCTCTCTTGGATAATGGTGGGGTTTACACTTCTTGTATAAGCTTTGACGTTCAAGTTGCTGAAGTATTTTGAAACTATGATTAGGAGATAAGTTAGGTATTCTGTTAGTCATGTACCTATAACAAAATGTGTGTAGGCAGGATAGTGACTCTCGGTTAGCTTAAATCATTTAGTTTATTATGCTGGGTAACACATCTTTAGAAACAGACATCGACGATATGGAAATCAAAGCGAAAGATTTGTCATGATATAAGAAAGAAAAAACACTAATTGGCTGTCGTAGGCCAGGTGAGAAGAGAGAGATGGGTATGGGTAGGTGCATTAGCGTAAGGAGTTCTTATTTGCATATACCTTTTTTAAATCATGCATCCACTACAAAAATGATTATCTAGTAGACACTCACTCTTTTGCAAAGGCAATATCTGGAAAA
The DNA here is from genome assembly GCA_949752695.1 of Melanostoma scalare. Classification (NCBI taxonomy): domain Eukaryota; kingdom Metazoa; phylum Arthropoda; class Insecta; order Diptera; family Syrphidae; genus Melanostoma; species Melanostoma scalare. The sequence continues at coordinate 21,703,838 of OX456986.1, forward strand.
TAGGTACTTGGCAATCCTATTTTAAGCTGAACAATAGCCGCGTTTTATTATTGATCTGATCCGGATCAGATCATGTGTTTATTAGCGTTACAACAACAAAGCGAAATCCTGCTTTTTAGTTGGATCTATTTTTGTGATCTAAAAATTAGTTCTTCTATTTCACACAAGAGGAGACTTTCCATTGAAACGTTGGTATCATTTCCAATATTTCCAATAACAACAGTATTGCCACATGAACATTTTTATCTGTGTGAAATGAAATATATTTTAGATAGATACCGAGAAACTTCACATTTATTCATTTTTGTATAATACGTGACATAATGAAAAAGTTTTACAAAACAAAACATATATTCGTGAAATTAATAAGAATTAGTGCAAAAAAATATATATTTGACAAAGTGGATGAATATCATTTTTCTCTAAAAAAAAGAACAAAATATTAACCATTGAAAAAAAAGTTCTTAGGGCAACTCTGCAACTCTTTTGAAATGTCAGTTGAGAGAGCGAGTCTCTCACAGCTTCCAACTGGAAATATGATGATCTAAAGCTGTTTTATTATCAAGATCTGATCCGGATTGGATCATTGTGATAATAAAACGCGGCTAATATAAGAAACCGTTTTGCTGTGCACAAACCAGCACCAGCAATTGCAGGCCGCGCTGATTTGCGCAAGGCTTTATTTCATACTCTCAGTTAACTTTCCTGTAAGTCACAAGCAAACGAGAGTTTTAGAAAGTGAGTATGATACTACAGTAACTTGACGTACGCTGTATCTCTGTATTATCGACTCTGTGTTTGTCACTTCTTCTCTTCACTCTACCTGTCTTTCAAGTTACAAAGACAGGAAGAAAAAGTGACAAACTCTTCACTCTACCTGTCTTTCAAGTTACAAAAGATGTGTTCAATGGCTTTTTTTTTAGATAAGAACAGCACAACACAGCACAGAAGCAGTGAAAAACGTCAGGCAAGTAAGAACAAGCAAACTTGTCAAAAAAAAGCAACAACAAAAACGAAAAAAAAACAACCACCAATTTTTATTTTTCTGATATCAATTTAATTTAGCGTATTTTCGTCACGAATAAGTAATTTTATTTTCAGCACAAGGTTAGGAGTTGATTTCCTGATTTTTAAAAATTTTTTTGAACTTTTCACAACAAATTAAAATTACAATGCGCTTAAAATACTACGAGCAAAAAGTAAACAGCTACTTTTGACAGTTTTCACCAAACTTGCACTTGCTCAAGAGGAGGTGCAGAAAATGCTGTGCTTAACTGTTCTAGAACAGCTCATTGAACACAAAAAAGATCAGAAAAGAACAGAAAATTTCTCATTGAACACCAAAAGGCTGATCTTTTCTGTCTGAAACTGTTTTAGAACAGGTCATTGAACACTCTAAAAGACAGGTAGAAAAAGTGACAAACACAGAAGAGTCGATAATACAGAGATTCAACTTCGATGAGGTAGTACTATTCCGGCCGCCAGGTGAATAACATTGGAAAACATCGGATTAATTTAGTATCAATTCAGAAAATTTTAAAGTTTTTTTTTGATGTCTTATGATTTGTTACAATCCTAACTAATATTATAAATGTGAAAGTAACTCTGTCCGTCTTTTATGTTACCGTTCTTCCCAAACTACTGAACCGATTTAAATGAAATTTTGTAGAGATAGTCTAGAACTAGAGGAAGGACATAGGACATATATCCTATTCCTATATTTCCACTTGAACGGGAACGTCAATAACATAAACTTTAACTCATCACCATATTCCTACGGGAACGGGAGTCCTTTCTTACATTATAAGTGCGAAAGTAGCTCTGTTTGTCCGTCTTTCTATTCTACCATCTCCCGCCCAAACTACTTAACCGATTCAAATGAAACTTTGTTCAGAGCTAGTCTAGAAACTGAGGTAGGACATAGGCTATGTATGTTATCATTATACACCCACGAGAACAGGAACTTAAAAGTCACTATTTCACGTGGACGAAGTCGCGGGCACAGCAAGTAGAGAATATAGACAACTTTTTCAAAGTTTTCGATTAACATTTTTTGCAATTTAAGCAAAGAAAATAATAAAACCTCTTTGTAGAAGTTCATTCAAAATAACTTGGAAATCTTTAAGGGGTGTTTCGGACAAAGTGGGTACGAGTATTACCTACTCTTTGTGAGTGTATAAAGCACGTTTTCCGCAATCACACCGTGTGAAGAAGGAGAGGACCGACAAATTCTTGACGTTGCGAAAGCCCACGAAGCACTTTTCTTGACAGTTGAATGACTTTCGAATAGCTTCCCAATTACTAGCCAGAATGGATGGACAAACAATAGAATGTTTTTGGGTTTTAAAATTGAAACTTAATAAGAAATCATGCCAATCATCCAACCAATACGCCACAGACAACCTGAAAAGATTAATAAAATTAGCTGCATATTTGGGATGGGTGGATTTTACAAGATTTTTTTCAGTGTTATAGACGTGTGAAATGTCCTAGGGCCAACTGTGACTCCAACCACTAGCTTGTTGTAGCCATGATAGGAATGAGTTTAAAGTAAAGATCACCGGGGAAGCAAAGTGATAGATATCTGTTTGCTACTATTATGGATCTAGAAAAACCACTCCTGCAGACTGCGAAAACGACACAAATTCCGATGGCTTTGCAAGGCTTAAGTTCGAAAAGGAGATAAGTTCGAAAAGAACTGACCTGCATGATTTTATCGGAAAAAAGTATGCCAGATAAATAGAACCTTAGTACTGTATGTGTGTGAGACCTTCGCAATTGCTCTAATTATAGAGAAATAAACCTCACTACTTCGCATATAAGAACTGTATTTGAACGTTTGAAATCCCCCGTCAACAATTTGAGGGCTCCTTAGTTAAGAAAAGTAAACAATCGACACAAATTTTCAAATTACAAAAGATCTTGGAAAAAAACCGGGGTTATATGATCGATATACTTACATATTTTTTTATCACAAGCCAGCATTTGATAGTAATTACAGAGAGCTCATCACTGGTAAGGAGCCTTATCTAGATTTGTCATCACTGCAAAGCTTGTTTGACAATGCTTTGGATAATTCACGCTGCTCTTTCATGGGTGGTTAAGAACTCACAAAGGCCGTCTGTGGCCCAAAAAGGCGTTCGACGGCCCAAAAAACTGCCATGCTATTTTTACAACATCTTAATTGAAAAAGATGTGCAAATATAAATATATCAATGCTCCGTCTCGACGAGTTCTTAAAAGGACATTGCATCGAAATCGGGGAAAGGAAAGACCTCGCCTTAGGTGGTAGGTAAAAATAAAAGTAGGTACCTACAACTAAAAAGTGGTAAGTTGTTTCTTTCTTAAAACTAGAGCCTTAAAGGAGGTTGGTTAAGACAAAGCGAACACAAAAGAAAAAACTTTTGTCAATATGTTGGATGACCACAAAAAGTATTGGTATTCAAAGCATAGGCACAACTTCATTAAAATTATCACTCTCGTTCCCAAATTGAATACGAGTATGTATATACAAATATTTCGGTGTTTTCAATCAAGTAGTGGTGTGGCACTATTTTCTTATACCTAATCTCTCTGCTTTTCGCTGATACTGAATAAATCAAAAACCCTATCGTTGTCGTGTCCTTGAAACTATTTCATAACACAAACGTCAAAGAAGGTACAGATGACATAGCATTTTTGACACCACTTTTCACTCCTGCATTCACCTTTAGAAGATATATTAGTCCTTCAAATTTCAATGTGAAGTAGAGCTTCCATGCGAATGTCCTCTACAAAATTTTAGTATTCGCACCCACCTCTATCCTCTTCTGATGAACGTTATATTTTTAATTGTCATAAAAGTGTCGACATAATGAACCTGCTTGAGTTCTTGTTGAGTTTCGCCACATCATCAGCCTGGAGATGAGAATTTTGTAGTTAGTGTGGCAGACTGCAGCGCAAGCCAAACCTGACACATCGTCCATACACGACCGTGCATATTATCATTGAGCCCCACTTCAGTCTTTAGCCTGACTATCAACTGTGTTCATTTGGCAGTTTCAGCTGACGTAGTTTGGAAAATGCACACCCTCATTTTAAAAACACCCTTTAGCTTTCCAACCAAACTTACAACAATGCGGAATCTGTACACAGTATACTCGCACTCAATGCAACAACACACAGTTTTGCTTTGGCTGAACATTTTTCTATTCGTCCTTCGTCATCGAAGGGATAGCTGCTCGTTTATCTATACTCTAGGCATATGGATTATGTATGTATTTTTGAAAATGGTTAAATCGTCTGCTTTATCTCCTCATTCACTTTTACAAAGCAATAACACTCATACCATCAAGTGGTAGAGATTTTTGGGAGGCGGTTTATCATAGCACAATCTCTTGTTTTCCGGTTAAAATGAGATGTCAAGTTGCATCGGCCTCGAAAAACTCACGACCATGAACAGAAGAGATTCAACCTATTTTCTCAAAGTGATGCAGCTAGGACAAATTTCAAAATTATATATAAACTGTGCTTTTCGATAGACACTGAAATGGTGAATAGTGGTGGTTTTGCAAGAGTCGATTATAAAGCATTTATTTTCCAACTCACTAAATTGCAAGGGGAAAATCCTGTGTCACTTTCATTTATTCAATCGAATGTAAGCAAATAGACATAATCTGTAATTCGTTTATTAGAGAAACACTTCTCCAGACAGACAGCATAATCGTCAAGAGGAAGAGATTAATTGCCAAGGACTGGGTTTGAGAGCAAGGAATAATAATAAATTTTCTTTCTGTATGCAAAGTAGGTCAGTCAGTATATACTAATAATGATGATTGGTGTCCTAAGAGCTTGCAAATTACGTTGTTAAAACAAATAGAAGATACAACTAACACCAACATTTATTGCCTTCGAAAACTACAAATATATTCACCGCCTGTGATATAGCAATGGCAAGGAAGTAATTTAAGACTAGCTTTTCTTTTTCAATCAAATCCGCATTACCAATAACTCTTAACTGCGAAATGCCCAACACTTAACATCTAAATGTGTCACCTAATGCCATTTGTAGGCCAAAACAACGGCAATAGCTATAACACTTAATTTGTTTTTGATTAGGAACTAAGACGCTAATGTGCGTCAGGTAATGTTGCAGAAATCTAAATTATCAGAAGCCTCTCCTAAAACGGTAATTCCTTTTCACTCCATTGACCACACCAATCGGATCAATAAGATGGAAAATCTCTGGTAATATATCAAAATAACTGTGCGTAGATTTTATGTTCAAACAGTTATGTACTGCCGGCATGCCAATGTGCCATGCCACCATACTTGTACCGTCGTCATCATCATCACCCAGAGGGTCAAAGGGTTTTGTGCTCGCACTTGACTGATATTGCTCCCCTACTAAGCTATTAATGGTCAGTATTGGTGCTTGCTACCCAGAGGCATTACACAGCTAGATAAACACTAATGGCTAGCCCATTAGTCCTTCCGTCCCATTGGTTTGTTTGCGGGGCTAAAATAAGACTTTGGATTGAGGCAACATTCAAATAACCACCTATACAGAGTGTAGAAAAAGGAGATATTCCGTTATACAGTGTGAGTGAGTGTGGCTCTTGTCCTATGCTGTAGGTATGCTTGGATTGCATAGTTGTTATTCGCATTTTGGCTATTGTTGAACTGTAGTACTGAATAATATGCCTTTAATGGCCTTAACACTATGAGAAGGACTACAATGAACGTATATATCAAGAACAAGGACCATCAGCAGAGGAGTCGGTATGTGTTGGTTGGTAGTTTTTGGAAAAACTCGACTAGAGTTAGAGTTGAAAGGACATGAGAAATATTTAGAGAAATTTAGGCACTGAAATCTCTTTCTGGTGTGGATTTTGCAGGGTTTTTCGAAAGTGGTATTGTAGATTTATGATTCATTTCTGCAAAAGCTTGTATTAACGAAAACAACGCTTTGTTTTTGAAGTATGAGTCGTTTATCTAGTGACTTTAGTCAAAAGTTATGGTTATGGTTTGGTTTAGTTAAGTCAGAGAAGTTAAGAGTGTTTAATGGAAGAGCTGAAGTTATTAAGGATATTTTTTGGTTTTTATCTGACTTCAAATTATTGTAATGTGCTGACATAAAAGAGTGTTAGCGAAACTTCCAGATTTTACTTCGTAACTGTTTGATTCAATTATTTGAGTGAACAACTGATGGCTTTTACTTTTAATGAAGATTAGCTCAACGAAGTGCGACATATGTTGAGGCACATTGGACTTATATCTTGAGGAGATATGACCCTGTAGTGGACGCATTTTGACTAGTTGGAAATTTTAAAACTTTTTAAAGTACATACTACCATCTCTTGTGAAAACGATGTATATTTAGATTAAGTTCCATTGACAACTAGCTGATCCCCCAGGTTAGCCCAGGTCCTACAGTGATGCTTGCAGTTCGTTGGGTTGCATAACCTCCCGCTACACAAAACATCTTCTGCTTCTCAAACATCTTTGCACCTGCTTGATAGGGTACAAAATAGAGCGTTAAAATTGATAGGTGATAGTTCAATCGTAGAATCGATTGAATCTCTTGAACATCGTCGAAACGTTACCTGTCTCACTCTGTTTTATCGCTTTTTTCACAAGCAGTGCTCTAGTGAAATAGCCAGTTGCATTCCTCCCCTGAAACAATTTAGCCGCAACACCCGCCTCGTTAGGAATGCTCATCAGTTCTACCTTGGGCCCAACTTCGGGCGTACAGTCAAGTATAGAGATTCTTATTTTAGTCGCACCACCCGAATGTGGATTGCTTTACCTGGCTCTGTATTTCCCCTGCATTATGATTCACAAAGGTTCAAAAGCAATGTGCATCGGTGTCTCCTATTAAATCCACTCCTATTTTCCTAAATGCTCGCACTGTGTTCTATAACATTATAAGGGTATTCATAACCCCTTGATGTGCGCGCTAATTATAAAAAAAAAAAAAAAAGAAACAGAATTCAATGGAATTTTCTAAAGACTGTCAACGGAAAGTCCACCATAGACCAAATCTTCACACTACGGCAGATCTTGGAAAAAACCCAGGAGCTTCAAATCGATACCCACCACCTTTTTATCGATTTTAAGGCCGCGTATGACAGCATCTATAGAGAGGAGTTATATAGAGCCCTGTCTAGTTTTGGCATCCCTACCAAACTTGTCCGATTGTGTAGGATGACGATGGAGAACGCACGCTGCTCCATCAGGGTCGGAAAAGATCTCACCGATACATTCGATGTCAAAAAAGGTTTTAGGCAAGGCGATGCACTCATGCGACTTCTTCAACATCGTTCTTGAAAGAATAGTGCAAAACTCCCACGTCACCACAAGAGGCACAATATTTCAAAGATCCGTTCAATTGCTCGGATATGCCGACGATATTGACATAATTGGAAGAACGCAGCGTTTATGAGCATTGAGACGGAAGCGAAGAAGATGGGTTTAGTGGTAAATGAGGGCAAGACCAAGTATATGCTGTCATCAAGAAAGGACACCCAACACCGACGTCTTGAACAGAACGTCAAAATAGACAGCTATAACTTTGAGGTAGTTAAGGACTTTGTCTACCTGGGCGCCGCTATTAATTCAGACAACGACACCAGCGCTGAAATCAAACGAAGAATAACTTGCCAATCTCTGTTTCTTCGGACTAAGAAGGCAATTGAGTAGTAAAGTCTTCTCTCGAGCAACTAAAGTGTCCCTGTATAAGACACTTATCATCCCGGTTCTTATACATATATGGCGCAGAGGCATGGACCTTGTCAAAGGCAGACGAGAACGCTTTAGGAGGCTTCGAGAGAAAAATTCTTCGGGTGATTTTTGGTCCCGTCTGCATAGATGGAGAGTGGAGAAGAAGATTTAACGACGAATTGTACGGCCTGTACAGCGACACTGACCTTGTCAAACAAGTCAAGGTCCAGAGGCTTAGATGGCTGGGTTATGTAGGGCGAATGGACACCAACGCTCCGGCCCGGAAAGTCTTCGAATCCAATCCCGAGGGACGGCGCAGTAGAGGAAGACCGCGACTCAGGTGGTGCATGCAAGTAGGAGAGGACCTTAACCACCTTGGCGTGCAAAACTGGAGGGAGCTAGCAAGGGACCGAGCTGGCTGGAGAAGCATGATGGTTGAGGCCCTAGTCCGACCCAGACTGTAGCGCCACCTTAAGTAAGTAAGTAAGTCAACGGCTAGTGCTCATCTTTATAAACTGGCGTATTTCCAAAAAAATATGGCCACACATTGCCAAGAAGGGAACTAGATTCTTACTTCAACTTAACAGGCCCCGGTCTTCTCCTTTGATTTTCATGATGAAAATGGGTGTATGTAGAGGATAACACAGCAAGGAGGCGAGGAAAGATCATTCTACTTCCTTTGTGAGTGCCCAGGCGTGGCCCAAACCGGAAAACAGCCCTCGTAGAATATTTCTTCTACAAACTGAATGGCACTTCAGGGAAGGCATTGAACAGCATCCTGAAATTCATCAAACATTCTAAGTAGTTCAGTGAGGCTCCCCAACCCCAACTCCAAAGGTCCAATCTCTCACCTTCCTTCTGACTCTCTTACTCTGTTATCCTCCGCTATTCCGAAGAGCACAGCAGTTGATCCTTTGTGATCCGAGTGAGGTGTCGCTAGCCGCTGCACCTTCGATCCAATCTAACCTTACCTAGAGTACCTCCATATAGTGAATATATCAGTCAGCACTCTCAGCAGAAGCAAAGAAAAAGCTTCTCCATTTCACTCAGCTATGTGAAAAACATTTCGAGTACCTTTTTATTAGACTGCACTACGGCGAGCGGGCCGGCCGGCACTCCCTGTTGGTAACTTTCCTCAGCTAGATTGCATAAAGTTATTGTAGGCCTTAAAATTATTTGAACCGATGAGGAACGTTTCCTTTTCCCAGTTTTTAATTATCCATCAAGCACTTAAAGGCTTAAGGGCTCTAAAGTATTGTTAAAATCAGTGAAACTCACAAGAATTTCATTTCAAGGAAGGAAAACAAGGATCCTTTGCTATCACTCAAGACTAATCATTTCCTACTTTAATTTCAAATTTATATCATTAACATTACATTAATTCATATTCCTTACACAATAAAGTCAAAATCCTACCTTAGGCGAAATCTCGTTGAAAAAGTATTCCTAATGAGCCTGCGTGTGTCATCGAATGAATTTGAGTTACTAAATGACAGGCATCAAAGTTAATTATACATTGAACACCGTACCGTATACGTTCAAGCTTTTCATCAGTCAACATATATCAGTCATCACCATTGCGCGAAATTATAACGAACAGAGAAATTTAACCCCACATGGGGTAGGATTTTAAAAAATCATAGTTTGAGGAAATGTGCCGGCATGGTAGGCCTGCTTAAAACGTGAAAACATCGCAGTCAGAGATTTCCATCAGCAACTGTTCGTCTGTCAATAACACAACAGACAGCAACATATTTGCAAAGAACAATTTCACTCATTTAACTCTGCCCGCCCTAATTAAAATGATCCCTGGGGCAGCAACACACTCATAGTCATGTGTGTGTATGTGATTGAATTTTATATCAAATTTCACATAATAGTGTTTTTGGTGGCAACATGTATTTGTGTATAGTGAATCCGCTTAAATGATATTCTAATGCTCAGCGTGTATAATTAGGCACTTTTAATGCATAGGCAAGCTTATGTGAATTTTAGGAGGAAACTCCGCTAGTCCCGAAGGTGATTTTGTTTTGATTTAACGTTATAATTGTATTTATCTATGAGTTATACATTTTTTGTGTTTTGTATATAGTTTTCCAAATTTAAGTTCGAATTTCCAATAAGGATTTTAAAGCTTATAACAAAAAGCATCTCATTCAAATCAATTAATGAATTTCATTTGAACACGTCAACACGTTACAAATTTTGAACTGACTTTCACAAATACAACTCCAACTCTACTGAGGGATTGAATTAAAAAACTTTTCACATCGGTCAAGCATCCCCTGTACTCCACTGGCATTCATCAACATCAGCACAGCAATGACATTTGTCAACATTTACAACAGGCTTCGGGGTACAACATCATTAATTGCTTTCCATACAGAAGTGCGGGGTTATAAATACAGTTGGAGAAATAAGCTAAAGCTTCCAAAACTAAAAACACATCAGCATCACTGACCGGATGTCATAGTCCAAAAAAAGGCATTACTTCATACGTCAATGGAATACAAGTGCAGTTATTATGTCAGGGGTGTATTTTGTCTGTCAGGAGGAAAAGTGTGGATTATAGAATGTATAAGTCATTGGAAGATTGAGCTAGAAATGTTTAGAGAATATGGCGTGGGAGGGGGACAAGGGGTGGTATGTACTGTAATTGCGTAGAGACAGCCTTTGTACTTTTCCTTAGGAAACTTAGCTTAGCAATACTTCGAGTTGGTGATAATCTTGTTTTTTAAGCTTGAACTGATTCTTTACTTTCTAAAAGTAGGTAGCCCATATAAATGGCTCAACCGTTGCCTTCAAAAAACAGAGTATATGTACATATTTGTTTAGCGGATAGTGTACCTTTCTATTTAACCGGCTTTGGTAACTGAAGACTGTGTTTCTTTTGTTACCTTTAAAATAAGGTAGGAAATGGGTATGTACGATGGGTTTCTCCTCAGAGGCGACCATTTTGTAATCACTTTTAAAAAAAATTACAGAAAATAAAATTGACTAATAAAGTTGTTTAAGAGTCTTGGTTTGCTGGCGCGTTTGCTCAACTAAATAAAAACACTGGGCAAGGTTTAAATGAATTGACTTTCTTAGCAGTGCTGGCGGCGTAGAGAGAGCTAATGTACGCCATTTTGCGTCTTTACTTATTTGGAAACTCTCTTTAAATAAACAGTTCTGACATATGCAATCCTGGAATGATTTGACTCCCATAACTTTCCGGCTTTCAAAGGTAAGAGGAACTGAGTCTCACAATGAATTGACTTTCGGGTACAGTAAATATTTTAAATACTCAACTCTTCAACATCTAATGCGATATGTGGTTGTTGCTGTTCTCACAATACCTAATTGCGGGTGTCCGCAATGAAGCTTTTGAGGCAGTGATGACTTCAAGCAGTGGAGAAGCAAAATGTTTTCGGAGTATATAGCTATTTTGGAGTTGCTCAGATTGAGTACCGATTATTCCTCCGAAAACAAATAAACTTACAGATTTGACAATATTATTTTCTAAAAGGCAAAACACTTCAAGCTTAAGTTCAATCAACATCAATACTCAATTTCACATAGCTTCGCTGGAAAAAATATGAGAAGTTAAAAAAAACATTAAATGCCAAATCGTTTACAACAACCCCCCTTGACCCTATTCAAAAATATTACGTTTCGTTACAATAGTCTTCGAACGGAAAACGTCTGTCCAAAAGTTTAAGTCTAAGGCGCTTCATAAAACAAATTCAGCCATGCTCAAAACTCAACTCATCCACCATGTCTATGACCAATATTAACTTTTCAGTCATTTACACTGCCGCTATCGTCCAATCTAACTTTTTAGTTTAAAACATTGTTTATGCTCGGGTATACTAGCCATAAAACCGGAAGTGCAATGTTGTGATATTGTGAACAATCTTTTATGTGTGACCATGAAGGGGGAAGAAGCAATGTGACTCTTCCGTCAGCAAATGCTAAATCCCAAGACTCCAAGACCAAGTCCAACTAAACCGCTACCGTCCGCCGCCCGCCGTACCACAGCAAAACAACAAAATGACAATAAAACCAACCCCGTCTTCCGGTTAGTGGGTGGATATATACAGTTGCGGTTCGTTTGCAAAGGGATGCGACAATGAATGAGTTTAGCACATTAGCTACCCGCATTGACTCTATCTCTCTCGTTCTATCATATACAGCCTTTGCCTCTTGCGTTGACGACGAATGACTTAACCCCATAGCACATGATGCACATCGGAGTTTGGCACTTCCGTTGTAGGGCACGTCCACGCAAAGTTATTAATAACTCACCGTCAGGAGCTGCAACAAATATTGCTAAAGTTTACACATAAATTTCTGTCATGGGAATCATTAATTAGTAGATTATGTGTGCCAGAGGTTACTTCGGAGGATACACCTGTTCAATATTTGACGTGCTATAAAATGGGTGGTTGCATGTTTAGTAAGTAAGTAACTTTGACTAGGTGCAACTCTGTATGTATATCGATTGAAAGTTTATTTTCATCATCATCTAAAGGCAGAAGAGAGAACCGTTGCAATTTTTAATAGGACCGTTGATGTGTTTTTGAACATACAACGAACACAACAGCAACAACTTCACCAATCTCATTAGAACCCTAACCGCAAATATTTAGCAGCGTAAAGTTATAAAGTGGATGGTGTAGTTGGTCACCGTTTTATTAGCTTGCCGGAATAGATGGTTTGGCCATTAATCAATTTATTAGTGAGAGAGAGTGGTGTTATTTTTTTATACTTACTTTTTTTTTCCTCTTTTTTTAAATTTTAGTTTGAGTACCTTGTGGTTTGCCTCGCGTTAGAATTGAGTTTATTTTTGTTTCAGAAACCTGTGGTAAGTGATAACTTTGGTGATCGAGGTAGACGAATGGACAGAGTATCATACTTTCTATGCGTCGTGTCGTCGGCCATTGAATTAATGGAATTAAGTGTTAGCTGTTCAAACTAAAATAGGGTAATTACAAAAAGGAGCATTGCAGGAGCACAATAAGTTGGTTGGCATCAAATATTCAGTAGAGTTGGTAGGTATATCGAAAAGTTAAGTTTTTGGAAATCTGGCACGTCAGTAGATCTAACATCAAACTGTACACTTAAAGTCAATAAAACGAACAAGGCATTTTAGAAAATATGAAATCAAATAAAATGGTCTACTTTCTACCAAACTACGACATTTTACGATGCGTTACCTTATATCAACATTAAGTTACAATACGTAACGTTACAGAATGAATACGTAATTATTACTTTTCATTAGAACTGCTTTTTATGTAAAAATAATGTGCTTCAACCTGAACCCCTAGCTGGCTTAGATCTGAAAGCCTCAAAGAAACGAAAGAGATGCTATTCAAGTCCGTTTGCTAAAGCTCTGTAGCAATTTCAAAATTTGCAAATAAAGTCATATAACTCATAACCTGATGGAAAATTTTGCTAGGAAAAATGTAAATATGTATGTACGAGAATCGAGAAGACATCGGAAATTAACTCAAGGGCAAAAACAAAGGAGGTTTGAAATGCACCCATAAAGGTGCACTTCGAACCTCCATAACTACCAATTTTAAGAGCTGAGAAATAAAAATTTTACTGGACAACATAAATAGTTCTGACAAAGATTTAAAGACCTCACATCAGACATCGATTTATACCTTATTCCTAAAACATATATCAGGATTCCTCTTAATTATCCTGAACGAAATCGTCGACCTATGCAAATCATTGCTATCGTGAATGTTTTTCGGGTGTCAGATATAAATAGCCAGAGTCTTAATTTCCCGCCAATTAATTAGACAATTCCGGTAAGAAAACTGTTCTGTTTTCATTAATTTGGCATCGATTGGGATTAAATTACTCCCGAATCCCAACTAATGTCCTTGTCCTCCCTATTTATTTTTTGTATTTTGCACATCCTCCCTCCTCGGTATGTCAGCCTTAATGAAATTGTTATTTCCGCCGCGCGCCGGAGGTGTGTGAAATTGAAATTTATTTTAACCAACAATGTATACAGACATAGACGTGCAGCTAGCTGGGATCCTTTAGTCCTTTGCTTTCATTCTTTATATCATTCATCCTGCCCCAGAGCTTAAACATCAGTTACAGCTGTTCTTCGTCGCCATTTATTTTAATCCTTGTATATGTGTTCTACTCGATGTGGGAAGTGGGAAATGATTTTATATATCCTTTTATTTTATTTTATATATTTTTTTTTCTTTGCAGAATCTGTTTTCGTCGTCGTCGTCGTCGTGTGTTGGTCGGGTCGGACACATATGCCCATGCAAGCGAACATAAGAAACGAGAGGATGTGAATTTATCTCATATGTAGGTACACTTTACTATCCCGCAGAATCATTGCTTGGCACAATGCTGAATCGATTCGATATCCCCTAAAGGATGGATATACGTGAGCGAGTAGGGGGCAAGTGTGAGCAAAACATGTCGAAGGAAACTGCTGCTACTTAAAATTTATGACTTTGTTTGCACCCGAAAGGTGAATCCGTTTGAAGGAAATTAAATGATAGGTGAAGTAAGAGAGAAGAAAAAAATTGTTGGTAGGTAAAGCAAAGGATAGTATTACTGTCGCCCACCACTGCTGCACTTCCAGCTGGAACTACCAACCTTAGATTTCGCTATAGCAACCAAGATGTAAGGATAACGCAGACACGTATAAAATATAATGCCATCATTTGTACTTGGATGCACATAAGACACTCGACCTGAGGAACTTGAAAGGAGGAAGCAATATCGACAAATTTTCCTCGAAATACATCCGGTGGGCGTTAACGGTAAGGATGTTCTATATGAGCGACGACGTTCGGTAATCTCAAAAAAAAGAAAAGAAAGAAGAAGATGCAATTCTCTTACGGATGCTGTTGATGTTCGGCTGAGGTGGTGAATAGAGGTGGTTCAACGACTTGGGGTACAATAAGCGAAAAAATTATGTCTATAAGAACTATCGCAATATTGCATCCTTACATGAGCGATGCTCGATTGTGTTAAAAAATATTTTGAATCTTTGTAGGTGCTTCGAAAAAATGGAATAACCTTTAATATTAGTTGATGTGCTAAAAATTTCTGAAAAAAAAAACAAAAGTCAGAACTATTCCCTAAATTTGTAAATTATAAGAAAGCCTCATCAATAGGGATTCATAATTGTTGTCAATTTCTGCACTCTTTTACTGGCATGAAATGAAAAGCACGATCGCAAAGGAATATGCGTCTAAGATTTCAAACCTCAATAAATATCATCCTTTGATGCCGTCATTAGCATAAAAGTTCTGTAGATGGCGGTCGAGTTTATCCGCAAACCAACAGCAATTACGAAAGACCAGCTGAAATTGCGATCGTTTAGGTGGAATTGTGGTGAACCAACCGTATTTTCGATTGACCTCACGCGATAAGCCACAATTGCAATTTAACGCAATTGTGGTAAATTCTACCCGATTTCGGTCGTTCAACCATAATTGCGGTCGACAAGCGTCCTTTCTTGGATATTAGCAGGGATAATATAGTCCATGATTCCCTCATTTTCATTTTCAATTCATTTTTAATAAATTTTTCTTATAACTACTTACATGCTAACACAATGTGTAAAACTAGCATAGCAGTGGGATAGCTTGGGAGTGGGATACCATGCAGATCAACGATCACCAGCTTGCGCCAGTTCTTTCTCGTATCCCATGAGGCCCGAGCCAACGGGGTTCTAAACACAATTGTTTCCGATTTCTGAAAGTTGATTTTCAACTTCCAGTCATCTCAACATTGCTGGATCTTATCGAAGTCACCTTGCAAGAGACTTCTGATAGCTTCGATCTTTGGACCTGTTCTGTACGCAATGAGGTCGTCGGCCTACGCTATAGCATGGTGAAGAGAACCAATTAGATCGCCAGTGAAAATTCTAAATAAAATAGGCGAATTCACCGCTCCCTGTTGCAGTCCATGATTCCCTTTTCAAGCTTCAATGACCTTTGGAATAGGTAATACATCTGTTTGCTAAGGTCATTATCATCAAATCAAAGCTTGTTTCTTGCTGTCACGAAGAGCTAATGGTTCTTGGCACACAGCATAACGTTAGGCTCAGCTGGGTTCCCGGTCACAGTGGCATGCCCGATACGAAAAAGCGGACGAATTAGCGAGAAAAGGCTCAAAAGTTGTTCCTTTCCTCATTGATCAATCAATCAGGGTCTCACCCTGTGAAATTAAGCATATCAAAACATACATAATACCAAAATGCAATGAAAGACAGGAATGCCTAGATGCCTGTGTGACTTCCAGGAAACTATGGCCAAAATATGATTAGAACGGATCTGAAAGACTATACTATCCTTGAATAGACCTTCATTACGATCGCTTATCAGTATTATAACAGGACACAGCCTACTAGGCTACCACAATAAGAATATATGTCTTTGCTCCGATGACTTGTGCAGAAGATGCAATGACGAAGATGAACATGAGGATACCACTCACTTCCTTTGTCACTGCCCAGCAATATCACAATGAATCTACATATTGATCTAAGTGTGGCGGAAATAAGATCAACCGTCAGCCCATTCTACCAAAACTTACCTTGCTAAGGACATGGAACAATCTTTTGTAGGTGTTTCTTACAAAACAAATAAACTGACTTGGAAAAAGTTTTCAACCGGTTTTTAATCAATTTGCCGCTAGTTACCAACTGATTTTCGACTGGTTTTCAATGTTGTTCTTTGTGCATTAGGCATATGGTTTTTCCTCATTGCAAAACAAATAGTCTGATTCGAAAATAGTTATCAACTGGTTTTTAAATGAGTACATGTTTTCAACTAATTTGTGACTTTCAATTGTGTCATATGTGATTCTTTGTATTCAACCATTTGGACAGATTTCAAAGCCCTGCATCATGAAAATCGGCCGAATTTCACACATTTTCAGGTTCGCATACCACAAGTATTTGAAAGTCAAATCGAATAACCCTGTCATTGACTAACAATCAGTGTTCCAAACATAAAAACTAAAATGAAATAACGAACCGCCATCATCATGATAACTACTGTAGTAATCAGTCTTCTTTTTAAGTATATGATAAAAGTCAATGCCTTCTGCTTCTGATTTCGTGCAACATAGAACATAAGTTGAAATAACGACAAAGCGCCTTGCCTTTTTGCTGTTTCGAATAAAGCTGTGTCATTCCCAAACAGTCTGACTCACTTTTAAGAATCGCCAAACTAAAAGTAGATGGTCGAATAAAAACATGGTCAGCATTTTTATTTCTTTTGGTAAACTTTCTAGGGGAAAGATAAACTTGCGTCTGTCACGTGTATGAAGGACTTTTTCGCGTCAGTTTTATTCCTTCTATTTTTGTTTTGTATACAAGCGAAGGTCCGTGATTGAAGGAAGCTATTGTGTATCTAACAGCGGGGTGTGGCGGCAGTCTCTACGTCAATTATCCCAATCGCACTAACGCGCACCAAATAAGTTGAGTGTGTTGTGTGTCACGTAATTAAGCTGTTTGTATTTCTGTAAGTATTATTTCGTCTACTTTATTGTAATCCTGCCCCGGGAAGCCTTGTTTTATGGGAAATGTTGCCACGAGGAAATCCCTATTGCCACAATGTTATTAATTACAAACACACAAGCCGCATGTGAAAAGGGAGGGCGATTGTTGCAAAGATTTGTTGATTCCTACTCATGGCATAAGTTCAGCGTCATATACATATGTGTATTATGCAGAGAAGTCCCACACAAAAAGGATTTTTCCCTTAACTCCTATACCTAAGTTTTGCATCAATACTTACCAAATCAGAAGGGTTTCGAGGACACACATAAAACGTAGGAAAACTGTTTTGCAGAAAGTTTGGATATAGGTATACATCCCTAAGTGGGATCATTTGAGGTTTTCTGTTAATTGAAGAAAGAATAAAGAATCTTGAAAAGAGCCTCAGTTGAAACCCTTAGCCAACGGCAACATAATAAAAAGAAACACGCTTGACGAATCGGCGATCATTCATTAAAATCGTACAACACATTTTAACTCTCCCGTGTGGCAACAGTTTAGTATTCCTAGGGAATTTGCCAATTTCGCTTGGTTTAAAAACAAAAATTAACGTGCTACGCAAGCTAATTATGCACGCAAACAAGTGCAAAAGTTCAACAAAGGAACCCCAAAAATTATATCGCAAATATTTGCCTCGTACAACCCGAGCCGTGGTGTCGACTGCGGGGTAGAAAAGGGAAAGAGAATTGCTTTATTTATCAATCCGGTTATCCAAGAAACAATAGTCATGGTGGCGTATACTATACTGTACAGATAGACATAAGAAACAAAAACACGCACAACAAAAAGTTGCTGGTTCCAACATCCTGCGGGAACTCGAACTCACGTTAAAACATTTAATGGCTGAGAAAATTTAAGCGGGTTTGGAAGTAAAACAGAGTTCGCTCTCCTTCATTCAGTTTATGGTGAACCGCACCTCTGAACAACCTCCATATACCTATTCGAAATTCCTGTATTCCCTGCATTTCCCTTTCTTCCATTATAAGAACTGATAATGCGAGACACACTTTTGTCTTCGGGAAGCGATTAAAGTCGGAAGACAAAGTTCGAATCCAAGAAGTGCACCACCGGGTCCCATGGATGCTAGAGTTTTTAGATTCACTCATGTAGTGCTCTCCAAAGAATGGTCGCTAAGTTGCTCTTGTGCTTGCTGAGTATACGAAGGATTAGGCAAAGATAAACATTTGTAAGGATTTCAAGAGAAAACTTTCTCCTATAGTATAGCTAGCCGAACCTGGGTACAACAGACAGGCATCACAGGCACAGCCATTCATTCGTACACAATTCGGGCGTACTTTGAATGTTCCCTTTTTCTTTCATCATTGCACGGACGTGGTCCTACACATACTCACGTATAAAGCGAAAGGGATTTTCGAATAAGTTTTTAGCCACCACGCTGTTATTTCACCCTCCAGCTAGTAAGCCTTGTTAATATTTGCTGGGCTGGCACTGCACATCTACGTGGAATTAAACACTGAGGCACTCTTAATTTACGACTTATGGAAGAGTAAGAGGGTTCGAGCAGTGTTACCACTTTGTGAGTTTGACATCAGATTTACAATTTTGAAATAATATTAACTGAATATTGTACCTTAGAAAGTAATGTTTACTAGAATTTAATTTTGGTGGGGCTACCGCCCCATTTATTAGCTTAATACAAGCTTAAAAAAACTTAAACATACTAAACTTAAACTAATTAAAACTAACTAAAACTATCAACCTACAAGGATGAGAAATGGTTTAAAAGGAGGACTTTCAGACAAGGGCTTGGAAGATTGAGGTCGAAAAGAAAAGGAACAGAATTAATCTTACTCATCATGCGGGTTATTGGTTAAGGGTTCGTTGAGACCATAGGATGTACGATGAGCAGGAAGGAAAAAGAATCGGGATGATCTTACGTTTCGGGGACTAGTGTTGAAAGAGATAAGGTCTAAAAGGGAGGAGCAGTCAGTGTTGCCAGTAAGAAGTCGGTGAATGAATATGATGTCAAAGACATTCCTTCTGTTTTCTAGGGAGTGGAGATTAATGATTGTAAGACGATCGCGGTAAGGAGGCAAGTTGAGAAAGTTTCTTACGTCGGTCGTAGAGATCCCGTAGGGCAAAGAGCAGAAATCGACGTTGAACACTTTCGATCCTTGAAATATGAACCGCTTGATATGGAGCCCATACTTGCGATGCATACTCAAGGAGAGAGGCGAAACAATATGCAATATAGAGAGATTTTGTTACAAGGGGGTTGCGGAACTCTTTGGACCATCTGTTGATAAAACCAAGGGTGGAATTAGCTCTTGATATTACTTCGTCAATATGAGAACGAAAATTTAATTCTCCGTCGCAGAGAACTCCTAAATCTCGGATAAGCTGCACACGGTTTATTGGAAGTATAGGTGAAGTGGAAATCTGTTTTTTTATTGGAAGGTTCTGAAGATGATAGGATCTGGGGGGAGGTTTACTACTTTTACGAGAAAAAGTTATTGCCTCGCATTTGGCAATGTTTAATTCAAGGAAGTTTTTAGAACACCAAAAGACGAATGAATCGAGGTCATTTTGAAGCTGGAGAGAATCTCGATCGGAGGACGGAGGTTTAACTTTGAAAATTTTAGCGTCATCCGCATAGAATGTTCGTTTTACTAAAATGTGAACATAGAAAAACTAAGCTTTTTTTGTGGGCGGTGTATTAATTTTCAGAGAGAGATTATTTTAACAATGATGATGTTGAAAAATTGAACTAGAGCCAAAAACGTTTGAAACGACCAAAGCGTCTGGAATGGAACATATGTGTTCCTTGCAATCTGGAAGAGCGGAATCCCACACACTGAACTTGGTGCTAATCGACGGGACAACGAAAACAACATCACCAAAACCACTTCCTCGCAAAGGTTCTAGAAAGGAGCAAACAGATGGTTTAGAACAACTTCAAAATGTGCCACAAACGGTGACTGGAGAAAATCCTCAAAACAATTTTTCACGTCAAACTTCTATAGAATCGTTGTGATTTGAGACTCGATGAAACGAAAATGCGTCACGCTAAGAAAACAGATACATGGGTTGGTATGGGATTTATTCGGTAAGAAAATGAGACATAAGACATAAATATTTACCAGATATCAATCTTCTATTGTTATTGCTCTCCAGATGTTCGTAGAGAAGTCAGAATTCGATGTCTTGACAAGAAGCCTAGGTTACAAACTCTCACCATGTCTGTACCGAATCTTTAACCTGATTTGACAAAATGCAGGACATTCCCAGAGGAAATGTCATCATATTCTTCATAGGGTTCAAATCGGTCACAGAATAACTCAAGCCTAGTCCGTTTGAATGCTTGGTAAAAGAAAAGTGCCAATTTGCAGCGCCAACAAGCTTTCTACAGTCTTTTTTGCATAGGTTTGGTCTGTCTTCCTTCAACGGAGGCATACCACCTTCGGACAGATAGAATTGTCGATTGAAACCTTCATTGAATACCCCGGCAGACCAAGCGCTAGTTCAGGTCCTGAGAAAACTGCCCAAGATTTTTGCAGTGCAAGTTTATCGGTCATTTCGTTTCCAGCTGGCCTGGAACCCAAAAGAGACTAAAAGAATTTAGTCTTCTGACCGCATTCAGAGAGATCTTTCCTGGATCACTTTCGAAGTAGTCAGAGGGATGAGAAGAGGCTTAAAGAGAGCTTGGCTGTCGGTGGAGACACAAATACTTCTCCCCATCTACTAATTTTTCGTATTGCAGCTTATAGCCATTTGGTTATTTATATTTTATTTTTATATTTCCGCTTGAAAGATGGAAGGGTATATACCTAATGAGGCTTTCAATCGTAGGTCATTGCTTTCCTCAAAGGTATCAGCGTCAGATCTCTTATTGGTTTTGGAACTGTTTGTGAGGAGCCGATAACAATTCTTGTCTGCTTTATATTCTAGATTGTCCAAGGCAGGTTGGAATGTATTTTTGAAGCGGTTTGACTTGACCCTTTAGATGATCGTGACGGACGCAATATCCATTAGACGTCCGTCAAAAGATTTGCTGCTGAACAGGAAATGGTTTTGAGAATACAACCCATGATGTAGGTATCAAGGGGAGGAAGATTCAGCAGTGTGTCGAGAGCAGCTGGAGTGCTTGCAGAGAATTATTACTTGCCTCTGGTTACTTGATGCATTTGCTTCTACGTTTTTGCAGTAGACTTTTAGCAGAAATTGGAACAATACCATTTCGAGCACTTTAAGCTTAGTACTGAAGGATTTTGCCAAATTTCGACAAAAAGCCACTTTGTTTCCGAGATACAATTTTGTGTATCTAGCAGCGTGTATAGCTACAACGACGCGTTTAGATATTCGTCGCAATTCTTTTCTTACAAATTTTTAAATAAATTTTATAGTTGCGGTTTTCCAAAGTGGCAACGCTAGTCATCTTAGTTGCCAACAACAACAAGGTCATTATTTTGAAAGAGCCTTCCGAAAGAAATTCCGTATCCGTAGGACCCGTATACGCATTTCTTATCCCAGTTGCTACTACAATTCAACACAAATAAAACAGTTGTTGGCAAACACCATCCCATTTCCACCTGAAGCAAGCGAATCTTCTACATAAGTAAGTATCTTTGTGCGATGTGTATTTGACTAGGTTTATGTTAGCTCCAAATTAATCGCTGAGGCAAATTGCAGTCGACGACGATGACGCAGCAGGCATCTTTGCTGACGACTGCTTGTGGCGATGAAGTGGTACCAACTGCCAACGCAGGGATTCGTACAAAAAAAAAACTCATTACTTTATCCCAGGGATTAAACTTTGAAATGAACTTGCAGCACGATGGCACTTTCACAAGGCAGTTCAACAGTAAAACCCCCTTTGCTCCCCCCCCATTATTCTGCCGCCAAGTCCACCCACCGCACTATAGCACCTCAACTTCAAGGAAAGTTATTATTACATCGCAATGCGATATTTTATTGCAGCCCCAGCTAGTTTCACTTTGCTCTTTTTCTCTCTCAAACGCGCAAAGTACGAATGGCAAATAACAAAAAAAGGGGCTTACGGCGAAGTCCCAATATTTAAATTTACTCAGGGCAAATAGAAACACTGCAGCAGCAATGGAGTTAGCAGTGCCATTGCGCCAGTGTTTATTTTGTGTAAGCGAACTTCTGGAAGCCATTTGACACTTTTATAATCCTTTATGTGGGGTTGCAAGTAAGGAAAATGACAAAAATGAAAATCGTAATGAGATGATTATAGGTCCTTGGGCAACAAGTAGGTTTATGAGAGTAAAGAGCTTCTTTCATTTTTTGTGAAGTTACTTTGGGGATTGCTGGTTTTAATAATCTTGTGCCTTGAAGTGGCGGAAGCTTAAAAATATTAAAAAAATTTAGATTGCAAAAGTTGGAATGGGCGATGTATTACACGCATTAATAAAATAAAGAGACACAAGTGCATCAAGCTCAAGATTTAATATACTAAATGCTCATTTTACGCCCACAAAGGGTCTATATCGAAAACTAGTGGTTCCTTTATAGCTCCCGCAATTGCAACTGAGCCAACAATTTTTGGAAGTTGAAACATCTCAAATGATTTTTTTTTATCAGAGAGCTACCTTCAGAAAGGAAGTATGTACCAATATAATGCTGGAAGTGTTTCAATCGACACTGAGGATTTCTACAGGAACGGCTAAGACTATGAATTGCTATAGACAATGTTCACGTCCTTTTCTGGTTCAAAGCATTTCAAAACACATTTTTTCGTCGTCCAAAAAAAACCAATCAACGACCAGAAGAAGTGATTTAGTAGCGTAAAAATCAAAGCTTGCACCGTTCTTCTACAACATCTTCACCTCAGACCAGTTCCAGCCAGACAAAGCAAAAATGTTGCTTTAAACTCTTTATCCCCAAGTAGAAGAACGAGTGATGATACGTCATCTGAGTATTTCAATATTCAACACATGAAACATCATATTCAAATCGTGGAAATCTGAATTGGCTTCAGAAGAACGGTGTGTATTCCAAATTCGAGGCCAGATGTTAGTTCTCTCAAGATCTTCTACAACTTACCCGCAGGAGCACAAAACCACTTATACAATACCTCAGACTAACTTCGATGAAATGTTAAAGTATCTACCAACAGTGGTCGAAAAGACCAAATACGCTTTAAACGACTTCCTAGCCTTATGTATGTGTGGGGCGGACTTAATCAGAGAACAAAATTTTTTTGCAGTTCGTCTACCAATCATCACCTGTCATCTGCCATATCTCGTCTGTCATCTGTTATCTCTCGTCTATCATCTGTCATTTGTCATCAATTATCTGCCATCAATCACCTGCCAACTGTCATCTGTCACATGCCAACTGTCATCTATTATCGGTCATCTGTAATCTGTCAACTGCCACCTTTCATCTGTCATCTGTTATTTGTCATATGTTATCTGTCATATGTCGTGTGTCATCTGTTGTCATACATCTTTCATCTGTCATGTCTCATCTATAATAATCTATCATTTGTCATCTGGCACCTACAGACTATCATCTGTCATCTGTCATTTGTCATCTGTCGTCTGCTGTCTGTCATCTGTCGTCTGTCTACTGTCATTAGTCATCTGTCATCTGTCATCTGTCACCTGCCAGATATTTCTGTACAACTAAAGAGAGCTCCAAGGAACTTCCTCCACTGTTATAGGTATTCCAATCTTAAACTCGGAGTTTAAAGCCTAACAATGATAGCGAACAATACTAACGAGAAATTGCTGAGATGATATCTTAGTTTTTTGAACTCTGTATTTGAATAAAATTATCACACTTCACTACCAAGCCATAAGCTTTGACACTGAGATTCCTACACTTTTGTGCTTAGCCAACAGACGATAGTTTTCTAATCGACTTTCGTCAGCCATTTGGACAAATTAAAAGTGCAAAGCCCACAATCAAAGTAGACCTTGTGTCTGGATAGCCATTAAAACGCGACATGGACGATGCGCATCGACAAGCCATCATCATAGTCAATATTTTGATTATTCGACACATTATATAAAAAAAAAATCATTTGAAAGACGAAGAATGAATGTGGGATACGAGTAAATTACAATCGATTTTGTTGCAAGAACTTTTAACGATGCTTTTAGAAGTAAGTATTTGACAATGTATAAATTGACAATGCCTAGCCTTATTAAGGAGTCTTAAATTTTAATAAACCTTGTCGCTTATCTTTCTTCATCAAGATACACTTTCCAACAGCCTTAAGCTTGTGGACAAACAAGGTCTTTGAAGTTAACTACTGGCTCAAGTTGAAAAGGAAAAAGAAAGACAATACCTTTGTATCATATGATCGAATTAATATTTCAAATTCAAATTAATTCACAAATTTATTAGGCACCTTGCCTTCCTATGCTACTACGAGTACGTTCATTCTCATTAGATGCACATCGAAAAGTAAACTGATCCCTTTGTGCTTTATGAAACACTGTTGCTGAAATGAAAAATGAACCTTCACATTCGTCATAACTCACCCAATTAGGTTTTGCTTCCATACCATAAGCCAATGCATAAGGAAAGGACATCAATTCAGTGAAGCCAAACACCATAACCACCCACTCATATACCACCTCATCGTGCTCTTTTCTTTCACCCCATAATAGAGCATTGTCCTTTAAGGAAGTATACAATACATCATACGAACAACAAGAAACACGAGTAGGTATACGATTCTCCTTGCATGAGGTATGACTGGGAAATTTGTAGAATTTGTTTCGAACATGAATAGCATAGGTACCGTTGTAGATAATAGAAATATCAAATTTCTTTTGCAGAACCATTAGCTGACAATAAACGGAACATACATTCGACATTGAATGGCATGAACGACACAGAGCATCTTCTTCCGTTTCTACGATGAGTATGTGTGTGTGTTTGTGTTGGTGTTGGTGTGTCGGTGTGTACTACAAGAAGCACTCATTCCTGCTGTCACTCCGATGGATGCAATCCGTTTCGGACTGATACAGTGCTGTTGTGCATTATGTGTGTTATTCTTGGTACACATTGCCATAGTCACAACAGACACAACCAACCAAGAAACAGGATGGTTCATAGTGCGCTATGACTTGACTCAGCTGCTAGCGGTGCAGCCAAGGCAAGACTATACAAAATCGTCGTTGTAGTCATTGTTGTTTCCGCATAGGAACTCGAAGTGATATTACAGATGCCAATGCACGTTGTGGATGGGGGCACTATTAAAGCTTAAACATATAAAAATGTTATTTGTGGTCTTTGAACCAATATATATACCACACAAACACAAACACACAAACCACACGCGCCAGATATTCCTTGGCGTCCGATATATGACGAGTGGAAATGGATGTACAACAAAAAGGAATCCATTCGAATTGGACCAATTAAATGGATACCTGCGATCAGATGGGTCGGATGTTGCAAGGACATTCTCTGAATGGCTTTCTCATTTTCAATTGAATCAAGTATTTGTGGAATGATGGTTAGGTTGCGACTTGCGACTAAGAGAAGAGAGGTTTTGGGTTGAATCATCTAGAATAGCACAATGGCATCTTTTCAATTATTATGGCATTAAAAAGTCGTTTGGATTATGGCTGAGGACATGCCATCTCGGGCCAATTGAATTGTTAAGTTTCTCTATGGGAATTGAGTGCGTAGGAAGTGCACTATCTCTACTTGTTGCTATAGATGGATAATGCCCTGAGAAACAGTTGAAATGGATAAACTGTGGATGGGGGAAAAGCTTATTGCTACTTATCACTACGTCTTTTAATGATTAAACGATGTTTGTGGAGTTGACTAATTGAGGCTCTATTCTTTCATCTTTTGTGCGAGTGTTTATGAAGGAAGTTCGATGATGGCAATGAAATAATTGACACTTTACATGAGTACACATGAAGCGAATCAACAAAATATATGCTTACACGTTTCATAGGGTGCGTTCGAAAATATCATTTCAGGACAAACTCTGCCAAGATAATCACTGAATAAACTCATAGGCTTTGCATCTGAATTCTGAAAACACATGGCTACGTCAACTGGTCGATAAACAACCTTTTGAAATGCCATATTTTTTGCTCATTTTGCTGTATGAACAATAACCGCGTTTTTCCTCAAGGCAGAAGAAAAATTAAAAAAAAAAACCGTCCTTTGAAAGGAATACTTACATAATTTTTTTGTTATTTTAGATCATTGTCAAACCAGTTGACAGGCATCTATTTAAACTCTATCTTCAACATCAAATTAAATTATTACCAGTTCCTTGAGTTTTCATGTTTTCCTTTACTCATTTTGCCTGTCTCTTTTGTATAGATATGCAACCATCATGATGGTGTAGAGGTAATATGCGGACATAATTGAATTTCCTATAATCGGATGAGAATGCTTTTCAATTTCCAATTCAATCAGATTTTACAAAAGAAAAAAGGAAGGAATTTTTACCAACTTTGTTAAAGGATTTTCTAAGAATAACAGAAGTATACCTACATCTGGTGGCTCTGTTCTTTCGAGAAAATGCATTAAACTACTTTTGATAAAAAATAAAAATAAAAGGCAAAAAAAAACAGCTAAATTGGTTAAATAAAATGCTGAGCCCTTTACGCAATAGGAAGGAGTTTTACTAGGAAAAGATAATAAAATTTCTAGAATTATCTTTTGCTTTAAGCTTACAAGAAAATTCACATTCAATAAATGTATGCAACCCGATGGCAACATAGGCTTCGTTGTGTCTTAGAGCTGGAGAGTTGGTGAAGAATTCCAAAAGCTTTCTTCTTTCTCTGTGGCAGCGGCGGCATTGAAGATTTTGTGATGGCTTAGTAAATAAATACTACAAATCAACTTGAGGAAGGGAGCAGCAACCAGAAAAATAACCGCTCAATGAAAGACAAATGCTCAGCGGATTCGTTCGCCGAAGTTCATTAGCGATGCTCAAGGACAGCTTTTTGTGATTGACGAAATTCTGCACTGAGGGCGACAATATTAAGGTGGTTTTTGAGAAAAAAAAAACAGATTTCTCTAGATCACTTTTCACAGCTGAAGCTAACTGAAATGAATCACTGTATTGAAGCAGTTATGAACTCCAAAAGAGGCAAAACGAGATACCATATGTGTTTTGGAAAAAGGTGGAAGACATCGAGCTAAAGTGGCTCATGATTCTCATCTCTAAGCTTATAGAAGGCGATATCCTGCCTAACCAATTCAGTGGAAGTTACCTTCTACCAAAATACAAGGGGAAGGGGGATACGTTCAATCAATCTAACGTACCAAATTTTGAAGATCGTTGATCGGGTATTGGGTATTGGGTATTGGGTAGCCGACTACGAAAAGTAAAGTCTTTTGATCCTTATAGAAAAACACCGTGATTCCTCAGAGAATTTGCATATTGTTCTGCTTAACAGAAAGAAATAATATGAGATGTCAAAAGACAATGAAGAGTGCCATAGACACAGGTCTTGATGCATGACGATTAGAACTGGTTTGGCCCACTATCTACGTATACTATTACTAACTTACTTACTTAGGTGGGCATTACAGTTCGGGGTGAACCTGAGCTTAAACTAACATCTTTCGCCTATAATGTCGATTTCGGGCGAACTCTCTGCAGTTTTGCTCTCTAAGTCGGAGCCATCGGATGTCCATCCGCTCTACATGGCCCAGTCATCTTAACCTCGCGATGCGTATACTCTTCTGGAGATTCTCGAGTCGTGTGTCGCGGTACAGCTCATATAGCTCGTTGTTGTTTCTTTTTCTCCACTAATCGTTTTCGCATACGAGACGAAAGATCATTCTGAGTACTTTTCTTTCGAAAAAACCAAGGGCTTCCTTATCCGCTTTCGATAAAGTTTACGCTTCCGCGCCGTCAAGCAGAACTGGAATAATAAAGGTCTTATAAAGGGTTACCTTGGTTTTTCTAGAAAGTGTTTTGTTTCTCAATTGCCTTCTTAACCCAACGAAGCAACGGCTGGCAACAGTTTTTCTACGTTTAGTCTCCGCACTCATTTTGTTTTATTAGCGGATCCAAGGTAGACTCAGTCCTGCACTACCTTGGCTTGAAGTTATGTCTGTCTATTGTGACGTTTTGTCCAACTCGTCGATGTTCGGGATCCTTGTTTGATTACCTACATACGATCACTGAATGTGTGGTATCCGTGGCGTGATGGTCGCTCTGTTGCGACACCCTATTTATTTTGTTTTTGATTACCGAAAGTAGGTACTATCCAGGACCATTCCCATAGTTTTAGTTTTCACGAATTTTACAAATAAAAATGTGTTACATCAGCCTCCAACGATTTGTGAGGGTGAGGTAGCTAAGTGATTTATTTATTGAATTCGAATGGTCCACGACTCTGGAAGACAAAAACGTCTCAGAGCTGTTAGATATAAAACATAAAAATTTAAATATGGAAACGGGTCTGATTCTCTTTGACATTCCTACTTTGCATCTTTATCTTATCTGTATTTGCATAGAAAATGACACTTCCTGCGTTCATGGTAATACCTGTAGGAACAAGTGTCACCATCAAGTGAAAATCTTAGCATGTCCGTAAGTCCGTTTGCCTGCACATTGCAAAGTCGCACTCTGTTTTGCAAAGTCGTGCCAATAAGTTGTGTAAAAATTTAGCTAGGTCCATAAATTTTCTTGTGTTAAGTTTTGCCTGAAGTCAAGTTTAAATAAGTTAAACCAAATATTTTTTTTGAATGTTTAATTTTGAATGATTTTTTTTAACCCTGAACTAAATTTTATATGATTTTACAAAATAAAGAACTCCATAGTAAAGAAATAAGACCACATACATATCCAGTTGATGGTTTCTTAAAAATAAAGAAGGTTTATCTATAATTACTCTTTAATTCTGGTATTCTCACAATGAACAGAATTTATACATCAGATGAAAAAAAAACTACCCTCCATCCGTATCCTGAGCAGCGTTGTCGGAGTAAAATTTTTTAAGGTGCCATTTTCAGTAACCAAAGGTGCCAACTGGGTGCCACCAGCCCTTCAAAGGTAGAGAGATATTTAAAAACACAAAAAACAAATAAACAAATACGCACTAGTATCCGGACACATTGACCTTTTTTTGCGATTAATAGATAAATCACACAAAAAAAATCCATAAACGTCAACACACATGGGTCCTTCAATGTGTTTTATACATGCATGCAAGGTTTCAGGTACCTACTCGAAATGCGTATTTTAAGAACAACGCCTCACTTTATTGTTTCAGGTTTGAAGGTGCGGTCGCGTTACATGCTGTCCGGATACTAACTATGTGCGATTATCATGTATTTTCTGTACCCGGACAGAGCTTGCCTCTTAAAATGATTGTGTCCGGATACTAAAACTAAAGCGTCCGGATACTAAATTTTGGTGTCCGGATACTAACGAAAATGGAACTTTTCTGAATTGTTGTTTTATTAATTTCAACAATGATTTCTTTGCAATTTACTTGAACGCTATATTATAGAAAAATGTAAATAAGTGTCCGCGATAGCATTTATGGTTACAAAATGGGATACTAGTTCGTTTACCCTACTTTTTCAAAAAGTACCATTACGTTTATTTGGGCATGAATTAGTACACACACACACGATATGTGTATTTCACTACTTGAAAAAAAAAAACAATCTTTTCAGTCCTTTTTTAAATGACTTTATTAAGTTTTCTTCATTAAAATGTATCAAGCTCTTAAGGTGCCAAAATGAGAGCTAAAGGTGCCAAGGTGCCAATCAAGACTGAAGGGTGCCAAAATGGCACAATTGTGCCACTTCGGCAACGCTGATCCTGAGCCTACGCATCATTCAATAATACACAGAAGCGAAGAAAAACTGATGCTCTGAGTATTGCAGTTTCATAATCATCCCCATTCCATTAGTAAAATGAGAAACCAAACAACAATCAACAGTGTATACCCTACCTATGTGTATCTATCTACCAGCGCTGCCACAACAAATCCCAAATCAATTCGCTGGGCCCAATCATTTATTTATTCAACACATCCCAATGCTCCGCATCGATACCTACAATCATACCAGAGTCCCAGGCAAACAATAACAAAACAAAAAAAAAAAGTAAGAAAAATCGCACAGCTAGTTGTATTGGCATCTGATACCTACTACCACCTAGTGTCGTTCTTTACAACACCAATTCTTTTGAACGAGTTCATAAATCCAAAACAATCAATTGAACTGGGACAGAATGTTGCCAGCAGCGCCACCTACTCAACATAAATATATTTATGAAGACCAGAGGCAAACTAACAAAACACATATACCCTATATAGACACGTACCTACGTTAAACCTATGCTTTATGATGTTACAACAACTGCGTGAACATAAAATGCAACAATGGAATCAAAGGAATCAGCAGCTCTTTCTCTTCCATATACCTTAACTGACGGAGTGTGATCGATTTACACTCAGGACAGGTATCTAGATCTACAAAACAACATATGCCGTCATAACGGATAAACTCCCCCTATCCTCCATGTTGTGATGCGGATTCCAATCGAAATTATCCACAGGCAAACTGTTGCCGCCACCGACCAACCGCAGAGCTATCCAAGATGAAAGTATAGGGTGGGGAAAAAGGGGTACAGAGAGTGAGTGGTACACTCTCTAACAACAGGACGAAAAAAAGAAAAAAAAAGGATGTAAACCCCAACGCTTTCCAACGAACAAAAATTTGATTTCCCTGTGGAAATCACTTTATCAGATATCATAAAATTTGCTGCCAATAAAATTTCTGGTAAATGTTCGCATTTTGCTGAAAGTTGTACACCCGCGTTCGCAGGATGGAAGAATTTCACCATCGGTTGGCATCCGCAAAAGTTTCCATTTTGAAAAATGTCTTTTAGACAAAAGAAATCTGGGATTGTTCATGTGCTCAGATAATTTCAAATTAACTACTTATGACAAGGTTAAAAAAGAAAAGGTGAAGTGGTTAATTATGCAAAGGGTTTACGCTACCTGGCACTGAGCAGTATCCTTCCGCTTTTCCCAAATGGTGTAGATATTGGGTGTTGTGAAGCTAATACAGTTTTAGGCTACGTTTATGACCGAGCGTAATCGCAACGCGCGATGCGATGAGAATCGCTCCATCGCTTGTCACATTTTCGCTATGTTTATCGCGGGCGATTGAGTGTTTAGTAGCGCGTAATCGCAAGCGATTGAAAGTTAACAACACAACTCAACATTTTTTTTATTCACGTTGGAGCAGTTGAGAAAGCAATATGCGTGCATTAACTTGCAAAATTTTATTGTTAGAGAACAGCTATTTGTTGCGCAAAAAATATTTAAAAAATATAAATAAAACAAAAAATAAAAAAAATTTTAAATTTTTGTTAAATGTAACAATAATTAAAAACAATAAAAAACATATTAAATATATTTACTCACGTCCCAAGTCACATTTTTTTCAACATCCTCCCAAGCTTTTCTTATTATATTTCGATTGTGGTAATCTGCATGGCGCAAATTCCATAAACATTGATTATCAAGCACACACTCTATGAAAATGTCCATGCTGTTTCGCTGGTTTCGCTCAAATGAATCAAAATATTTGGATTGCAAATTTTCGTCGCTTTTATCGCTTGTAATCGCTCAATTCGCTTTTCGCTAAATCGCTGTGTCGTGAACACCACCATATGCACTAACATAATTTATTGCTAGTAGCGATTCTCATCGCATCGCGCGTTGCGATTACGCTCGGTCATAAACGTAGCCTTAGGCTACGTTTATGACCGAGCGTAATCGCAACGCGCGATGCGATGAGAATCGCTCCATCGCTTGTCACATTTTCGCTATGTTTATCGCGTGCGATTGAGTGTTTATAGTAGCGCGTAATCGCAAGCGATTGAAAGTTAACAACACAACTCAACATTTTTTTTATTCACGTTGGAGCAGTTGAGAAAGCAATATGCGTGCATTAACTCGCCAAACTCAACCAATTTCAATTTGAAAATAATTTCTTTTAATACATAATAAATAATTATTGCTGAAAATTTGGTTGAATTTGGTTTAATATTGTGGAAGTTACAGATATTGAAACATAGAATTTTAAAACATGCAATCACTTTTGCTTGCCACTGTATATAAGAACAAATCACAACAGCGAAGCGCGCATTTTGTAAATTTTTGTTAAATGTAACAATAATTAAAAACAATAAAAAACATATTAAATATACGAGGGCAGTCCGATAAGTACTTAGCCTCTCCGCCCAATAGCGCCACTATCGCAAGAGAAATTTACTATAGTGTAGTACATTTTTGTAGAAGGCTACTGTCGAAATTTCAGCCGAATTGGACTCGTAGTTTTGTTTTAACCGCGTGTGGAAGCAAACGTGTCAGCGGATTTTAGAAAAATGGAAAAAGAGCAATATCGGTCAGTGATTCAATTCTTGTTTTTGGAAGAGAAATCACGCACGAAATCAAAGAGCGGTTGGATGCTGTGTATGGTGACTCTTCTCCTTCGATGGCGACCGTCAAAAATTGGTTCAACGAGTTTCAACGTGGTCGCACGTCGGTTTTTAATGAGCCCCGCCCAGGTGCCCCAAAAACGGCTACCGCGAAGGACAATGTGACAAAAATCCACGATCTCGTATTGGCAGACCGCCGATTGAAGGTGCGCGAGATAGCTGAGATAGTAGGCATCTCGAAAGACCGCGTGGGTCATATCCTGCATGAAATTTTGGGCATGAAAAAGCTGTCGGCGCGATGGGTGCCGCGTTTGCTAACTTTGGACAACAAACGCAACCGTGTGACCACTTCAGAGCTGTGTTTGACGCTGTTTAAGCGTAATCCGAAGGAGTTTCTGCGTCGTTTCGTGACCGTCGACGAAACATGAATCCACTGGTATACACCAGAGACCAAGGAACAGTCGAAACAGTGGACTTTACCTGGCGAACGTGCTCCGAAGAAGGCGAAAACTGTCCCATCGGCCGGAAAGGCGATGGCAACCATTTTCTGGGATTCACAAGGTGTGATCTACATCGACTACCTGGAGAAGGGTAAAACAATCACAGGACAGTACTATGCCGAATTATTGGGCCGATTGGACAGAAAAACGGCCCCATTTAGCGAAGAAAAAAGTGCTCTTCCACCACGACAACGCACCGGTTCACACTTCTGCCATCGCCGCGGCTAAATTGGTCGAGTTGGGCTACGAACTATTGCCCCATCCACCGTATTCTCCAGATTTGGCCCCGTGTGACTTCTTTTTATTTCCAAATTTGAAAAAATCACTTGGCGGGCAGAAATTTGTATCGAATGAAGAGGTCATCACCGCCACCGATGCCTACTTTGCAGAGCTCGAGAAAACGCATTTTTAAGATGGGTTAAAGAAGTTGGAGCATCGCTGGGTCAAGTGTATCGACCTAAAAAGAGATTATGTTGAAAAATAAATCAACACTGTTCCAAAATTTTGGTTATTGTTTTGTAGGCTAAGTACTTATCGGACTGCCCTCGTATTTACTCACGTCCCAAGTCACATTTTTTTTCAACATCCTCCCAAGCTTTTCTTATTATATTTCGATTGTGGTAATCTGCATGGCGCAAATTCCATAAACATTGATTATCACGCACACACTCTATGAAAATGTCCATGCTGTTTCGCTGGTTTCGCTCAAATGAATCAAAATATTTTGATTACAAATTTTCGTCGCTTTTATCGCTTGTAATCGCTCAATTCGCTTTTCGCTAAATCGCTGTGTCGTGAACACCACCATATGCACTAATATAATTTATCGCTAGTAGCGATTCTCATCGCATCGCGCGTTGCGATTACGCTCGGTCATAAACGTAGCCTTAGAGAGGGAGGGGACTTGCTTACTTATTCCATTTATGCTTAATTTGTCCCAGTTTTTTTTGGGTGACACCAAACATGATGCTTCTTTCTCTATTTTTAGTCAAAGATTATCATTAGGTTTGTTCGTTGAAGCCCTGCGGCTACGCTGTGGTCGCCACAAAGCATATTTTGAAAAACCTAAACTCTCCCTGAATGTCAAACGGAGTGTTTTTTTGAGCCCTGGGTTTTGCTCTCAACTCGCTCTGAAGTAGGCGAGTTGAGGTAATTAACGGAACTGTGAAATGGCATGTATTTTACTTTAGATGGCAGGGATAGGTGGTGATTTTGTGGTTTAGCGTTTTTTAACAACTCATAGGGTTGTCAAAGAAACTTGGGTCAGCCCCACGTAAAGTTCAACGAACGGACCTATTTATTCTGCCATGCGTACGACACTTTCCTTCCACAATTGGCTTCCATAATTCAGGAATAGGACTTCTATAATGTCAATTAGCAGTTTAGACTTACAACAGTTTGATTTACGAAATGCAGTGTGATCTGCCCAATTTTGTTTAAGAGCTGGTTCGGCTTTTTCTAGCTTTATCCTTAGACTCTTTTTCATGGTTTTCCATTTTCTCCAATTAAATTTGTTTGAATAAAACACATTCCCCTCACCATTTTTTTCCTGTCCTGCCAACGAATCACAAGCTTCAAAATATTTTTTATTAAACTTGTGAAATTTCACTTTCAAAAATGATTTGCACACGTCGCGGGACTCTTGGGTTGATTCTTGTTGTGTCTCTGATGGATACAGTTGGTGTCCGTTTATTACTTTACTTTTCGAATCTGTTGCCAATAATATCTGTTAGTTATGTGTTCAGCGATTCCCTTCTGATGGAATCTCAAATTTACAATTCTCAAAGAAGAAACGAAACTTACGTATAGGATTGGAAACGTGCATTTGCTGGGATTCTCAAAGCCAGCTAATATAGAATGGCTGGCACTTGAGTTGTATGGAATTCAGGACCTGAATTCAAGTGAACAGGTGTAGATAAAGGTGAGGACGATGGAGTTTAAGTTCAAGAAATTCTTTTTTTTTACCAGGCAACGAAAATCGTGAATCATGAAAATGGCCAATGAGTTTTTTAGTTGACAGCTCAGGCTGAATAAATTGTTTCAAAAGCATACAAACATAAGTTTTTCAATAGAAAAGGGGTGGAGGAATTAAAATCTACTTAGCTTTTGAACTTTTTCAGTAGTCAGCTGAGATACAATTTGCAGAAGCGGAGATTTCTAGTTCAGCTCTGTAGAGAGGGGACGAGACAGGTAAAATAACTCCACCACCCTATTGACAGACATCTCTACTTCTCCACAAAAAAGGCGAGGGCTGCTAACTTGGTAGTACAGTGGGCCGGTAATTGTTCAAAGTGATCCCGCTTAGTAAAAGCTTTCTCTTTCTTAAATGAGAAAAAAAAAAAACGATTACCTTCATTGAATGGCCACATATTTGAAGTCGTTAAACTTTTAAGAACGATGAACGGACGCATTTGCCTCTTTTGATCTGTTGAAACTTTGTTAAGCTCTCATCTACCCTTTAATGAAAATAGTGTGTGAGCTTCCGAAATTGACAATCCGCTAGTTCAATTGCATGTTACTCAAACTTTGAGGGCAATTTCGTACGGACATTTGAGTAAAGAGGTTTACATTTTAGCCTCTCAACTCGAATGAAGCATGCTCTACCATACTCTGTCTTGCCTTTACTTTACAGTTTGCCTTTCATTGAAAACCAATGTGCTTCGGTTTTTCTCTGAATCCTCCTCTATTGCCATTAAATGAAAGATTGGACTTTTTTCGTGCGCCTTTCGTCGCTTTTCTAGCGTGTTTAGGGACTATGTAATTAAAATCAACCCTCTCCGCTAACTCCATGTTAAATAGTAAATCGTCACCTTTTCCCGAAGGAAAAAGCCAGCGCAACACACTTCTGTGTAGTTTCTTCTTCTCTCCCTTTATACTTCATCGATGCAACATCAAATATTTTATTTGTGTTTGAATCAAATCCTCATACCCGAACATCGCCACAAAAACTATTGTCATGCATTCACAGTTGACGAATTTTCTGATTTTGCGATTCTCTGCATCTTCTTTGGCTTCCTAGAGTAACGAAATTACAATCGAAAATTAGTTAAATTTCCAAGACTACCACAGTTACAATCCACTGCAACGTTCATTTGCTTTAATGTACTAAAATACTGAACTAGTGTCATTAACATCGTCATCATGATCATCTTCGCCACTGTTAACATCTATACAATCTGGGGTGGTGGCGGCGCGCGGGGCGGCGTCGTCGGCGGTGTGGCAGCCTGGAAGTATTGACACTGGCATATAGGCAACCATATCTAAGCTACGAGAACGGTATAGCATTGGCTTTGGCATCCGTGGTGGCGTGGTTACATGAACATTGTCGTGACGAAGAAACTTTTATTATTGATGGCTTCATTAAGCTTTTACGAGTATTTAAATGAAATTCACGGAATCCTTTCGCCGACATTCAAGCATCAATTAGTAAAATGGTTTCCGCCAGTTGCCGCTAACCCACTAGAGATGGAGCTAAATGAATTGCGATTTTTGAAATTTTCAACTTCAATGAGCTGGCGACGGGTGGCACAGCAGAGGCCGTGTAGATCCTTTTGTGCTTAGCCAGTGACTCGGATTTTAATTGACTTTGAATAGAATGCCAAATTAATGGTCCGTTATGTACTACAGTATGTGAAATAGGATGTATTGTATATGTAAGTATAGGGGGTGGCTTGTCAATTCAAAGGATAATACTGATGCAGAGATTCTGGCAAATGGAATGAGCAGAAGTGTGCTTTTCCTTTTTGTTTTTGTTTCACAAGTGGGTATTATGGATGTAAGTCTCTAGAGTCTAGATGGATGGCCTTTTCACGAAAATTGGGGATGAAATTTTATCCTGGGGGTTGCATTCGCTTTAACGGTTCATTAGTAATTTGAAATGTAAGCAAAAGGTATTCGTGGTTAATATAAATTAAATTCAAAACAAAATACCTAGATATTTATTAATTCTTTTGAAAATTTGTCGTTTAATTTGTTTTCAAATTTATTAAATCACAGTTGTTAAGTAAACAGTTGATTAAAAACATTTTTTTTTTGCCAAGCAATTGAATTCTGCTCTGAAAATTGATTACGATAACAGCTCGGAGTGAACATTGGCAGAGTCTGTCCAATTTTTCGGTACAAACTAATTAATCAAACATTATTTATACAAATAAGTATTTTTGTTTGCATTTATTTTATTGATATAACTTGATCAAAATCATTCACAAAATTGAAAATTTAAAACGAAGTTGCCTTTTTTGTGTGTACGGGATTTACTCGCGAACAACTTCTTTTTTGAGCAGACAAAAATACGATTTCCTATTTAGCCATTCTTCGTCACATTGCTTAGAAACGGACGGGTATGCGTCTAACAACTAACGAGGTGTGTAGCAGTATGCTTTACACAAAAGCACCAGTGCCAGTTCTAAATACAATCCTTTCCTGGTTCAAATTCTAGAGTAAACCAGTCCTGAGCCAACGGGAAGTTGACTATGTTTTTTTGACGCGGTTTGAGCCTTGGAATCATTGTATTGCGGACAAGTTATTCAAAACATATGCTGTTTGAAAGATCGTCGAAACCTCAGTACAAATTGTGACAAAGACTTGTTTTTAAACGGGGAATAGTCTTAAAAGAACATCCCATGATTTAGGTAGGGAGGAAGATTCAGCACTCCGTTGCGAGCAGTAGTACCCCATAGTGCTTTGAAATCCCTAGTGCAGCCAAAAACACATGTGGCGGAATTTCGCGAAAGAAGCAAGAATTGCGTGAGAGCTTGTTCAACAAAATAAAAAAATAGATAAATGACGAATAGATATTGATTGTTCCTATCCGAATACATCCAGAGGATCGTTTTCTGTCCCAGATTCCATATCTTGGCAAAAGCTTCCTATTCATACCATGAAGGCTGACATTGCCTTAGCAATTTTCAACTCGACATATTTGAACTAAAGAAGCTTGCGTTCTGTGATTACTTAAGATGTTGGACTTTATTTGAGGGAAATGTTGACGCTCTAAAGAGAGTAATGGACGAAACCGGTCAATTTTCTGAGCAATGTTGGTCTTAAGATGATAGACAGAAAGACCATTTCTAGCTCTACAACTGGCAATACTATTCAGCGAAGTATATGCTTTTTGAGCAAACAGCTAAGAGGTTGGATCCAACAAATTCATTATCCTCAGCATACGTATGGCATCCAAAAAATTCAATTATAGTAACAACATATTATTATAGTATTATTATAAATGTATATAATTATATTAATTAAAAATTTTCTTTAAACTTTTACACTTTGGATTAAACTCAAAGTAACATGAATACCCACATGAGGAAAGAATACGGGGGCGTTCATCGACCATTCAAGTCTCATCAGGTTGCAGTCGCAATGTTCCTTATCTCTTCAATACTTCTGCTTGTCGACCGACGACGACGTAGCCTACCGATGTTTGGCTATTGAATCGATTAAGATTAACACGCAATCGGCCCCCTTGCGCTGCGCGACCTCAAAACAGAGTCAAACTGATAAGAAATAATCTATTTTCTCGTACAAACACAATTCAACAACAGCAAAAATCACAACAAAATAAGAAAAAACCAAACAGCATGCCGAGCAAGATCTCTCCGCCTGTGTCTGTGTGTATTGATTTTCATCGGTCACTCTACAGATTGATGCTGTTGTCAAATCGATGAAATGCCCATTCGGACTGCTTAGTTGGTCGAAGTCTTTTGTCTAGATAACGTCCCCCAAACAAAAATTCGTATAGTCAAAAATTGCGTTTGTGTTCGTTAGTGCTTTGCGTGTTTGTCACATTGAAAAATATCAATTCGTACGTCATATTTTGGTATAGTAAAAGTCCTGGTCCGTAAGAGTCAAATTTGGTGCTTAAGTGAACGTTTTATTATAGTGATTGGTTTATTGGAACTCTGTAAGGGACGTCGTCCAGTTTCGTCTAGTTTTGTAAACGTGCTCTGGTGGTGTTTTGTTGAACTATATATTCGTATATTGATTTTTTTTTTTCTAAGCACTAACTTAACCCCCTTTTGAAGATAGGAACGATCGTTCTGTAAACACATGTGACTGTCGCTTAGAGGAAATAGTGACGCTCATAATATTATTTGGGAATCACCTTTTAAAAATTACAAGTTCTGCCAGTAACATTTCGAGAAGCTTATATATTGTGGTAGTAGTCTACATATACACTGTTATAACTTGTTTTGTTGTGTGTGACCCTCTATATGGTGTTTTGTCGTTTTTAGTATTGGTGTGTGTATTTAATGTAAGTAATTGTTTTTAGTTCATTTTTTTTTTCTTTACTTATGTGTTTATTTCTAAATGTCAATGAAAGTCTGATTTTTAAATGTTATTTATATGCAAGTGAGTTTTGTTAAATGCTTGTGTATGTTTTTCTATTTTGTATAAATAGCTTTGACCAGCTTGCAGTTATCACACGAAGAATGAAATATGCATTCAATTTTGCAGCGTGAAGTTTCTTTTCTCACTTCAACTATTTTGTTTCGGATTCACAAAGTACTTTGACTTTGACATTTCAAAACCGAGAGCGATTTTTCTGAAACTTGTTCTAAGAAAGTCACTCATAAGCAGCGAGTCGTGGAAGGGAGGGTTTTATTTTAAAAATTCAAAATTTTTCTATAAAAAAACCCAAAATTTTATTTGTGTCTAATTCAGATTTTATTTGTGTCAAATTCAGATTAAATAAAATAAAAAATCACTGAAAAATTTCAAATCAAAGTTAAATTATTTCAAATAGAAAGTGGGTTAGACCCGGTGAAAGCCTTGGCTATATTTAAATTTAGCTTTCTTTGATGTGACCGACGTAAATTTGGCAAAATCAGCTCCTCTGCAGGTACACCTACTCATTTTAAAATCAGTTTAGAGTAAAAATGTATGGAGCCAACCGACAAGTTAATTAAGAAGTTACTCCTTTATTTCACTTGTTGTGTCGGACTGTTACGATGGAGGTAGGTGGTTCGTTTCCCAGTATTATTTGAAATGCTCCTTTGTTGGTATTTCCTTAAGCGCGGAGTAGGCATCCGAAACCAATACTGCTGCATAAGAAGAGTGTTCATACCAAGTTGTTTGAAACATGCAAACAATTCTAGGGTCCAGTTCCCCACATGAGCAGTTTGCTGTCTACTGAGCCCAAATATTTAACTGGGTAGCACTCATTCTCCCGTGGCGTGATGGTCAGCATGCCTGCCTGTTAATCTAGAGGTTCGTGATTCGAGTACCAACAGAGGGAAAAAGCGTTTTTCCACGGGTATCACCTTTCGCGAGAAATTGACAAGTCCTCCGTTAGTAAATTCATTGCCATGAAAAACGCTTTCTCAATTAGCTGTTCGGAAGCGGGGAGAAAATTGTAGGTCCCCTCCATTCGGTCACAAGGCATGGTTGTGAGAAATGCGCTAGGCCCTGGGGCTCCTCGTTCTGTTGCGCCACCATATTTTTATTTGTTTATTTATAGCATCTCATTTCAAGGTAATTTATTTTTATCGAATACAAAAAACTTCCTTAAAATAAATAAATTATGAAGTTGTTCCTACAAATGGTAAGTTTGAACAATTTCGTTTTATTTGCACTTGCAAGATCTCACGTTATTATTTCAATTTATTTTATGTGTTTTTATCCTCGAGCCCAAAAGCTCAAGAGATTTAAATGAAAGGAAAAAGACCGAACTCAAAAGAAAACAAACAGCATGACCACAGAACGTTTAAGGAAACTGAGAGATGCCACGATAGGAATGAGACTCGAAGGTTTTACTAAAAGATTAGAAGATCATGCCAATGACGAATCTCACAGTGATAACATCGCAGTCGCTACTGAGGATCTGAAAAGGCAACTTCTGTAGACTGCTTAACGGCGATGAAGAAACACATTCTACTTGGATTTGGCGTCAACTCAGAGGTTGTACATACGTCAAGAGGTAGTACAGGTCTTCGATTGGAAACCTAAGATTTGCTATAGACACCGAAAAAAGCATTAGTGTGGATATCAAAAGAAGATCTTGCCAGTCGCTTCTTCTTTGGATTTAAAAGGAAATTTTGAAATAAAATCCTCACAAGAAAAGTGAATTTTAGCATTTTATATTAACATCCCAATCCAGATATATTGCGCTGGCGGCGCGGAGGCATGAACCTTATTTAAAGTGGAGGACAGTCGACTAATGCCACTTTCCATTGGACGAAAAGAACCGTCAAGGAGCGTCCAGGAGCATTCTCAAACCGTTCCATTGGTGCAAAAAGATCGCTTCTCATGATTCTGAGGAGTGACAACCGCTTCTCGATTTGAAGTGAGAATCAACTCAGAAGCACTAACACATGTTACTCAAATGTCAAAAAGAAAAGTTTCTTCAAGGAATATTTTTTAAGAGCCATAGGTGTTTCACTCACACAAAGGAAATTACGTTAAACTGAATAGAAACAATTTTGGGTGTTCCATTGGTTTTTAAAATGAGTGCTTCCCCGAGTGAAACCAATGGAAAACGACATAAGAGTACGAAAAATGTTTAGTGGGCCCCATGTTCATCCCGAACTGTAAAGCTCATCTAAGTAAGCAAGTAAGTATTTTGATATGTG
Source organism: Melanostoma scalare (assembly GCA_949752695.1). Lineage (NCBI taxonomy): Eukaryota > Metazoa > Arthropoda > Insecta > Diptera > Syrphidae > Melanostoma > Melanostoma scalare. Next base: position 21,745,538 of record OX456986.1, read on the forward strand.
TACTTATGCCATAATCCATAAATCAGGGCCCGAATTACGGTATCAGTGATCGGGTGATTTAGAACTATTTTTCTTTTAGTGTTCACTGCATATTACACAACATTAGTCTGCTGTTCATTTTTCGACTTCAATTCGTTCAAATACTGATGAAAGAATGCCAAATTGTGGTACTAAACTGCTCGAAAACGTGAGAAGTAATTGCAAAAACATATAATTCAGTCACGTATTACTCGATCACGAGTGCGATAACTCGACCGCAGATCTGTCTTACTGTGCAGGTTATCTGTATTGCATCTACTATTGTACACAGCCAGCATTAGATAATTAAGCTGAAATATGCGATTTACTTAGGTGCTACACTAAGGACCATTCTAGGTTCTCTGAAAACATTCATATCTTTTCCTTACCTCTCCTCAGGAAAATTATTCCCAAAAATATTAAAGCAATCAAGAAGAAAATTCTGCTTTCAATAAAATTTTATTTCAAGGCTGTTGGTTTTAGAGTGGACATGTAACTAAGACACTGCTTACATAAATCAAAGTGAAATCAACAACCAATCGAATATAATTGAATAGAATGGGACCCAAAACTGAATCCTCGGTTACACCACTGAAAACCTCAAGCAAAAAATGGCACATTTCTAAAACTAGCTAAAAAACTCAAGGCATTAGCATTATTTTTAAATCAAAGTGCTAACATTGAAGTCACTCAATAAATAAGTTCCTTTGTGTATATTTTTAAAAATCTATGAAACATTCTCGTAGACGCTCTGCACAGAGTTTATGATTCATATTCTGGCAGTTAAATGACTCATCCTCTTGCTTAATCATAAACTACTTTTACATTCACCCTATATACTATCCCCAACTTCTTGTTGTACTATGTCTTTAAATCCAAAAAGAAGCACACGACCCCAAAAGTCAACGGCTCCTTATTTCCTTAACAGCCACAGTCAGGTCTGTTGCTTATTGCAGAACTAGCCGTCATCGTCTTCGTCGTCGTCGCCGTCGTCGCAGTCATAGCTCCCAGTGCTGTTATAATAATAATTTTGTTACGAGGAAGCACTTGTTGCACCCATGGTGTCTTGATATTGGTTGTATGGTGCTAAGGGTAGTTGCTGCTTGGTAGAAGCGATTCGGGCAGTTTATGGCTTTCGTCTGTTGGCCTTGTCTTTGCCTTAAGGGAGTCTGGCACATCTTATCTCGTGTGCATGTGTGTATACTGTATATGCATATAACCTTGTGTCGTTTCGCATATAAATAAATTGAATTGATACACTCTTTAGAGATTTTCTATGTGCGACTATATTATTTGCCTTGTGGTGCTTTGAAGAAGAAACGTTTTTTTTTTGCCTCTCTTTTTTTTGTACTTCATTCAAAAGCTTTTGAATGGGCTTATAATGAATGTTATATTTTTTCTTTCTTCTCCTAAATGTCTCATATTTCATTGATGTTTTGATTTACATACCTACACCATTCGCAGGGCAGTGAGTTTCTTTGTACCTACATTGACAACAACTGACTGCCTCAGATGATGTGAGGATCCAAGGCATTGTGTTTTGTGTCCTTGTTTGACAAATGTATTAATTTTTTCCCCCTCAAGAGCCAAATTTATTCGTTTGCTGTTAGCATCGAGCACACTTTTCTCATATTGTCTATTTTATTCATATTCCTTTTGTGTTCCTTGTATAAAAAACAAACTTTATTGGACGTATTGTGTATGTTTCCTTATTTTTATTGCATGAACTTTTAATAGGTCACTCCATTTGTTGTTTTGTTTTGTCAAAAAGTTTGGAGAAATATCAGGTTTTATGAATTTCTTAAATGTGTTTCAATTAGGGCTTCAGAGTTATGAGATGTAAAGCACAATACAGTAAATCATAAAAGAGGTCCTTTAATTCCGGGAAACAAGAAGCACAGAAGATAAAGTGAGAAAGAGGATGAAGGAAGGACACATTGACACATATTTTTATAATATTTATGTTTATGAGGATACGTGTCCTTAAAAGATGACAAGAAATATTTTCTGCAAGATTGGCAATCCGATCGTAAGGACTCCGGATTTCTATAACTTTTCACCTGTCTTAAATGAATCCTTCATTAAACCAAACGAGCACTGGGTCGACCAAGAAAATTCGTATTCAATTTAAATTAACAAACTTCTGTGACAGAAAATTAGTTAAATTTCTTGATTCGAATTTACCTGTGTAAGTACCTATTTCGAATTAAACTCGAGCAATTTCTGCTGGTTTTAACAGAAAAGCCCATTTAAACCATTGTTAAGGAAGTCAGTCAGGTAAATCGGTCATTACATTTCATTTCATTCTGTTCACTCCATCTCTGGTCCATCAACTCTCTTCATTCAAATTGCAGCTTAACAAATAACAAATTGCCCCACCCCATATTCTACTCTCTGACTCATCTTGATTACCCAGATACAAGCTCCAACACAACCGAAATTGATAAAGCAAACATCTCAGGTAAGTAATTGACAATCGAAAATCACTTTAAAAGCCAAATTAACTCAGACAAAGATTAGCAGACGATTTACTTTGGATTTATTTTTAGTCATCGGTATAAATCGGTTCCTCATTCTCCCATGGGAAAGCATCTATCCTTTTACTTATAGCCAATCTACCCCCTCAAGTGCTTTGCTATAGAGTAAAGCTTGAACAAGTAAAGTTGTTCTGCCAAAAATGTTTTGTATGACCAAGTGAACGACACACAATTGAACCAGAATATAGGCGTTCGACCGACCGAATTGTATAAGAAAATCGACAGAGGTGACAACGAGATATAGATAAAATGCTGATTGCATCTCAATCAATATCGAAGAGGTTTCTCTATCTGTCTTCTCTTTACTTACTTCGTGTATATACGAGTATGTTGCGCCCAAGCCAAAGCGTTGGCATCAGATGTTGTCACGTGGTGAGTGGACGACACGAGGGAAGGGAGGTACTTTAATTCAAAATTACATGCCTCTTCTCGATATAAACAATTTCATGAGACTGAAACAAAGCAAGATATAGAAATAGATATGCAGTCTATATGAATGTGTGTCTACTTTGTTGTAGGGTATGTCTAAGTATGTTCATGGCGATGTGTTTTCGGGGGTGTTTTGTCGAGAAATTGGAAGCCACTGCGATATAGCCATCGCGTTTCCAGGCTCCAGAGCCAAGGACTTGGTAAACAATACTGACTGATTGAAGGAGCCAACTGTAATTTACCCAAATTGCAATATCTTCAGGTGCGGGAGTGCTGCCAAGAACATTGTCAAGATGTTAACGAAAGGAGCATTTGCAATAAAGAAAATTTTTAGCCGATACTTTATTCAAGTCTTGGGTTATTTATTTTGCACATAACAACTGCCGATACTTCAGAAGTAAGTGCAGTCTGAGGCTAAGACACTTTGGATGGAGTAATGATGGAAATATGCAAAATTTGCACTTTGCGTTACATGGAGTAAAGAAGAGAAGTGTTTTAAGGAGTTAAACATTTTAATGTTTTTATTTTTAAACAAAACAGTATTTCTTGGTGTACGAATAACGCATCAACTGCTGCAGCTCTACTGGATAATCATAAGGGAGAGGTTTGAGCTGCTGTTTAACAATTTGTTCCACTGTCATTTGATTCATTTTTTACCTCCTAGGAGACCAGGGAAGAATTGGTCATATTGGAGTTGTGTATCACACTGTTTTGAGTCCAGTAAACAGCACTGTTTTCTTCACACACTTTGAATTTTTCAATTCTCCATCTCCATCTCCATCTCCATCTCCATCTCCATCTCCATCTCCATCTCCATCTCCATCTCCATCTCCATCTCCATCTCCATCTCCATCTCCATCTCCATCTCCATCTCCATCTCCATCTCCATCTCCATCTCCATCTCCATCTCCATCTCCATCTCCATCTCCATCTCCATCTCCATCTCCATCTCCATAGATAGCTCTATTTTTTTGGAATCCAATGTGGGTTAGAGAATTTTTCCTTGTCAGTTCGGGCAACGCTGACATGCCTAAAACGTTGGTACTATCCATTTTTGAGCTGCTTAAGTTTTTCAAACTGTCAATAATCGGGATGTGAGCGAATTTGGATTCGAGAGATTCGAGTTACTTGCCAGTCTATCCTCCAGTTTTATAAAAAACGTGGATTGGAGGTGATATTTAAATGCAAGATAAAAATGCCTTTGATTTGACATGACACTTTTAAGTTGTTCTCTCCGACAACAACTCGTAAATTATTTAGGTTTTTTTTTGCGCAGAACCTGATATGTGTTCAAATTACACTTAAAAACAATTCAAGTCTTTCCATTTCGCCTGCAAAAGCAATCCGTTATTCCGACTCCATTTCACATTGTTTGCATCAGTACCTCCTGCCTAATAAAATAATGAAAAATTAATTGCTTCCAACCATTTTGCTAATGAACCAACGAACAACCTTTAATCGTTGCTCGTGCCAGCTTTCATACAAAAAAATACGCAAGTCACCACACCTACTTACTGAAAAGAGCTTCCTGTTCGCATTCGTCATCTGCCTTCGCTGTCATGCAATCAGAATTCAAAGCATCCATCAAGAAATTCCAAAAGACAATATCAAATTAGATGTAGCAAGGTATTATACCTATCTCAGGGCCAAAATGACAGCCTCACTTTATAAACCGCAAATGAAAGCCGACACCACCTTCTTTGCCTTCGTATAGTCAGCGGCGTCGTCATCGTTGTTGTGCAAAATACAGTTTGGGTAACAAGGATAATGCGGCTGCTGCATTTATCTATTTAGATGGCATTCATCATTTGCGCCACCTTGCTTAAGTGTCTCAAATTCAATTCTCCAACGTGCCAACAATGTTTTCTAGATCACCCCTCTTCAGCCCTTCTTGCTCATAGGTTATCCCCCCACCATCATCTATTCTCTACTTAACATTCAAACTCAGGTTTTCTGTCTTGAAGAGGCATCATCATCTGAGTGTAGATGCACCAAGGAACACAGTCTGGCACTATTTCATAAAGTTTAAGCTAAATGCTTTTAGATGTAATAAGTCCTCCATATACACCGGTATAGCTGCTGAAGTGGTTGCGCTTCCTAGACATGAGAGCTTCAGTTCTAAACGCATCGGTAAAGTGTGTTTCTGCTAATTTAATCTGATGGAATATTATACGTACAGCTATAGATAGAGTGTAGGTATAAGAGCTGCCTATGAGGGAGGAAAAGCCGAGGCTATGTGTAACTACCATAGGTAAACTAAACAGCATCTAATTTGATATTGGTAGTGTGACACCTCGTTGGAAGGGATGCATTTTAAATGCAGTGCATGTGTGAATTTGGTGTTGTGTGTGCGGCTTGGCAGAACATCTCCAACTGATAGGTGTTTGGGAGTCAACATCAACTAATTGTGTTTAGAATATTAAATAAGGTGTTTCGGTGTTAAATTGGGGAATGGAATTTCAACCTGAAAGCTGAAACAAGGTCGATGGCAGAGAATCATAGGCAATCGAAAGTGTTGTTTTCTAAGTTTTCTCAACCACAAAGGATGACTGGAACAAACAACAAAAGCTTTTTTATTAATATTTTGATCACAGCAGCGAAGTATTCAAACATCAAACTATCAAAAATGTGACAGAATATCAGAAGTTTTTTTGAAACAAAATTTAAAGTCGTGTTAAGAACTGTGTTTTCCAATAGAAAGTACAAAAAAAAGTCAAATAAAATTAAGAGGTGGTAAGTTGGCTTTAATTTTACTTTATTTTGATAGGGAAAGTCTTTCATTTACTTATTTTTATTCCTTCATTTATTTGAAAAATTTATTACAATTTGCTGTCGATTTCAATTGTGAAGTCGTTTTATTAATTTTTTTTTGTAACTACAGTTAATTACATATAAGAACTGTCACCTTTAGTCTTTCCAGTGATGTTAAATTGACGGAAGTTTTTCTTTGTCGGGGGGCCAAACGTATTCTATGATATTTCTTGTTGTTTCATTGTTTGTTTGTTCGTTTAATCGTTTTAATTCTACATACATACATATGTAGATTGGGTACGGCAGGAGCCAATTGGATCTCTAAATCTTCAGGCGGATTTATACAATAGCTTCTCAAGGGATCAGCTAAGATCATTTTTCTGCCTTTTTTAAAACCCACTTTAAGGTTGTAGCTTAATAAATTTAATGCGTAACAATCTAGCCGGTGTGCTGAGTGAAGTGGCTTCTTGAAGATTGTTACAATCGGTTTCTTGTCCGAATCAACTGCCAAAAGTCCTTTCCAAATGTTGATGAAATTTTTTTGGAAATCTAAGCTCCATGGTCATTGCTTTCTTTACAAGTTTAGAGTATCGTTGTTGACACTCTGATAACGATTTCGATACATAAGCAATAAGCTGATCGCTTTGAAATTATACGTAGTATAGTTTTAACACAGGGGGTTTGGCAATAAACATCTTCATTCTTTCAAACGCGATTTCTTGTGAGATGTCCCATAGCCACCGCGTTGTTTTTGACAGCAATGATTGCAAAGACGCTGTAATAGACAAACAAATTTTAATCTATTTTTTTATGTATGTAAATTAAGTAATAATGCGCTACAATTCCTTGCCCCTTGTAGCCCCAAGGTTGGTTAAGGTCTAAAAATTGCAGAAGTTTTTCCCGGATCGGCTGACATGCCATTTTGACCATTAATGTGACCGAGAAACTTTACTTCTTTTTGTTTGAACGCTTATGTTGCTTTGTTCAGTACCAGTCCACATTCTTTCAAAATTGTTAACACCTCCTCTATTACTTTTTAAAGATCCTGTGTGGTTGTATCGTATATTAGAATGTCGTCAACTGATATTTCAAAAATTGAATGAGTTTAAGCATCAATTTTGTTTTGAAAGCCTTCTGGCGCTGAGGCAACGCCCAGTGGAATTCATTTGCAGCTATATCGCCACAATGTTAAAATCTTCTTTGTTGGATTTGGAAGTTGCACTTGCCAAACCCCTTTTTCGCCGTCTAGAATAGTTGAGTCGCCCCTGTCAGTTGAGCTGCAATTTCTTCCATTGAATGCATGGGATGATGTTGACGAAAAATATTTTTATTTACTGTGGTGGGGTCCAGACAAATATGAATTTTATTATCTCTGCGCACGACCGCCATGGATGACAATGCTGGAGTAGGTTCTTGAGTCCGAATGGTTTAACACCCAGTTGAACCATTCTGTCTAGTTTTTTTTTAACTTGATATCTTATTTTGTAAAGAATTCGACTTGGAGCACTAATTGTAAACTGTGGATAAATAACTATATGTATGTCATAGATATAGTCTTTTATGCAGCCAAGACCTTCGTGCCCATCGTTTTCTATGTTCGTTTTATTGATTCCACTGACAAAACCAGGCTTTTCACACGAATTTGCTCCAAGTATAGGTGGAATATTTGGTTGTATGCTGTGTTACTATGTTAGCTATGTTTTTCTTTTTTCTCCACACTTACGACAGAAAAATGAGCCATCCAATATTTGTGCTGCATGCTTGTTCGGCTAATTAGCATCTTCGGAGAGTAATTTTATACGAAGCTCATCTCTGCGAGTCCCTAGTATTACCTTGCCAATGAAAATTCTTTTGAGGAGAGTCTGAAAAGCACAGTATTGTGTTTGAAGACGAGGCCTGGCTAATAGTTCATCGATGGCCCCATTTTCAAGTTGTTCTATTTTATGGAATTTATAACGCTCAAAGGCTAGAAAATAAAAAATAAAGCTTGAACAATTACTTAAGGGCGTCGAGAGTCAGTTCTCGATTAAAATAAATGATTAGGGTGGCGCAACAGAGCGAGGAGCCTCCAGACCCTAGCGCATTAATCACAACAATTCCTTGTGGAGGAATGGAGGGGACCTACAATTTTCCGCCGTTTCCGAAAGGCTAATCGAGAAGGCGCTTTTCATGGCAATGAGTCTACTAGCCAATTACTCGCGAAAGGCGATACCCATGGAAAAACATTTTTGCCTGTGTTGGGATTCGAACCACAAACCTCTGGGTAAACAGGCTGACAGGATAACTATGACGCCATGGGTACCAAGTCAGCTCTCGATTGTCTTGGGATAATGGCATATAGAAGGTGTTGTAAGCCTGTATTGCTGAGTAGCCGATCGCCGACATAAATGCAGCCACTTGGATGGTGTTTGGCTTGTTGACCATACTTGTAGCAATATCGAAACATTAGTTCTGCGGTTTCCAGAGTTTCCACCCTCTGGTCATATCCTTATAATGCTTTTTGACGGCCGTAGGAAGTTACATTTTTCGCTTTCGGCCATAATTGAGTGTAACTTGGTTGTGCCGTTAAATAAAACAGAACGTTTAACTTTACAAATTCTGTGTAGATATAGAATATAGAATATAGATACATGTATGTCCTAAACTGTGTAGTCAACTTAACAGAGTTTTTGGTGACGGTGTCGTCTTTCGCTTGATGAAACTTAATCAGATTTTTCTACTTCGTGGCCAACACAATTTTTTGTCTCCATTTTTCAATTACATATGTGTTTTATAAATACGCCACATGCGAGCATAAAACTGGCAATTCATAGTTTCAATATTCGTTCAGCATTTGGTTCCATGAAACAGTGTCACAAGGTGCATATATCAGGCTAATGTTGTCAGTTTAGCCCTGGTACGGTTTCTTATGAGATGCTCATTAAACGGATTTAATCTGATAGTCTCATCCCTAGTTCAACCTCTAACGACAAACCAACAGTCGCACACAAAAATAAACGATATTTCTGTTGTCAGTAGAATTTGCTCAAGTAATACTTTTTTACTTAGTAAATATCACAGTTTTTTATCTTATTGTATTCACCCTATTCCATCGCCTTTTTGGACGAAGGAATACGAATACGAAGGCTGCTTTGCAGCAGTTTAGGGTTTCCGTTGATTCTCTGGTTGCACGTAGTCGTTTAAGAGATCCGTTACACGTGTATGTCTGGGCAGTTGTTGTTCATTTTTCGTTCGCAGAGTCTTTATTGTTATCCAAGCCAGTTGGTTGCTTCGTAACTGTGAAATTTTACCTTATCCGTCACCATCTCTATTTCAATATCTTGGCCTAGTCTTGCAAGATCCTTAAAAGCCTTTAAACCAAATACGTCAGAGTAGCTCAATCATGATTTCTACTTTTGGCTACTGAGGTTCACCAATGGTTCTGTAGGTCGAATTCATGAGCAGCGACATTCGCCGTAAGCTCTAGCAGACCACTGAGATTCGAGCTTTGCTTTTTGTTCAACACTCGCACTTATTAGTTTTGGAAAGTCACTGAGTAAATATAGCGGCCTTCCGACAAAGTGACGCAAGCAAAAAAGATTCACACCAGTACCTGATCCTTTAACTTCTGTATATCTACATTCTTTTTATAGTGTGTACTGTCAGTGTGGTGTAAGACTCTTCACACTCTGTTCTCTTGATCCCATGGTTACAGAAATATTCAATTTAATAAAAATCAAGTTATTCATTTACCACCAGGCTGACTTTTCAAGTGTTGAACACTAAAGTGCATTATCCAGAGGCCGATGTTGGTCAAACAATTGTTAGGAGTTGTCCAATACTTCAAAAACAGACACCAACCCTTAACCTCACACATTTTTTATGATAGATGTCCTTGGTTAGAAGAACAATTTCACTTGAAAACGCAGCGATAGCCACAACAATGAACATTTTACCTTTCAGATAAAGCCGAGTAAGTGTCTTCTTGTAATAAATCTGCAGTTGATATGATAAAATTTATCTTACTTATCCCATTGGGTGTACCTCCTAACATAACTGACATTTCGATTCTCTCTCACCCAAGAGGCATTATTTGTGGAAGAAATATTATTCTTCGAACGTTTGGCAACAATACAACCGTGTGGTATAGAGATACGAGTATAAATAACAGATGGCACTTTCTTGTCATCCAAATTATGTGCACTCAAGTGTAAACTAATTTCTTATTGCAATTGCAGCATCAGACCACTTTTACCAAGCTTATCACAACTATTGCACTTCCACTTCCATTTCCACTTCCGAATCCCGAACTTCTGCATCTGAAATCCAAGAGAAGAATCTCCATCAACATAAGAGTCTTCTTCCTTATATAAGTCACAATGGGGTTGCAATGGACGTCAGCTAGGGACAGCCACTTATTAAGCAAGCAACCAGTATACAGCACACTGTCATGCTACGAAGATTCTTTATTCTTCAATTGCGGAGGGGTATTTTGTTGCACTCATAAACGAGTAAAAGGATATAAGTTGAATGCAATTGAGATACCAAAGCAACAAACGGATATAATAGCAATAATTAATGGTTGCGGACAATGGGCCATATGACAGAGGATCGTTATAGCAATTTCCTTGCCAGTATCCTTCTCTCTAAGAAATTACTGTAAGATATAGCTCATTGTCGCATTCATACCATTCAACCAAACCCCACATGCTTTCATATTATGCGCATCCGGTTGGATGTGACAGCTTTCTTTGTATTTGATGGCTCGATTCCCAATTGTGAGATGCTATAATTGCACTGCACACATATTGTGATATCCAATTAAAATGCAGTTAGACCGATTCGCCTTCGCAGTTAATTAATATACGTTTAATTATGTCGTCGGCATGATGTTTTGTCAACCTACTTATATCGTACACGTACACACCTACCTTCTACTACTGTTTGTCCCTTGTTCACTTCTTAAATGATTTGAGAAACGTTGTAAATTGTAGTAAATTCGTTCGAAAGGATCTGTAATTTAAAGTTAATTACTTACTCAAGGTGTATGTAGGTAGGGTAGGTACCTACTACCACCACTCATGGGAGTGAATCCTTATAAAGTAATGAAATGAATGCAGTGGCAGTGTAAGCGCGTGCATCTTCAATAACAAAATTGACGATGCACATTAATAGCAATCCATATTGCTTGGCAGTGAAGGTGATAAACGAAGAGAAGAGTCTTCCGTAGGGAAGAAAAGGAAGATTCTCCAATTTATTGCATAGAGAAGTAATTTCCCTTTGCAGTAGTAGTCTTATTTGACATGTTGATGTACACACCACTATGGAAGTTACTAGAAATGTAAGTAGCTATTAAAAATATTTGAAATTCCATTTTCATCATTTGATTGCTTAGCTAAATAGAGTAGGTTGTAAGCTTCAGAGCAGTGCGTTTGCTTGGTGAAGATGCTTTGTTTCTGTTGTTAGGTAATTATCCTGATATTGAAAAGAAATTTTCAAAAACAATTTCAATTTATAAGATAAGTTCGTCAAGATCCCAGTACCCATGTTCGGCAAATATTGACTTGATAAGATCTGTTATGAATTGGTAAGCTCGATTAGTAATGTCGAAGATAAAAAGGAAAAGGCAATGAGAGAAAAAATAAAAAAAACTCCTTTAAAAGATATCACCTAAAGACGGCATGTGTTACAGTTGGAAATGTCAAAGATGGCGTAACAGATAGGTGTAAGGAAGGTTAAGTGATTGAGCTTTGATCTCTTCAAGAGTGACATGATCATAGTGAGAAGAGTATGCAACGCGAACAAGTACTGCGGATGCGCACCAAAGCTCCTAATCGATGAGTTTTCGAATGCATATTAGGAGGAAATTCTCAAACGGGGATATCTTTTCGGTAGCATATGGCGTGATAAGTTTAGTTTTGAAAAGGGTGGCCTCATTCGAGCACCCACCTTTATGTATACGCATTGTCTATGCAAAACGCTTTTACGTACTTTACAGAAGGTTATGAATGGAACGATATGAACTTGTACTTTAACCTGTAAGCCAAAGTAGTTGATCATAGCCAGAAGTACTTGGCAAATCCTAATGCAATACGACCTTAATTCATCCCTAAAGACGGTAAGCCCTCTCGCACACTGAACCAAAATAATTCAAACCAATAAGCCTATCCTTCTTTCTACTCAAGACTCTAGAAAGACTTATAGAAACGCATATCCGAACAAAAAAGAACAACAATGTGATCTCTACAGCCCAACATGCGTATATAAAGAGGGCAAATCAGTTGAGACTGCACTTCTTGAACGTAGTCGGAACCATTGAACAGTCAATCCAGTATAAAGAATACACGTTGGCTGTATTCCTTGATATAGAAGGGGCCTTCAGCAACGTTGAATACAATGCCACTCGCCTGGCATTAAGCTCCATAAATATCGAGCCCAACAAGAATAGTAAAAACAGAAAGTCAAAACTTGTAGAGGTATCCCCACTACTCATCATTAGAGAAGGCGCCAAACCTTAAGACCCTGACCAAAATCCAAAGACTTGCATGCTTGGCTCAACCAGTGCCATGAGAACGACACCAGTTGCAGCTCTGGAAATCTTCCTGTCACTAGCCCACTAGATCTTTTTCAGGCATATCAGGCCATGAACAATACAGATATAGACATTCAAACAGACTACACTCCCCCGCATATTGATTTCAATCCAGTGGCCCTTACAGTCTTTCCGACAAGAGAAAGCTGGTTGGAAAACAGGATTATAGATGAAAATCACATTTCCGTCTTCACATTCACAGATGGTTCCAAAACGGACAAAGGAGTAAGGTCAGGTATCTTCTCAGATTACCCAACAATTAATAGATCAATAAAGCTTCCCGACTTCTGCAGTCTCTTGCAAGCAGAAGTACTTGCAGTGTGTGAAGCCGCAAAACACTTGGCTACTCAAAACTTGGTCAACAAAAGTATTTACGTCTTCATAGACAGTCAGGCCATTAAAGCTATCTCATCCATTATCACTAAATCCAGATTAGTAGAAAGGTGGTGCAGTAATCTTAGACTACTCAGCTCAAAAAACACCGTAACTTTACCCTGGGTTCCAGGACATCGTAATAGATATAGTCGGTAATGAGATGGCGGATAAGCTGGCTAAAATCGGGTCAGCACTCGAATCCAGGGAAACGAAAACCTCAGTTCTAAAGCCACTAGAACAGGCAAAAAACAGAATCAAACATAATTTTCTGAAAACCGCCAATGACAGGAGGTTATCTTCTGAAACATGCCGAGTTTCCAGAAACCTTTGGCCAGATATTTCCAAGAAAAGAAAAAAATTTCTACTCCAGCTAAGCAGATCTCGGCTCTCTCTGTCGATTGGCATTCTCACGGGCCACAACTCGTTGGGTACCCACATGACTTTACAGGTCGGTAAATGCAACACTCACTTCGGGAAGATTTACAGGCTTCAGAAATAATCGATATAAGTATATTGACCAGTTGCAAGTCGATAAAACGAATATTTTTGTTTAAAAATGGCGTGAGTAAATTTCGTCTTCGAGGTTAGAATCGAAGAGCTTCCGGGTTGGAGCATTGTTGTTCATTCGTTCTACATAACCCAGCCATCTAGGTCGTTGAGCATTGACTCTTCTGACTCGATCAATGTCACTGTACAGCCCTTAGGGTTCTGGTTTAAATCTTCGTCTTCATTCCCCGTTTATGCGAATCAAAGATCAAAAGTATATAATTTTCTTTCGAAACATCCTTAAATGTTCTCATCCACTAATTTCAACGACCATGTCTCTATACTATTTATAGAGGCCGCGATGTGATGAAGGTCTTACAAAGTGACACCATATTCGATCTAAAAATCGTTATCCTGATTCATAGCAGGTATCATTTCGACAAAGTCCTTAACTACCTCAGGTGATTTTTTGTCCAAGACATTGATGTTGGGTGTTCATCTGTTCATCTTCGCACTTAGCCTTAACTTCGTCTTGCCCTCATTTACCATCAAACCCGAAGTTCTTGGCTTCCATTTCAAGGCTTACAAAGGCAGCACTGACATCATGCTGTGTTCTTTCGATTAAGTCAATATTCTCATCATATTCAAGCAGTTGGACAGCCTTTTAAAAAATCTTGTGTTTTTTAGCAGAGTTTACACAAAAATGATGTTACAAAAGTTGCAGCCCATTGTCTTCTCTAAATCCTTTCTCCACATCAAATGCATACGTGATAGAAGTACTTTCGATGGTATTTATTGTTCTCAGTGAAGTTGCCAATTCCTAACGATAAGCGATTGCCCTTTTAAAGGGTTTTGAATATTCCTGGGTTTCCAACCCTAAACTGCCACGTAATTGTCCTATGCTCTAACTATTAAAGTGTAACAGAGTTAATACTTAATAGTTTTCTGCTTTTGTAAAGGATTCCTCTACACGCAGAAGTTGTAGATATCTGATGTGATCCAATAATTTCCACAAAGCGACTGTCGATATGCAACTAGTGCAATGTGTGATTGCGTGTGTATAAATTTACACTCCATTTTCTTTCAACATGCAAAGGCAATAAGCGAAGGCAATAGGCATGAAAAGGTACTGTTGTACATATCATAAACCATGATTAACCGCATTTTGCATGCTTAAAGGCCCACCGCACTGCTGCCGCTAGTGATTTGTGACACCAACACGCTAAGTTTGTTTGATTATAATGCGAACGCATACATTACTAGGCCTGAACAAGAATTAAAGGAGCAAGAGCCGGAGTGGAACATAGTATCACCACAAAGTCACACACTAATCGATTGTAATCAATAAGGTGTTCTTTGGGTTCATTGATGAAATTAATTTGGTTTATCGATGACACAAATTGATTGCCATACGTAGAAAGAGAAACCGCTTACCATATCGCTGTTGTTGGTATAATGAATGGAAGACAATTGTGCTGCTTCGCAGTGTTGTCCTTTACACCAACTCTATCACCGTGTAGCATACTATGCTGATGATGACTTGGCTGCTTGCTTGAGTGGCATAACATTTTACCAATTATCCTTGAAGTTGTTACTAAATAGCTGGGAATTAATTAAATGTTTCCGCATAGCGATGGTTGCGAAGTTGGGTACGTATAGGTATCCTACCATTGCTATTACTACTACTCCTACAATTGGTATGGTTATTGAAACTATGAGGATTATTGATTGGCACCGCGCATAGCTTGGGTCGAAGTGAAACGGGTCTGGCGGATGGCATGGCAAAGTGATATCTGAGTGGATTTTAATCGAACCAAAGGATGTTGGAACTTAATTAGGGAGATTGAAGCGATAGTGCGTTGTATTATTGTTGTAATAGAATTATCTGAACAACGCAACGGTGGTTTTGATCATAATGACTTAGATGGAACACACTTGTGGGAAGTTATGTGGTGACAGTACAATAGTATTGATGCTAAATAATCTAATTTGTTCTTAGAGGTCACTTCCGGTTCGGGCTGTAGATGGGGAAAGTTTTCGTCTGAATTGATATTCGTTCTTTAAAGCGTTTGAGAGGAAAAACGAAAACTGATGGTTGCTTGGTATTTAAAGTGACAGCGAAAATAATATAATTAAAAAGGTCGGTTCAACAGAGCTCGGAGAAACCGGGGCTGTGTCACCTTAATCTCAACGATGGAAGGGAGCTATAAAATCTTCGACGATTCCGAACGGTGATTCATAGCTCTGGTTGAGAAGATGCTTTTCTTTGGCAACTTATTATCGTCATGACAGAAGGATCTTATAACTTGTTATCATATTAATACGTGATGCGGAGACTTATGAAACCCTTTTGCCTGTCGTAAACGTAATGTATTAGTAAATTTTCATACTGTAAGAAAGGTAATGTAACGAGTAAGTGCAAAACCTAATTTTCGTGTTCATGCTCTGCCCTCAAGACAAGTTATATCAAGTATGACATATATTTGTGTAATGTTTTTATTGGTTTGTCTTTTCAGTAAATATAAAATTTACAATTGAGTAACTATTGTACACCAGAAAAACGAAGTACACTTCAGGCTCCGAGAGATTCACAAAGCCTTTGATCGCCCAAGCCTTAGCTAAATGCTTACTTTTATTTTGGGGAAATATTCAACGTGCAAAATGTTTTGGTGCTGTTCAACGTTTTTCGGTGACAATATAAGGCAACGGCAACATCTAACTGATGAGGCTACTGTCAATACTTTATCAAAACGCACTTTTTGGAGTTGAGATCTCTTGATCTCTTGATCTCCTTATTTGTTGATTTTAAGTTTACTTCTTCTAGTGCTTGGCAAAATAGAGCCCGAAGGTTTGATAGAAGCTAAAGACACAGAATTTCGAAATACAAATAAAAGATTAGCCATTTTATTGCTTCGTTATAGGTACAGTTACAAAAGGTTGCTGTTTAAAAAAGCAGACCTACTCGTACTTAGTTAAATTATTTGTATGGACGCGCATTACATGCTCGAAAGGATACACGTAAGCTATCGCACTGTCGAACCACTTAGAAAAGTATCTCATTTCATGCTATTTGTTTGCAGACATCTTTTTGATACGGTCCAGTTAGATCATTCTGTCTGGATGCAGCTATACCATAATTCTACTCCAACGATGCCACCCGCACAAATTTTCAAAATTGAAATTCCATTTTCATGAAACTCCACCTTCTCTATTTGTCGTTTGAGTGCGGCCGCCAATGTATTTTTTCACCCTCATACAGGATGTGTCTTTTCATAAAGCAAACGAAGGGGGCCAAGAGCATCGCAGGAAGGCGATAGTATAGATATAGTTGACTTAGTAATATGCATCCCCCTCTCTATCATGATGATGATGACGATGATGATGATGATGATGATGATGCGGCAACAGCAGACAATGATTTTCACTCAAAGGAAGACGAAAGTAAGAGACGACTACGCGTATACATTTCCGTCAAGCATTTCTATGCCTCGTGGCCTTCCTTCACTTTGATTATAGTCCCTTATGGCAGCGCAGCAACAGCATCCTTTCGTGGAGATACTAAACTCATACACCAGAGCTCAAAGGAAAGAAATGAAAATTACGTAGCTGTAGCGTTTTTTTGTATTTTTTTTTTTAATCCTGCATTCCCCGCTGCCTTGGCCCGCTTTCCAGCAGCTAAGCAATCACAATAGTTGGAACTATAGGAGTTTGCAGTTAACTTGAACTCTGTCTATTCTATGCTGCGACATGCCTACTCCCCACTTCATTCAAGTTCCGCTGCGACAATTGTTTACGAATGCGTTCACGATTAGACCGAGTTCACTTGGGGTCTTTTGTCCATTGTCCCAGATGATGTCATTGCTTCCTTCGACAGATACAATAACAAAAAAAAAAAAAAAAAAATCAGGCGGCTTTGGTGGCGAAATTTTTGTGTAGTCTTCTTGTTCGAGGAGGATGAACAGAAAATTGGTTGTATTTTGTATATTTCTTTTGTGCGAAAACTGAAAGAGGGTTTTTTCTTACAGACTAGAAATTTTGAACAGTCATTGTCTTACAGCTCACCTCCTCCCTTGGTGAGATTCATCAAAAAGATTCATAAGAAAAAAAAATTAAAAAATACAAAAATAAATAAATATTTTGCACAACACAACTTGAGGTTAACGAAGGCCCTCATAGTATGGAACCTCCTCGACAGTTTGACGATATCGTCTCGACGATAGTACTGGTTCCTGATCGGGTTTTTTTTGGTTATGTATCGACGACAAAATGAAGAGGTAGGATCTTTCAAAAGCAATATAGTCTTTCCTCAGAAAGAGCATTAGCACATTCGACTTATGTAAAATGTGTTTAGACGAAGGGGCAGAAGAAGGATAGTTCCACTTAATCTGTGAGTCCCCAATCTAAACACACATAAGGAAAAGAGCTTCAGAGAGTACTACCAACTGGATATTCTACCTCCAACTGAACAGCATCTTAAAGTTTATAGGTATAGGCTTCCAAATGGTTCAATAGGTTCCTCAAATCCAATAACCAAGTCATCAACAATCACCCCCTATCTGAGACTTAATTAATTCTTTTCCCGGTGCATGTATTAGAAACATACCACATCACAAATTCAGTGCGATAACTCAGGACATAATGGAAAAGAACAAAAATACTATCCATGTCATACACTTTGTTTATTTTCATTTTTTTTCTGATTTAAAATTTCCACTAAAAAAGGCTGAAGGCGGCATTTTCTTGTACAATTTGTTGTCATCTGAGGATTCGCTTTGAAATGTCTCACACTATAAAGTTGTGATGATACTCGTAGTGTGACAGGACAGCATGGGATTTGTACTCTTTAAACCGATTCAAGTGAATGCGCATGATGGTTACCCTGAAGAGATTCAGAAACTCTTAAATTTTTGATAAAAAGAGAAACTTGCATTTATAGATTCTAAGCATCTGGTAAGCCTGCAAATTTAAAATTTTCATTTTGTGAATGGAAAGACATATGGTGGTACACTTTAAGTGCGTTCGACTATTGAATTGAAGTTACAGTTTGTCCATCAAGCTCCGAGGTGGACAAACTCGAAGAAATTTAGAAACATATACAACTAGAACTACAACTCGCAATACTACAACTCGCAATGCCTTTCGAGTGTTAAACGCCAACCGCAGTATAGAGTATTTCCTTCAGCTTAAGGGCATTTTTCTTTCACAGTAAATTTTGGACTATTCTCGCTACTTCACCCACGCGTACGCTTACTCATGACTGATGTCGTTATCAAGTAGATTCACTATTTGTCATTTTCTCAGTTGAAAAACACATTTCCATTAAAATAAATGTCTGGAATAGGCATGTCTGGATCAGAAAACAGCAACTCAAGTGTTAGTCTTTTTTGAACGAATACGATGCCCACTACCTTCTAAAACTTTCATCCATACCTCTTGCAGAGATGTAGGATTCCTACTCACTGAAGCTCCATAGTCAGCGAAGAATGGTTGATGCACTTTACTTCAGAGTACTGTACTTTATCTCACAGCAGGAAGTCAAGAACTGTTATAAAGAGCACAGACTCAAAACATGTCATCGGTGTATATATCTAATGTGACCTGAAATGCTTGTCACTGTCACTGCACCTTCATACATATCCTCTATCATCCACGCATATTCCTCTGGAAATCATCGTTGTCTGAGGGCCACGCATATTAGAACACGCGGATGTCGATTGAATGCTTTTTAGCATAACATGCATATCATCGAAGGAATCATGGGTATTCATCGCTGTTTCGTGTATCTTCATTGTGACAGATTAGATTCTACAGTGGGTAGAGCCTGCGCAGCTCTGGAAAATGAGTTGTTGTCTAAATGAAACCAAGTGAGACAGACTATAACCTTCTATTTGATTTGAGATGAGACACGAGAGTCGTGATCCCGATGTAGTATCTCGTCTGGCCTACCACCATGGCATTCTTTTGAATTCTAAAATGCCTAACAAACGTTGTATTGGAAATTTTGATTAAGTTCGGTTCATCTTCTGGTTCTGTAAAGTGCTCTCAAGATGATTGCGCTATTATTAAAGTTGTTTTGACGAGTTTCCTTAATAGCTTGGTTTGCATGAGCAACCGGTGCGTAAATCTCTACCTGCTCCCGATACATACTCCGCTCGTTTTGGTTGCAGGTTGCAGCTGGGCGCACTTCTTGTTAGCTTTTTTCTTGCAGCTTCTGCTTTTCCCCTTCATGATTTGAGGGGCACGGCACTTTGACCATTCCTTGGAATCCGTTTCTTCCCAATTATCACTGCTTTAGCTTCATCATTCCGCCATCTTGTTTCTTTGGCTTGCTGGCAGTGTTCATTTGAAACACCTAGGATCGATTTGGCTCTATCTAAGGAAGTTTGGTGTTGTTGGCAGTACCACATATTTCGTTCTGTGTCGCTGCCTTTACAGCGCACTTTCTTCATAAAAGATGTAATAAAAACTGAAGACTAAGCAAATAAGCAAGTAAAGCTATTATTTGCATACGAACGTTACTTTGCTATTGAGTTAGGTTCATCTTCTGGTTCTGGAAAATGCTCTGAAGATGATTGCCCACTTATCAAAGTTCCAATTACTTGCTCATAATTCTTTCAATTCCAAATGGTCATGCTTTAATAGATAAACATAATCACTTTCTATTGATTTTAAAAATCATCCTTAATCTCGTCTTGAACAACTATCTTTGACTCTTTAAACTATTTCTTCCTGGTATCGCCGGGGAAGTGTTAAGCAGTCTGGCTGTTTTGTAGGAGTTCAGAAACAAAAGCACCGCCTTTTCCAAGGAGACGGTAAGTGATTGAAAAGTAGTTACGCTGCCTTGAAAAAGTGCTTTCCCACTTAGCCTCTCATAATCGGTCAACAATCTGAAGGTCTCTTCCATTAGCTTTGTGGTACCAGTGGCGTGATGGTCAGCTTGTCCGCCTGTTAACCCAGAGATTCGTGGTTCGAATACCAACAGAGGCAAAAATGTTTTTCCACGGGGATCACCTTTCGCGAGGAATTGGCAAGTTCTCCGTTAATAAATTCATTTCCATTAAAAGCGCTTTGTCGAATGATTGCCTATGGTTAAAACAAATTTGTTAGGGTTCCGACCCTGAAACCTGAACTTGGTCACCTTTTGTATACCTACTTCAACATAAATAAACTTCGATGGTTGAATAAAAAATTTAAATAAATAAATAGAGTGGCGCAAAAAAGCTACAGAGACCTTGCAGTCTAACGAATTTCAAGGACTTAGAATTTTACGCCGATTCCGAACTCCTAATCGATGAAGCGCCTTCCATGACAATAAAACTTTCATCGAATGCTTGCCAGTTCCTCGCGAAGGGTGTTACCGGCGAAAAAAATATTTCCTGGATGTGTCTGGGATTCGATCTTCGAACCTTCCATTTAACAGTCGAACATGCTAACCACAGGCTCCACTTCGATGATTACCACTCTCCAAATTTTGAGGAAGGCTTATTTTGCCTCAGATATAGAAAAAGTTATTACCTACTTCGAATTATAACGGAAAACAACCGGCAACCCATTTTCGCCCAAATCGAACAGTTCCAAATTTCTTAATTCATAACTTTTTTTCTTTGAAATTTACTACGTCTGCGCCAGCTCACTTCAGGACGAAGTTTCTCTTTTAGACCAAAAATGTTGCTCTCTTTATTTAACAATACTAACAGGTGCCCCAGTGAGAACATTTTGTTCTGTCAACAAAACCGGTACACACTCGATGTAGCAACATGACTTTTCCATTCTCTATTTAGCATTCGAAAAAGGCTATCGTTTTCCATCGACCAACCCCCTCTTGAGTCAGGTGTAAGAACCCCTCATCCACTCTTAGCAAATCCACAATTCAATTGTAAAAGAGTCCAACATAACAGAGTGTAAGTATGGCAAAGAGAACAAACACAAGACAATATCCATTCCATCCTGCTCCCAGATCCCAACAGAGAACAGAGATATATTTTTCCTATTTTCACTCGCACTGTATGTGTGTGTTTTGCTGAGTCTTATTGTTGGTACCCATGGGTTTGTTATAATATCCTTATGGCAGAGTGAGTGGGTGAGAGTGGGTGGGTGTTTGGTTGGTTCGCCTGATGCTCTGCATAGCTACTATTTCATTTTACTCTTCTATATCCTTGAAAATCTGTATTTTCGTTCTGTTGTAAGTACAAGGTGTTTTGCTTCCGATGAAAGTTTTTAGTACAAAGAGTTCCATCGAGCGGTACGGATGTATAACGGTCTTTTTTCTGAAAAAAAATAAACCAATCGGAAAAAAATCTTTGGTTTTTGTTTACAATAGAAATTTCCACACAAAAATTAAAATAATCTGTAGAAATTGCCCCAGAGATTTTAAGGATAAGAAAAATATTCATCATTCGCGTCGCGATTCGTATTTAAAAAAAAATTTCTTCTTCGGTGATTGAAATAATGATTGAGTAAAAAAGGGATTCGAAATCCTTGTTCTCGTAGTTAGTTCGCTTTGCAAGGAGTGGATAATTCCTCCGAGCAGTGTGTATCTTTTTGTTTAAGTGAAATTAGTGCAAAGTAATCCATTTAGTGCGGTCATTTTTGTCGGAGTGCTGAAGTAATTTATATTTTTATTTTCCCAATAATTCAGCGCGAGTTGTGCAAAAGAATTTCCATTGATGACATTGCCACACCAAGCCAACAATTGACAGCTGAAATTGAATTATCTCATTCGGCAGCAAGCGAACGTAAGAGAGTCCTTGCGGCGACACTTCTTTCGTATAAATTACGAATGTAAATAATTTTTTTTTTCTTCAATTTCAATTGAATACGTGTCCTTGTGGTGTGGTAATTAATATAATAATAAATAAATAAAAATGAAACTTAATTAAAAGAAAATTAAGCCGATATTAAGAGTTTGTTTTGTTTTCGTGGCTTCCTGCTGCCGGTGCGTTGCTTTAGAGATTTAAATGCTTTGTCACATCTGTGGCACTCCGTTCAAGCAAGGATATAATTAACTTCATTAAA
This sequence comes from Melanostoma scalare, assembly GCA_949752695.1. Lineage (NCBI taxonomy): Eukaryota > Metazoa > Arthropoda > Insecta > Diptera > Syrphidae > Melanostoma > Melanostoma scalare. The sequence continues at coordinate 21,767,720 of OX456986.1, forward strand.
TCATCTCTGTAAGTTTATTGCTATTTAAGTATTTTACTTTACACTCAGATTTGTGAATATTTATTTATATTTTTTATCCCCCTTCCGTAATCGTAGAGCAACGAGCGACGTTGCAGCTTAAGCGTGTTTGCACTTTGAACTCAATAAAAATAAAAATAAAATAGTACTAAAGTGTCTAGGATATGCTAGAGAGTAGTCAGTCACCCTCACAGTGTTGTTGCCATTAATGGTCGGTCCTCTATATTTTTGTAAAGAGAAAGAGAGCGACGAGAGTGTTGCTGCTGTTGTTTTAGTACGTAAATTTGTGTGTCCTTTTTATGAACAGAACACGACGAAGATTTGCTCTGGCCACCAGGCATAGCTAACAATACAACCAACTGTTGTGCGGCTAGTTTTTGTTATTGGTGTGTTGCTGCCCCCGGGTGTAAGGATATTGCCGGGTTTTCAGTTTTCACCCCCCTATATGTCCGTCAGTCTCGTTTTATTTTCTCAGCTTGAATTTCTGTGTGCTGATTACTTTTCCATGCTTTTTGTAATAGGATATTGTTGGCTGGGACTTCATACCAAAAGGGGGACAATCCAGTGAAGGGATGACGATACTCGTCGGGGGGGGGGCTTAAAAGTGTTCCGCCGAAGGCCGAAGAGATTGGTACACTTTGGTAATATTTAAAACAGTTGGCGTAAAATGAGTTTAAAAGTTTTGATATTTTGGTTGCTTCTAATAGTCTTTTTGGTTTGAAGAGGGTGGTTGGTGGCAGCGCCGACACCGCCGCCAGTGCCAAGGGGTGTATTTTGATTCTTATTAAAGTGCAAATGAAATTGTTTTGGAATTTCTAAATGAAAACCATTGGGTTAAGGAATTTTATCCTTTGAAGGGCTTACGAGTGGAAGTCTGAAATGAGAAAAGACCAAACCAACAGAAATTTTATATAAATGGACTTTGTGGACTTTGACAAAACACAACAAAAATTTTGTAAGCTTAAAGTGGTCATTCTTGTAAGAGGACGCACTAGTTAAAGAATTTGAATGGAAATAGTAATTTCATGCATGGAGAAATGAAACGTTATTTTAACACTTTTAGACTTCTGGAAGTGGATATTTTGAGTTTTGTGATATTTTGGTAGGTATTTGGATAGGGGTGGTGAAAATGTCACATGATAAATAGAATTTCTGTGTGATGTGTGGGGTATCAGTTGCTTTAGAAGGGCATTGACAAAAGCAAATACCTTGGCTATGGCACATAGTTTAAGTTTATTTACAAACCCATTTCCATTCAGTGGTAGCAGATTTATTTAATAAATGTCACAAGTGCCACACTTGCGGTCAACGGGATGTTTGCCTTTAATTTGACCATCAACTGAAGTCTTTTATAATTTTCCGATGCAAACATAATATTCTTGAGAAAGACATCAAAAGAAAGCTTTCAATGTGAACAAGAAAAATTAATGATGTCTTGCAACATCAATGGACACATATATACTGGTAAAGTTTGCAGATCATAAGCACACCCTTTACACCTACCGCTATCTGGTTCCTCAGATCGGTACCGCTGAGGTAATAAATCTTTCCGGTGTTGTGAACATCCTGCCTGATCTTAATGGGATTACAGCTCTACCACTTCTTAGCTTTGCCCTAGGTTACTGTACATAGATAGCGCATTGTATGTGAATGTTTCCTTAAAAATTAAATGATCTCTGCAAAAACAAGAATTTCGCTTTTGTATGATGCTGTGCTATGTCTTAAATGATCTGACCTTGTGATTTGATTATCTTACCAAATTTGAGTTCTATAAAATTGTTATGATCCTTGACATATCTAGTATCAAGGAGAATCATCGGTTGTTCAGTACTTCGTATACCTACAGTCAAGTATAGAGAAATTACAAGTATTTTGGATTGTTTCGATGCATTTCAAGGACCTAATCAAAGCCACGACGCTATTGATCTTGAATGTGTTTTAGTTCTTTCAAGGGCTTAGCACCTTATACTTTATATAAGATAAATATAATGGCCTCAGTGGAATACCCAATTGATAAAACATTGACAAGAAATAGGGAAAGATTGGATTTTCCTTAACGGTATGTGCGATAACAGCAATATTTTCTTGTTCTTGTTGTGCCTGAGCTTTTTAAAAATTTTAACTCACCATTAATTACAATCCTTGACTTTAGTTTTTGATTAAGCACTGAACTTACTTTGAATTAATCAGGAAGATTATTTGTGTGGAAAAGATCGTGGAAAGTTTTATTTCTTTTCACTTAACTAGCAGCTTCGCAAATATTTGCGAAATAGTAATTTTATATAAAACTATGGCAGAGGGGCCAGTTATAGCGATCAGGAAAACGAATCAGGAAAAAATTTCAAATGGAATAATAACTATGTTTTCGTTACAGTTAAATAACTAATGTTATACCAATCGATGGCAAATCACTCAAAGTATTTTCTGTGCCCAGAAAAGGTGTAATTAATAGAACAAATATTTTCTGTTTAATTTTAATTTTTCTATTTTCCTGATTCAATTTCATCAGGAAAATAGAAAAATACAATTTAAACGCAAAGCATTTGTTCAATTGAACATTTTCTTAACAAAAAAATTCTCTAGGCTATTTACTATCGATTGGTATAACATTTGTTATTCAATTGTAACGAAAACGTAGTGATTTTTTAAATTAAAAATTTTTCCCGATCCGTTTTCGTGATCGCTATAACTGGCAAAATAGATGAAACGTATATTTGTTAAATAGCAAACTATTTGAAAATTATGAAAATATGAAATAGTTGTACGACCACCAGTGGCGTGATTTTTTGCATGTTAAATATTATGCAAGAGGTTGGTGGTTCAAATCCCAACTGGAGCCAAAAATGTTTTTCACGGGTATTTCCTTTCGCGAGAATTTGGCAAGCCCTCCGATATTAAATTTAGTGAATCGCTTTCTCGATAAGCCGTTCAGAATCTGTAAGAAGTGTTGCCAGCTCGTAGAAGTTCGAGTCGCTAGACTCAACATGAAAAGTCGTTAGAAAACCGCTAAAACTTATTCCATCAAAAGCGGACTCAAGATTTTTCAAGAGGTTGAAAGTTGGGGAAAGTAAAAAACATCAAAATTGGGTTTGGTATTTTGAGATCTTTTAAGGAACTCACTAGAACAGCAGCCAGGTTTTTGTCATTTGCTAATTCTCCTAAAGCGAGCTTTAGAAATGCAGACATAATAGCTTTGTTTCTTGCACTGTAATATCGCATAACTATTCCTAGCGTTTTTGGAACTGAGACATCTGTGGATTCATCGATAAGTACACTGTATTTTCGGTCACCTATGTCTCCAACCAATGATTGTGTAAAATATATCGCCGCGCCGATACCTCAGTTAATATTGAAGTACACTTTTCACGATGTAATTGTCAAACACCTTTTTACACAGTTCGCCTAAATAATCAACAGCTGAAATTGAACAATGCTCTGCGATAAGTAAAGAAAGGACATCTTCCGCTCTGCTTGATTTTCTAACTAAAGTTTTTGGGGTAATTTTAAAAAGTAACGTGGCTTGTTTTTTTTTTTAAACTAATTTTTGCTCATGCTTATTAGTTTTCGCATGTTTTTTTAGTATCGCTCAAAATAGCATAAAACTCTGGGACACAAATTTGACATCTTGCTTTAGATGAGTCTCCGAAAACTGGTTTCAGCCATTCAATTCAGATTCTGCCTCCCAAGCATTTCTATATTTTTTATTGTATTGTTTTTTCCTACTAGATAAATCCATGCTTATCATAAGTTTAATTATTTCAATCTAATTTAAAAGAAAGCTAGCCAGATATTATGAAATAATCAATTGGAACTCAGTCGATCGTTATCAAATTGGGCAGTACACAAAACATAATGCTCGGGGACTCCGTTCAAATAAATTAATGTAGAAATTTTTTTTTTTTAATTGGTTTTCTATTTTCAAACGAGGGTCACGGGCGGATCACTAGTGTGCAGCAGTTGAGCGGGAGAGCTGGTGATCCCTTCGAGGTCAGGATGCTCGTTACTAAGAAAGGGAAGAAGAAAAAGAATTTCAAGCTAAAACGCCTTTGTATTGATCACTTTGGTATTATTTTTTTTTTTAGAAATTTAACAAGTTTCATCAACGACAAAATTGGATTTGAAAAAACCCAAATACTATTGGATGGGCCGTACTTATTATTTCCTTAAAAATAAGTTTTCCTCAATACAATGGAATGAACTATGAGAAATAAATAGATCATGCAAAGTTTGATCGAAGTGGTTGGAGCCATTTAAAAAAAGAAGGAATCTAAGGCAGTTAACTCTATTTTAAAGTCATATAATTCGAAAGTACCAGGAAGGACGACAAACAAACGTAATGCCTCGACCTATTCTTCGGCTTTCTCTATCATAGTAGTGAACTTACGATGCTTAGCACCTTTCATAGCATTTAAAAATAAGACTGACTGCATCTACGTATCACTTTCAGTGATACCACGTTTACATCAAATGAAGTAGACCTTTATTTTTGAAGTATTTTTTCAAAATCTGCACTTTTTATTCCGAACCCTTGCGAAATTGCTGATAGCTACTTCACTTTCATTCAATCTACGAACAATTTAATGATTGTCTAATGGAATTGTCTAAATTCACTTACGGTATAGGAGTGTAGGTGGTGCGAAATTACTTAATACCGCATTTTGAGTAATTTGAGCAAAAAAAGGCGTGTAGGCTGGTTGCTGGTATTGGTTCGTTTAACGCCGCATTTTTGAGTAATCTCTCAAAACATTTGACGAAATAAAATGCTTTCTAGTAGCTTTTCACCGCATTTTGAGTAATATGAGTGGTGTAGGCTGCTGTTGATTCGTTTAGCACCGTCACTTTTGATAAGAAAAGCTTTCCTATTGGTCAATCTTACATGAGTTCATTGCTGTAGAAACTCTTCATTTCAATGACAATAGCATCTTTAAATACGAGCGAACGGGCAATGACTTGAGATTGAAAAAATTCTTTTTGGAAAATTGCGTGCAAGCTAAAATTTACTTAAACAGTAAACAGTTTGATATTTACTTCACATAAATTCCATCTACATCGAATTAAAATAAATAAATAGGGCCTAGCGCATTTCTCACAACCATTGGCTTGTGAGGGAATGGAGGGGACCTATAATTTTCTGCCGATTTCGGACGAGTAATCTAGAAAACGCTTTTCATGGCAAAGAATTTGCTATCGGATCACTTGCCAATTCCTCGCGAAAGGCGATGCCCGTAAAAAATACTATTTACCTCGACGTTTTTTTTACCACTATATATTTTAAATGTTCATACATTTTTTTGATTTCGAGGGTAAGGGAAGGGTTAATAAAACACACACATTGATTCATTTTGATGCAAACGTTATTTCGTACAAAGCGGAAAGATTCGCAGCATGTGAAAAAACCAAACGATGTCAAATCGCATGATCTTGGTTACCTATTAAAATACTGAATTGAAAAATCGCCAAAATATGGTGCACAACCCGTTCAATTGCTTCGATACCCTGAAAATCGATAAATTTGGATCATCGACGGCAATTACACTTGCAGCAACAATATTTTTGACTGAGTAAGCATTACGATCATGCAAAGGCCTTGCGACATCAGGACATTAGTAATGTTTCCACTCTCTTCAAATTTCTTCAACCGAGTTAGGGACTCTGAATGGCAAAAAATTAAGTGTGTTGTAATTGAGAGTGGCTACCAAACATACGTTCTCAAAAATTACAACCAATTTTTATTTCATGCACAGTAACTACGCATATTGTTTTCAATTTATTTAAATCGGCTTTCATATTTTCAACAAAAAAAAAAAAAACTTGTAAAGTTATCGCTAAGACTCTTAAATAAAATTACACCAACAAGAAAGAACCATGTCATCAACTTAATGAGAAATTTTGTTCTCAAATAACAACAAAGCAATAATTATAAATCTTTGAAGAAGTTGAAAAGCGGTTTAAGTAGTTCAAAACAAAAAAATAATTTGTTTTACAAAAAAGACGAAAACAAAAACTTTAGTGATTTTAAGTCCCATCACCGACCGACGTAAAGTTTGATGAGCAATCATTAAATTTAGTAATTTGCCTCCAATTCAATATTCAATTAAATCTGACGACTTCTAAGTTAGCCCATATCAATCCTCAGTACACTGAGAAAAATATAAAACAGATTCATATTCAAATCAAACTCAAACACACACGATTTGGCATGGATTGGTTTTGAGTTTAATTTGAATATGAATCTATTAAGTTATGGTTGAATTGATTTGAACTCAATTCTGTTTATATTAACTTCATTTTTTATTTGGAAAAAACTTTTTCTATTTATTCTTATTAAATTCATCCAAAGTTGTGTCAAACAGAAATATGTTTGTATTTTCGCAGTATTTCCATGCTTAAGTCAAAGACTTTTCGGTTCAAATCAAACAACCTCAAAGTCAGCTTTATTAACCACAAATGTAGTTCTTTCAACGATTCATAAGTTTGATTTCATTAAACTCTATTCCATTCAAATAAAAAAATATTTTATTTTTTCTATACATTTATTCTGACGTTCTTTTTATAGAAAAAATTACTATGCTCAACTGTTTTAAAAATAGTGGACAAAATCTTTTACTTAACAATTTCAATAACTTTTTACGGTTTTCTAGAATTCGTTGACATTTATATGAGCATTTTGAGCATATCATAACTGTTAATAACTGCGATGCTCACGTAGGTACCCGATGTTCCTTGAGAATGTGTGCTGTTCATCCAGTTGGAAATCTTGCTGTCTAGCGATATCGTCCTATCATCGATGTTAAACTTAAAAAAAAAAATTAAAAACGGAAAAGTTAAAAGATCGAACTGCCATATCTGAGGTTTCTTCATTTACCTTTTGTTTCTTCCAAATCAAAAGTTTTTCTCGGAGCTCAGCTCTGGGACGCACTTTCGGGACGAGGTCTTTTATGTCCTCTGGACAAAGATATTGAAATCTTTCGAGTGTTATTTCGGTTTCTAGAAAAATTATTTATAGATACATATATATGTACATAGATTTGGAAATTATGTTTTAACGAAGCCTAGGAAACTGTTTTTTTTTTTTTATTAATCGAAACAGAACTTACCACAAAAAGTAGGGAACAATGTAAGAAGATTCCACTCCTTCAACAGATCCCACACTCCCTTGTACTCTGGAAGCACAGCATACAGATCAGGATCAATTATGAAAATATTAGAAATATTGCTTGCGTCTGCAGTAGTAATATTAAAACTCTCATCTAGTTGTAATCCGTCGCCGTCGTCCATTACTTTTATTATTTCACAATTTTGTGAACAAAACAAAACAAATTTAAATTAAAAAACTGGAATCACTGCTCACAAATCACAATTACAATTTTTATCCTTAAACACTCTTAAACACTCCCGATTGCCACAGCGAAATTACTTGAAATAACTTTTGACGACAGCAACGAGATGGTTCGAAAAATTTACCGTTTCTAGTCTTAAGTTTACTTCATTTGAGTTTGTTTCACATATGCTCGAGTTTGAACCTAACATGATCAGTTCACTTGAACTGTTTTCATATTTAAGGTAAACTACTACATGTTCACTTCATGTTAAATGAAGGGTTGTATAGAAAATGGTAGGTATATGTGCCTACACACACACACACACAATACATCGAGTATAGTGGCGAACCGATGTGTATACTTTGCCAACTTGGGGTGAAAAAGGATCGGAATGCTATTCCGCTTCTGTTTTTGTTTGTGATTTCTTTGATGTTTATTAAGTGGATAGTAGGTACTTCTTTCGAGTTTATTTTAAAAAGGTTTAAGTTTGAATGTAACATATTCAGTTCACTTTTATTGTTAGCTTAATTATGCAAACTCTGTCATATTTGAACCTAACTCGTACAAGTTCATACCATGTTTAGTAAATCAGACAATCAAACAGAGTGGTAAAAAATCAAACTCGTTCATTTTCATGCACATGTATAGTGTTTCCGATCTAAAAGTCAAACATAAATGTTTTTCATTTAAACAGGACTTAGTTTAAAATAAGTTTTTTTTGTGTTCAAACTGATTTGAATTAAGATTCAATAAGATTCTATTTCAACATTTTGAACATACAATCAAATAGGCTTCTTTTCAATTTATTCATAGTTCACTTTTCTCAGTGTATCCACAGTGACACTCCAGAAAATTCCCTTTCTTTATTGTAGCATTTAATCCAAGTCAGTAAAAATACACCCTACTTAACATTCATCTTGTGTTTATCCAGAATCTCGCACAACCTCATCAATAGTTTTATCATTTTATTGTGTCACAAAACGAAAGCACAACACTAAATAACAAAACTATTCCAAAAACTAACGTCAACTTAATAGCAACGATAATCGTTGGAGATTATTTCTTCTGGTTACACCACCAATCCCTATACTCTTATCGATTTTATTGAGTCATGGACTCTCCGCATGGTTAAAGCATTACATAAAACTCAGCAAATTAAGAGCATTATTCTGCGATGTGATATAGTAGCTGGTGAACAAAGTACGACCAGCAGAATACGTTCAACTAAATCTGATTTACAGAGACGAAAGTTTATACTGCCATCGACGAAGTTTTACAACATTGTGACGTGAGGAAGGAGTCATTCTTACTTACGTCTGTCATTTTTTTTCTTTTTTTTTTTTATTATTTCTTGCTTTATTTCTTCACCCCCATTTCTTGAATGCCTCACATTAATTGAAACGCAACATAAACTTTTTTTGATTGCCCAAAGAGATTGAAATGACTGTATTAATGGCAATTTAATAAGGAGGAGTGTTCGCGGCAGTAATCGATTCCTATCGGCAAAAACACGCCAAAATGGTAAAAAAAAAAAAATATAAAAAAATATAAAAAAAAAAAACCAGAGAAACTTTTTATGTGACCCAACGTTTGGAACATAGTGCCTGCATATCTTTATTGACGCCCATAATGTGTTTGATTTAGTGCCTGGGCCTTCCATCTGATATTGCTCTGTGTTCAGACTTTAATGGATTCCGGATGAATGGCAATGGAGAACACCAGATAAAACAGAAAGTTATTTTATGGCTTCGTTTAATTAAAATAAGTATTGTTTTGCAAGGACTCGATTTTGTTTTCCTATTTTTAGAGCTATGAAATTTTATCAAACTTTTTGTTTTGATTATTAATCTTGATGATGTCGAAGGTACAGCTATAGCTACCGACAGAGTCCTTTCAAGTAAAGTTGGCAATAACGTTGAATGAAATAAGAGCTTTTGTAGGTTTGTAATGAATAAACATAGCATTTGGTTTGTCTGTGGGCAAATAATTCTAAGCATTAGCTGCGTTAAAGCGAGAAAAAGGAGAATAATGCTTAAGCACATTTTGATTTGTTTATCAAAAGTTTTGAGAAACAACGATAGTCTGTCTGAAAGGTGACTTACGTAATCTCTAAAGGCTTTCACTAAGTAACCACTCAAAATATTGGTATGAATTTTTGAAAATCTATTTTATTTGATTATATATGTAATATAATGTGGAAGGCAACCGACCGAAAACCTTCACGAATAGTTTCATTGAAGGTAATTTTTTTTTTAACAGACAGAGATAGATTTTAAGATTTTTATTCAAATTAAAGATTTTAACAATATTTGTGTTACCTTCGAAGCTTTATGCTTATCTGTGGGTGTTTGAATTTCTAATATTAATTTGGTGTAATGTGTTAGCTATAAAATTTTAATACAATTTTTTTTTTTATTTCTTATTCAAATGAAAATTATAAGAGTTAGTTTCGATTGAAATTTCAAATTTAGTTTAGAAAGAAAATTTTTATTCATTTCTTGCGTTTTTTAAAGTTCTGGATATTTTTTAAGTTCTTTGGAAGTTTATTCAAAATCGATGGTATAGTATAAGCCAGTTGTCTTTTTCCATAATTATTGTATACAACCGGAATTTCGAGTAAACCCTGCGCTCGTCTCCTGGTATTCAAGTTGTGCTAGATACGTTGTTGAAATCTTGAATCATCGTAGTACTCCAGTATTGCTGTCATTTGTTGCCTACATTCAGAGACTTGAAAGAAAGATTGTTTTAATCAATTATTTTAATGATTTTATGCTGTAAATTAACAAGCTTATCGGTTTGTGTTTTAGAAGCGTTTCGCCATAGAAAGTGGTCATCTATTGTAATTTCCAAATATTTCAATGATTTTACTATTTCGATTGCACTCTCTTTATGCCAAGTTGGATATATTGGATAGAAGATACATATGCTCTCCTCTCGCTGACACTTACGACCAATCCATAATCGTGGCATCACCGAGAAATTTCATCAAACTTCTGTTGCATTATAGAAACAGCTGTTGTTAGACACCTTTGTCTTACAACAATTGCTATGTCGTCATAATATGCAAAAGCGGTGCTATTCTTAAAAACTTGAAGAAGCGTTTTTGTAAACAGTATAAAAAGAACTAGTCCAAGTTTTGAATCCTGTGGAACACCTTGTGTAGAAACCCTTTCTTGGCTCATTACATTAGTAACTTTAACTTTAAGAGTTCTTCCTATGAGGTAGCTCTCCGTCCATTTCCATAGAGTTCCTCTAATGCCAATTTTGTAAAGAACGTCCAGCAATTTTCAATAATAATAATTATTATTTTTATTTAACGTTATATACAATTGATACTTGTACTAGATAATTTTAGAATTTAAAAATGATAATGTAACAATGTTGGCACATAGGGGGCCTAACCAAATACATTGTCTAGAATTGAAATAATAACTTAATATTATATTGCTGAAAGGAAAAAAAAAATCTTAATTATAAGTCGGTTGACTCGGGTGATCTCGGGATGTTCCGTCCCGGTTGTGGCTGGCATGGGGAGGTGGTAGGGGGTGGCTTCGTCGCTGGCTGGTATTATTTCTTCGTTCAAAGTGTTCATCACGCTTAGGTATCTTGGCTCGGGGTGTTGGTCCTCACTGGTCATCCTTCTCACCAAATGATTCGAGTGGTTGTTGATATCTGCAGCCGTTTTCCTTACTGTCAATAACACGTATTGATCTAAGGGCATCACTTTGGCTTTCTCGTACACAAGCTGGTTGCTGTAGTGTCTTTGGCGCTGGTGATAGTCCAGCAATTTTCCGTACTCCGTGGCTCAACGTGTCAAATGCTTTGCTGAAGCTCACAAACATGACCAATACGTAATGGTTCTTATTAAGGCTGATGTTAACCGTGTCACAGAACTCTCCAAGAAGTTTTCCGGTGCTTTTTCCTTTTTGAAAACCATGTTGATTATTATTATTAATCAAGCAATGTTTCTTAATAAATTTGGTTAAACGTTTTGCAACAATTTCATCGAAGCATTTTTCAACAACGGGTATATGAGTGAAATGGATCTATAGCTTTGAATTTCATTTTTCTTTCCTTCGAAAGACGAAAAACAGAAGTTTTCAAAAACTTCGGAACGCATACCATGACCAAACTTCTGTTGATAATTGTTTGTATGATTGGTGTTAGAGAACTAACATTAGTTTTCGTATCACACGCTCTTTTTCTATCAGCTCCTGGACTTTTGTTAGTATTCAGTTTGGACAGCACTTTTTAATTTTTATTTCGTCTGCTTCTTTTACATATATTTTTTGAGCTAGATATTGGTTCGGTTGATGACAAGTTTTTTTTTACTGCATGGGTGTGAAATCTTGGATGCTTGTGTAGAATAAAGCTCAGCAAATTCTTCTGAAATGATGGCAGTGTTCCATTGAGTTCAAAGATTTCTTTTATTATTTCATCAATCGATGGTTTATTTCTACCCAATAGTTCATTTATAATACTCCAAGTCTTTTTCGGATCATGTTTGGCATTTGTTAATTTTGCTTTATAAAGTTTGACTTCTCTGTTTGTATATTTTTGTTGACATAGTTCCTATATCTTTTGCATTCAGATTTGTTAACCTCATTTCGTCGATTATTTCTAGAGAAAGAGATAGAAATATATATATATATATAATATGTATAGTGGTACCCGTGGTGTGATGGATAGCATGTTCGCCTGTTAATCCAGAGGTTCGAGTTCGAATCCCAACAGAGGCAAAAATGTTTTTTCCACGGATATCGCCTTTCGCGAGGACTTGGCAAGTCCTCCGTTAGTATTCATTGCCATGAAAAGCGCTTTCTCGATTAGCCGTTCGGAACCGGCAGAAAATTGTAGGTCCCCTCCATTCCCTCACAAGGCATGGTTGTGAGAAATGCGTTAGGCCCAGGGGCTCCTCGCTCTGTTGGGCCACCCTATTTATTTATTTTTTAGAGATATAAATAGAGATAGAGTAGAAATCTTTCTTCCTTTTTCCGTTGTTAGAAGCATGTTTGGTGCATCAACACTCGTGATCCTCGGGGTAATCCGCGCCGCAGCTACACAACAAGCTAAGGTGTAAGTCTATCATACAATATACTCTTGCTGATTTATCTGACTTATTACAGAAATTGGAAGTAAATAGAAACTATATCCACACTTCACATACTGGCTAAACATTACCATCATTAGACCGTTAGTTACTTGTGAGCTTGCAGTACCTATTTTAGACTGCTTTAGATAAAGTGATTTACTGCGAACGCCTAAGTCGAAAGATCAATAAGTCATCATCATCTAAGAAAGTGTTTATTGAAAAGTTGTCAGTCACCATTCCACCAAGATCCCTTTGCGATCATGATGGGATCCTAAGAGACAATTCAGTTCATTTTCAAAGACCGAAAGGAATTGAAGAGTGGACTCAGTCAGACTAAATTTAAGTCTCTCATTTTGTCAGAATGTAGCATGTTAAAATCGAAAGTTCGATCCTATCGCTGTTATAAGAAACGTAATTTTCTCAGGAAATGAACGTCTAGGGAATTGAAGCGATCACTTCTACGTCCTGAGAGTTCATCCAAACCTGGTAGCGATCACATGGGACACGAACACACCTCAGAGATCGTCAGGACTTAGAAAAAATCACCGCTCCTTATATTTAGTGGCATTACATACACAAAACTCTTAGCATTCTATTAAAAATGATTTACCCAGATGCTCCTTTATACAAAAGAAAGGTTTCACATAACTTAAGGGTTAAATGAAACAACATCTAATAAGTCAGATAAATCAGTGTCCTTGTACCCAACAACATCCTCTTTTAAAAAAAGCTTTTTTTTCTCAGAAACTCACAATCACCAAAGTAAATGTTTCATTAAAACATTAAATCTCTTACACACAGCTCGCCATTTATTAGCCCAGCTTAAAAATTAATTTATTGCTTTTCATCATTTGAGATTTTCGGCGTTTAAACTTTTAATTAGATGGACCCGCTATAGCACGCGTACAACATTCCACCTCTCATCTTCGCTCTCTAGTGTTTTTTTTGCTTTTTGGAAACATATAGCTAGCTATTTCCAAATTCTGAATTTTAATTGCAGCACAACTCCAGGGATCCACTCCGCAAAATATCATATTTTATTCATTGCGGTCATGAATCATTTTGCATGCTTAAATAATAAAACAAACAAGAAAAAATAAAATGAATTAAAATAAAATAATAAAAAGCAGAAACAAAAAAAAAAAGAGAGGAAAACAGTTAATGAGTTGAATTTAATTTTCTGTCAGTGAGAGCGTAAGAGACTTCATTTAGTGTAGCGGAGGGAGTATTAAATTGTATATCACTTTGGCAAAAGACATAATTTAAGCATTCGCATAGATAAGGAACACTCTTTTCCCTCCCAGAAAAATTCTAAGTTCTGAGCCCAGTGCATAAATTTATCAAGAGGGTAAAAATGATTCCACGCAAAAGCTTCAAAATGTTAATTTGGATGATAACTTTGCTTGTTGTTGTTCTGTTGCTGGTTTGGTGTATTATTTTGGTTTTGTCGCTCTTTTGCTTGTTTTCAATTCAATATTGTTGCCGTCAGCCGACTTTTGTGATAAGAGTTGTTCCGAGGCTTCTTTTCTTCTTTATTTGTGTGTGACGATGCTGTTTACGTTTTCGTTTTAATAAACGTAAAGGTTTTTTCATACCAATCCTCTTCAAATTGATTTACCCACGCATATTCATGAAGGTAGTGTTGTGAAGAGACAGGAAGTGGTACTGGTACACCACACTGATGATGAAGTTTCTCTTTTTCACAGCTTCAAACTCGAACGCTGTTTAGGTTGATGATAGATTCATACATTTTTGTTCAGAATTTTGAAAGAGAAATGCTTTTGTTTTGTAGTCATATATTTTTCAGACATAAGATTATTGTCAGGAGTAGCAGGTAACAGGCACGTGTCAGTATTAACATTGCGTGTGTTGTTGAGAAATGTCGTCTGGTTTTCTTTTTTTAATTTTTTTTAAGGGCTGCTGCTGATGATATGACTTTGGTCCTGTATCATGGAGCTGACACTTTTTAATAGGAAACATCATGAAATTACATTAATTGAGACAGATCGTACAGGACTTCTTTTTCAAATGAAAATTTAAAGAATGCAGTGCCAGGAAATTAAAGATGATACGAAAGTAATTGCATGCAATTTATTTAAAGAAAGTTAAAGTAGAATTTATACGAGTCCTCAGACATGATTTTTCCGGAGTTGTGGCGAAGAAAATTATAGGCAAATATTCTGACAGCTTCACTTTCTACTAGACAGTAGAATCATGATGAGAGGTGTAAGTCGAAAGGAAGGAAAGAAGACGATTAGGACAACCTCAACATTCATGGAGCATCCACTGTTGCTGGCAGATGGTTTAGGTCTTATAAACAAATTTTTGGGTAGTAGAAAATAATGTTTCTTGAATTGTGGGTGTTGTTCCGATAGATTTACTTCGAACCTGTTGATTTACTATGAAAAATCTTAACACAATGAAAGAGGTTGTCTTGGAATGAACTTGTCTTATTGAAAGAGGTTGACTGGAGCAAACCAGCTTTAATCACATGGAACACGTAGAAATTGCCTTGCTGACAACTGCATTATGAAATAAAACTAAAGAGTTTATCTCTTGAAAACTTGTCTTAATAAAAGAAATTGTCTTGTAGTGAATCTATTACATCAATTAAAGTTGACGTGGAGGCCTTTAGACTTATTAAAAGAGGTTGATGGAATTTAGTCTGTCTCAATGCTACATTTATATATTTAGGCTACATTGAACCAAACCTATTGTTAAATGGGGTTGTCTTAGATTCAACCTATCTCAATACAGAAGTTCTCGTAAAAATACTTGTGTCAATTGAAGAGATTGTCAATTATTTTGAAAGAAGTTTTCTTGGAATAAGATTTTTTGTTTCAATTTATTTTAATTTCAAGATGTTGGCAAATTTGTAAGGAAATTTGTCCTGATAGTGCGTAATATGTCGCTTTGAAGACAACTGCATAGCAAACAGAAACTGTCTTCGATTGGACCTGTATCAATAAAAGAGGTTGTCTTCTGAAACAATTGTCTGAATAATATGAGCTGTCTTGTCTAAAAATATAAATTGGAACGAAATGGTTGGTTTGAGTGATCTGTTCTCTATACCAGACAGAGGTTGTCCTTGAATCAACTGCAAAGTAAATTAGAACACTCTTATTGTAAACCTCTTCCAATAAAAAAAGTTTTCAATTGGAAAAGTTTTCCCAATAAAGCAGATTATATGGGAAATAAGTTTAAATAAGTTGTCATTGAATCAATTTTTTTCATTAATTGATGTTGATTGAAGTGAATCGAAAGAGGTTGCCTTGTAGACAAGTGCATCTCCTTCCCTTTTCCTGCGACAAGCGTTTGATCTCGAAGCCAAGATTGAACTTGTCTCACCCATAGAAGTTGGACGAAGTGAATCTGTGAGGTAACCTTGAAGACAACTCCTTATAAAAAGCGGTTGCCTTGGATTAAGCATGTGTAACGAAACAAGCCTTTTTAGCTTTATAACAACAAAATTAACATGTAGTGTTTCCCTTTTACTTTAAAAAAAGATGTTCCCTTTTGCTTGGTTGTTCAAATAAAAACGGTTGTCTAAGGAATGTCATTATATCATGTGTCTCTTCTTAGATTGTTTATTATGCATGTTTGAGTTGATTTTTTGCATCAGACAAGTTCAAAATTCTGTAGACCCTAAGCAAATGTGGCTCATCTATGATAGATCCTATTCGAAGTTGTATCTTGTGCTGAACCAGATCAGAGGGTCGATTCTGTAACTGTGAAGTTGTGAAGTGATAAAAATTATTTCATTTCAGTCTTCAAATTTTCAAATTTAAACTTAACTGACAAATTCTTTTCTGATAAATAATTTATCATTTGAAGAAATTGAGACGTTTGTGTTCATCTTTTCACAGAACGAGAATCGAATTCGCTGTGAAGATGTGGATATTTTTAATCACTTCACAGCTTCACAGTTACAAAATCGACCCCCAGTTCTGGCCAGAATCGATGAAGTATCAACGTCGCAGCATGTGTACTCTCCATTGAGTTGCAATTATGGGCAACAAAAGGAAAAGAATCTGTACTTCCTATATTTATGACATTCCCTCTTCTAATAAATTGCTGGAGTTTCAATGTTTTTCCACTGCAAGAGTGTCGCTCATGAATGTCTAACTAAATTTAAAAATGGCTTGAATCATTTGACTTAGTGACTTAGTTAGGAAAAGCGACAAAGAATCTGTCGCCTTTTATCAAAAATATGTTTCCATAAAAGCAGACTTCGAAAGATAGCTTTACAGCCAAGCCTTAATTTCTTAAGAAAATGTCAAAGCCTTAAAACGCTTTAAACTCTCGATTTCAGCTGCTTTTCTATTATTTTAATTCATGGTTCTATTAATCTATCCGCTTTAAGAAATCCGCGAAAACTAGCGCTGCCTTTCCTGCGTACAACAAACCAGTAAATAAATAAATAGGGTGGCGCAACAGAGCGAGGAGCCACTGGGCCTAGCGCATTTCTCACAACTATGCCTTGTGAGGGAAAAGAAAGGGACCTACAATTTTATGCCGGTTCCGAACGGCTTTTCGAGAAAGCGCTTTTCATGGCAGTGAATACTAACGGAGGACGTGCCAATTCCTCGAGAAAGGCAATACCCGTGTAAAAAACATTTTTGCCTCTGTTGGGATTCGAACCACGAACCTCTGGAATAACAGGCGGACATGCTATCCATCACACCACGGGTACCACACAACAAGCCAGTGCTGAAAAAATAAAAAGCTCATACCTACGAAGAAGTTTGTTTGTCCACAATCTGATGAGCACAGATATCTATTGTCTATTGAAAAAAAGAAAAAATAATAAAAAGAATTTATTATTTTCTTATGGAGTGTTGATTTTTAAAATCAAAATGAAAAGTTCAATTGACCTTCACTCCTTATGCGTTTCGCCAAGGTACAAACAATGGGCTCATCAGTTAGATGTTGTTTGTACCTTTCTAAGACGCAATGTTTGGTCGATGTTTGTCGACACATATATAAAGTTTACAGTGCAAACACACTGTAAACTTTATATTTCTAGGGGAATGGGATTGCATTCTTGCACCTAGAGAAGGTTTGCCCGTGGTCTGGCCGATGTTTATTGAAAAAAAAGAAAAAATAATAAAAAGAATTTATTATTTTCTTATGGAGTGATGATTTTTAAAATCAAAATGAAAAGTTCAATTGACCTTCACTCCTTATGCGTTTCGCCCAGGTACAAACAATAGGCTCATCAGTTAGATATCTATTGTCTCCATTGGTACATAAAAATATCCGAATAGTTGTAGTACCGAGGCTCTCAATCGTTTTTTCATATGGTATTACAATGGACTTATTATTGGTTTTAGTACTTCAGCGTCAGTCATTTTACTGACAGCTACTGACAGCTACTTAACCTAACCTAACCTAACAAAGTCGCAGTCACAGAGATTCTTAAAAAAAAATTCTCGACAGCAATACGCTCCGACAAAATGTCTAAGGCCTTTCTGAATTTATTTGTAGTCTTTTTACTTCAATATCAAAAGCTTCACTTTGATGTATTTAGTAAGCCTTAAACACATTTCCTTAAAATCTTTGTTATCGTTTCAATCGATTTCTAAAATTATTCCTCCTAGAGTCTTTCATATTTTGTAAACGGATTCGTCTTCCGCACGACAATGACAAACCATCACATAAACCCTTACAAATGTTTCATGGGCCATTAAAGAAATCTGGAACTTAAATTCCCATTTGAATTGATTTTCAATTTTTTTATTTTTTGTCCCATTTTTTTGCTGTTGGTGATGTTTAATGATTATTTGATGTGATCCGGTTGACAATGTCCCTTTTGAAATCTGTTCAAACAAACAGAAAAACCACAAAGTGTCAATCAGGTCCATTTAATTGTAATGTCGGTATATATTGCTGCCTTAAATATGTATGATTGTAAAATGTAAATATATAGGCGTGTATAGAGGCATTAAACACTAAAAGAGATTTTGTGTAGAGATGGGGCTTGGGGCAACTTAGCTGATGGGAATGGTATCAATCCCGTTGGCTATTGACAGAGAATTAATTAAACTGTCCCACAGGTATTATGCCAATCAATTGATGGAAACTTATATATGTACCAATGCCACTCCAATTTCTGTGTATACAACTCTTTGTGCAACTAATAAAATGTAATTGCAAACATATACGAGAGTATCCAATCAATACAGAGAGGGTACTTTGCTTATGCTCATGGAATACGTATACGTGTTTAAAAAGTTTTTCTTTAACAAACAAAAATAACTACTCTCATGATATTATAGTGTAAATGATCTAGAAAGTAGGAATGGTTGTTTTATGCTTATCAAAGGGATTGAGGAGTTATCATCAGTGGGGCTGTAGTTATTATAGAAAGGAAGACGAGCGTACCTAAGGGACAGAGAGAAGGGTAATTTCGTTTTCCCTTTGACAAATCCAATGTAGCTTCGATGTCTTTTCTTATTTTCGATTAAAAGATTAAAGAAATGGCTCTTGCTTACCAAATTCGACTACCGATGATTAAAAGGGACCAAGAAAGGTCCTTGTAAGGACACACTGTCTTACAATGCAGAGGTTTATTGGTCAAAAAATTATTGGTGGTGAGGCAAGATGAATTCATAAAGATTTTTCAAATAAACAGGTCACTCTTGTGGATATGAAGCAATAAAATCCCATCCCGAGCACATCCTAACCCATTACCTTAACAAGTGTCAGTGAACTAGAATGGCAGAAAGCAGGGCTATATAAATAATCTCATTCAATTCTCGCATCATTCAAAAGAATGCCATCATTGACTTTTAAGCATAGGCTTGTTTTAATGCAATGAGGTACCTAATTCAGGGAGGGCCGGGGCATAGCGCATTTCCCTCAACCATAACTCGCGATGAAAAGATAGCCACCTGCAACTGTTTGTCGATTCCAAATCGCCAAATTAGAAAGCCCTTAAACTGTATTAAACAATATCTAAGAGGTTTTTATTTCTTTGCAACAAAAGCATGTAATTGAATTTTGTTGGGAGTCGAGCCTATATAACTTCTACATAAGCTGACAGACATGCTAACCATTCCGCTACGGGCAATCCATTCTTTCGAAACGATAAATAAGAATACTTTGTCTTTGAATACCCTAGTTAACCTAGAGATCTGAGATCTGATCTTAGTCTTGAGAGATCCTTTTGAATGTTGAAATTCCTCATCCAAATCTATTTTCCTTAAGACTTTCTAAACTAATATCCACTTGAGCTATCTAAGTTACATGTGGAAGAGTTGGTCTGTTTGGCAGCAGCTACTACAGCAATTGTTTCTTGTATCTAAGTTGTAGAGCTTTGGTGTAGACCTACTTGCGACTTTTTCATGCTAGTATAATGTTTTCATCGGCTTTTAAGCAGTCTACATAAAATTAAAATGAATGTGGGATTAGAATGCTGTGTTCTATTCCTAAGTAGGTCTTAAGGGGCTCGGCTAGTTTCTCGAGTTCAAATGGAGGTGATTTTTAGAAGACGTTTAAAAAACCTATAGCTTCAAATGTTCTGTAATCTTAGGAGTTTATTATACATATGTTCATGTAAATTGTCACGAAATTTCGAGTTAAAATATGGGAATCCAAGAGAGATATGGACCATTTCTTGAACTCCTTGAAATTAGAAAACATCAATTTGCCGCTTTTTTTGAATTTTTCTGGTACCAAGTAGACCATTTTTCCCATACATCCATTTATAATTATAGTGCAAAATTGAAAATTGACAAAACGGCAGCAATTAAAAAAAAGTCCAAATTTCGCCAAAAAAAATCGTCTTTCGATGGCTGCCAAAATTACAATTTTCATCCGATCTTAAAAGTTGTAAATGGCTGTATGTAAAAACATATGGAGAGTATGCAGTAAAAATTTCAAGACGATTCGTTGATATTTTCGTGAGTTACAGCAGCGGCAAATTTGAAAAATGCAGTCTTGAGAAAAACGCGTTTAAAGTTTTCAGAGCAGTACAAAGGATCTAGATGTCCTTGAGCATTTAAAAATTTAAGCCGCAGGTAATACAAGGAATTGTAGGACGAGGCAGCTGTCGGGCGCCCTTCCGCGTTGGGATGGGTGAAGTTCGAGCGCCCGAGATGCTTCTCTTCTACATATACTCTGCCATTTCAAAAATATCCAAGATATCACTCCAATATTTTAGGACATCATTTTTGAGATGTTTACCTATCGAAAAATGAAAAAAAAAATCGATTTTTTTGAAAGTGAGAACTAGCCGAGGCCCTTAAACATCGCAACCGTAATAAAAACGCATGACAACGGTTCCGCTACAACTTACATGCGCAACTATAAAACCAACGGGAGGAGATAGACCGAACAAGAAGAACAGAAGAAAAACGTTTACAGTCAGATAAGAACAAATCACGAGGCTGCCCACGCAACCAAAACGATTTAAAGTCACGAGTTACGAAATCTGATATTTAAACTGTTGAACCTCTTTTACTTTCTATAAACTAATAAAGCTTATCCAAAAACTTTAATTAACTATAACTATTCAGAACTTAAACTAAAAGTGTCATTATCCTTCTTTAATGCCTGCAAATAAATCAATGAATTAACTAATTAAAGTTAAGTGCTAAAAATGTTCTTAATTTCGTAATTGTCTAGAAGTAAATCTTTATTTTCCCATCCCACAGCCTAGCCTAGCGTATCTTTTACAATTATTGTCTTGTGAAAGAATGGAGGGGACCTAAAATTTTTTGCTTATTTCGAACGGCTAATCGAAAAGTGCTTTCCATGGCAATGAATTCACTACCGAAGGACTTCCTAGTTGTTCGCAGAAATTAATTTTGCTTCTGTTGGGATTCGAGCCACGAACTTCCAGGTAAAAAGGCAGAATGTTTCATCACCCCACGGATACCACAGTCTACATACTCTGATCAAATGACAAAACGCTTTTTGATGCGTGATGTATACAGCAAATCAAATATGAGTCCTAAGTGATAGTAATATTTGATTTGAATTAACGGCACTGTCTGCTTCAAAGCTCACACCATTGAACCGATTCTGATTCTGGGCTACGCTACCCTAATTTTCCAATATGTAACGGTCCCTTTTTAAGTTTCTCTGTCACCACACTGTTGATCTCAATTCATTTAAACCTGGGTTCTACACATATTTGGAGCAATTTCCAAGTTTTACTGGTTTCGATGAGCTCAATTTGATAACACAACACCTCGATCACATGTGCTGTAATTCAACCCCAGATCACCTTGGAAAATGAATAACTTTTAAATAGTTTTCAAGACTGAAGCTATTAGTGACTCTGCCACGCCATACAAAATACAATACCAGTGCTAGGAATATCGTAGTACTTATCTTGGACCGAGCGGAAGTGCTCGCGTAGGAACTAGACGGAATCCACGGCTAGAAAAATAATATAACAAATTGTTGCGATTGGAATGGTTTGAAATATGACTGGCTAGTCGATGTTTCGAATTGGAAGAAATTTTGAAAAGAAGGCGAGTAGTGAGTAGACATTTATTGCTTTCACGAAATGGCATAATACGAAAAGCAGTACCTACCCGTTTCATAAATGGCACGCGTATAACACACCTTGGACAAATCGAAACCGCCTCCGAACAAATAATTTACCACAGGAGGTCAAAAACAAGAGATTAGCGCCATCTATTGATAATCCAGAAACCGAAAGCAGCTGGGTTTTATTTTGGCTTCAAAGTTGATACAAAAATTTAGGCACCTAAATGCTCCGAAACAGTGGTAGGTTATCGAAAACGCTCCCTACGAGTAGAGAAGTTTTTTCAAAAATTCTTAAGATTTTTTCTCTTTGTCTCTCTATTTCTTTTTTGAGTTCTTTTAAGTGCAATTCATGCTAAAAAAATGAGTTGGAAGAGTTTTTGGCCTCAGTGGATATTTAATAAGAAGATTGTCGTAAAGGATATCCTTTAGCAATATCTTTCGATATAACTTCACTTTAGGTGATCAAACCATTTCGATTTAAAAAAAAGGTTATCTGTGGTCACAGAAAGCAAAATTTTAAAGCAAGAATTTTAATTCAGAAATAACTTCGAACCTCAATTCAATTTTTTTTAGATCTGACAAAAAGCTGACAATTTACATGAATCATGTATTGATTAAGTACTTCTTAGAAAACTGCGTAACTCCTGTCAAAGAAACTTCCGTATTAAGTCCCATTTCTTGTTTTTTTTTTCTTGTTTAAAAATAAAAAAAAAATAAAAATAGGGAGCTCCCTCAGAATGCTTTCATATTTTCAGCACTTCATTCGAAGCGAGGTCAAATAATATGATAATTCCAAATGAAAGTCAACTTTACCATCGAAAAAAAGAGAGAAGGAAAATCCCCCAAGGGTGAATATTTTTCAATATAGCTGTCCCTTAAATCATCTCGAATTGCAATTTATATTATTTCCCCAAAACCAAAGCCATAAGAATATACGTTTTCTTCTGAACATTATCAAAGAACTTTTGTAGCTTTGACAGGACTCTTGCATTTGCTTTTGATTTATTATTATTTTTTTCTTATTTTATTTTTGTTTGTGTAACAAAATATTTTTTAGTATTTACTATTGCCTCTTCCATAAACTTTAACACCCTCTTTGCTCCACTTAGGGAAACTTTTTTCTTGTTGTTGTTTCTTTTTATGTTCTGGGAGCAAAAAAAAAAAAAAAGGAGGAAAAGAAATGTGTATGTATAAAAGAATAAAACGTCAAGTAAGCTCAAGAAACATCAATCATAAGTCTAAATGGATTTTCCACGTAAAATATTATGTCTACTCTAGGAACCATGGTGCAAGGGTGGGGGAGAAAAAAAAATAAAATTATAGACTTTGTAGTGTTTTGCAACAGCACTCACTCGCCGCGCCAGGGGTTGATGAAATAATGTAAGACTATGCGAAATGTAGAGCACATCCATCCATCCATCTCGCGCTGTGTTTCCATATGCTACGTTGGGTCCATTGGGGGCGAAGGATGTGGAGCGCTAACATATTGTGTACCTTACGCAGGTTTTCCATGTTGTTGTTTTTCCATCATTCAGCCCAATTCCACCCCTGATGGGTGGACAGAATGCGGACGGGAGATATTTATCGTCGGCCATGGTACCGTTTATGATACACAAGTATAGATATTACTCTGTTGCAAACTTGGGGGGGCTTAGAGTTTCCTTTTTTATTTTTGCCTGCTTGCCTCATTTTTATACGCGCGCCAGCAGTCAGTCAGTCATACATATTGCGATCCAAGCCACCTCATAGAGTCCCAGCTCCCAGTACTGAGTTCTGACGCCACCATCAGTCAGGGGTTTATTTAATTTTGTTTGTTTGGTTGCTGGCATCGTGAAGTGTGTTTGCTTGAGTGTGTGTGTGTATGTGCTGTGTATATTTCGGACATGAACATGAAAGGAACAACCTAGGCGTAATAAGTTTATTATATTTGTTCTGCGTTCGGATGGATTGTTCTCATGGTGGATGCGAAAGTTGCTTGGTATAGTACTTTCAGAAGGACGACGACGACGACGACGACTATGACGACAACACCGACACCGACGCACGCCAACAACGACGAACGAACGGACGAAACTCTGAAGCAATATGTGCGTTGTCCTGCTGAAAGGATAACTGAGTGTGTATGGCAAAATATGATTGAAAAGCATGGCTTAAATGAACAGTAAGGGTGGCGGCACGTGGAACATAAACAAAATAAAGTGAGACTTTCAAAAATTTTCATTATATTGTTCGAAAAACTTTGAAACATATGTTGTTTACCGTTGTGAGGTTTACTTGTTTGTTTCCATTTTTGTTGTCTGTTCGGTTTTTTGTCTGTGTTGGGGCTTGGGGGACTTATAATTGCGAAGCAGGTGGGCTTAAGTGTGTGGTATATAGGTATTTTGATGACCAATACTGTATGGTAAATCAATTTTGGTTTGTTAAGCTTTTTATTGGGCATAAATGAAAGGAAGCTGCGTGAGCAGATAGATGTGGAGTGAGTGCTGATAGACTGATTCATATGAGCTTTTGTTGGGTCCATCTGATTGTGAATTAACTTAAAGTAGGTTTCATTGAATCGACAGTTACAAACATTTGATTTTCTTCTGTTAATTGAATACAGCTTAGCTGATGACAGTGAAGAAAAAGAATATTTTGCCAAAAAAGTTTAGAATGTTCTAGATTCGAAAATTATGTCTTCTTTAGGCCCCGACCCATAGAATCCGTGGCGGTGTTTTGACAGATAAATTTAGGAAAATGGGGGCGTTCAAGAATCGTATCCGGATAGCTTGTTGTTGTTGTTTACGTGTGAGAAATCGAAAAAAAATAAGTTATAATCGTCTAGCAATGATATTTTGAATGTTTTTCTGTTTTCAAAAGTCGAATTTTAATATTTCACAGCTGTTGTCTGTTGTCGATCGTTCAAAAAGGTATCTAAGATACGGCTATCCGATAGGTTCTTGAACGCGCCCATTGTCACTTTTTCCATATAAGAGAAAACTTCAAATTGGTTGTGACTGCGCATGTCTCTCTTCTGTCACCGCGTGAGAGGTGAGAGCCGCGGCAAAGTAGAAAGTTGGGCTACTCGGCGCGTTCGGCGCGTTACTCGCGGTGCTTATGGGTCACCTCTCATAAGAACGTGTGTATTTAATCCAGCTGTCAGTTGGAAGCGGTGCCGCACGCGCGCAACGCGTTCAATGGGCTGGGGCCTTTTGGTATTTTTTCTTAAGCCACATACATATTGCTGGGCAGTATAAAGCATTGAGTTGCCTGAGTGCACTTAATCACCGGATTCCACATCTTGATTTGCTCTCTTAGTCTTTGTTTTTCGAAATTTTTGGTATGGGCTGCAATGCTGGGCTTTTGTCATTCAGTTTGTCTGCCATATTTGGATCACTCGCTATCCCATTTACTTCTCCTTTTTACTTTCCAGTGCCAGCGTTACGATCATCGTGATCTCCCTTAGTTATCTGCCTTACACTTGTGATCTGGCCGTGGGGCTCGCAACGTAAATCCCATACTAACTTATTTAATAGCTATTACACTTTCCGACACCCTATTTTACTGGCTGAGTGCTGAGTGCTAAATAACTGGTCATTCTTCCTTAATTAAATAAATGGCATCGAATAATAATCTGCGACGCAGTGCTATGCTAAGACTCTAGCTACAACGTTTCTTCGTTCGAGGTTGAGTATTGCTTCCAGTGTCCACTGTCCAGTTCCGCATAGGGCGGGTCGTTAGTGCCTAGTGAAGCCAATGCAAGCCATTTCTTGAACCCTGCTAATAGCTTTAATGTCTGTCACACGCCGTCAAAATGTGTAAGTACCAGCTTCACTGTTGCCAGATCCCAGGTTAAACATTGCTGCTAACAAGGCAATTTAAGTCATCGCATGACTTTTGAACATCTAGAGCACTTAAAGTGTCTTACATGCGTCGATCAGAAAACAAACCGCCACGCCATGTGCTTTGCGATTCCTGAGATGCGGAAATTTTGTGCTACCTGCTAATTGGTGCATTAATTTGCAACAATTTTTCCCATTTCGTATTTTTCTTAGTATCATAAAATGTATGGGTTTTAGAGTTAAATTAATGCTGAGTTTTTTCTTTATTACTGTTTTGTTCATCTGTAAAAAATAAAGAAACTCTATGTTTATCAGGCCTTTTCTCCAAAAAAATGACCTCAAAGTTAGAACTTTGTTTTGGGAAGAAAATTTGAACACCACTTAAAATTGAAAATCTGGCAACCCTAAACCTATGGAAGCCTAATTTAAATGCAGTCTTAAAGGTTGTTATTTCTACAAAAAATTGAGTCTAAGATTAGGTCTCTATCATCAGTATTGACAGAGATATCGAATTTAACACAGGTCAGGGTACACAAAGTAAGCCTTTTTTTAAATTGTCAAAAAGTGATGTCAAACTTGAGAAACGGACTTTACTGTAGAACAATTTTTTTCTTAGAATATGACCAAGAATCATATCCCAAAGTATGTAAAACGAATTACGGGACACCCTGTATTTGACGACTGATGATGGCTTTTATGTTGAACTACGATATCGTCGAATAAAAAAGCAATTTACAAAATTCGTTCCTATGGCAGTCCAATGGACAAAAGAAAAACAGATAGCGGAAGCTTCTCGATTTTATGTCACAAAAATCGTTGCCTTTACATCACCAAAAAGAGTCTCAATATCCTTAAATCGTCACTTAGAGCTAAACGAAATAACACAAAAATATGGAAGTCTTTAACTAAAAGCCCATTCAATTCGCTTTTTTTATATTTTTATAAAGGAAAAACTTATATTAACCGCTTAACCCATTTAAAAACTCTCCTCCCCCAGACGTGACGAACTTTGTTTTGCACCCAAAAACAAATACTTTTTCAAATGCCTTAAAACAGAGACAAAAAAAATTTTATGTTTAAACAAAAATAAAGTCAAAAATCTTATTTTCTACTTCACGCGAATGATCCACTTAGACGGTAAACCTCAGTCTCATGCCTGAGACTAGGCTATAAGTCGACTTTATTGAGGTACTTTATTCCAAATTAGGGATTTCTTCTGCTTTCAACCCTTGGATAGTCTTCCGAGTCGTCAATTCGAACGTTTTACGTCACCATTTTCCTTCCCACAGGATTGATGGTAAAATTACTTAGTCATCGCAAACACCTACAACCCTATGTACCTATACCTACCAGTACCTACCTACTTACACACTGACCTAAATTGAACGGGACAAAGATAGATAGATGCTCACGCAAATGTACGTGCTAAACTGGATGCAAATAATTTTTTTTTTTACTTTCAAATATATATTAAGCGGTGTGCTTAGGCTATGAAAAGTAAGCAGTTGATTTGGCTTTCTCTTTTTCTTGCCTCTTCTTCTATTTCCATCACAAACACATTTCTTCAGAAGGTGAACTTCTGAACGAGAGATACTTTGTGGTAGGTATACATTTTATTTTGTGTTGCTGAAATTTGAATCAGACCGACCAGGAGGATACTCGAGAATAGATTACCTTCAAGAATGTGCTAGCCGGGAAGAACGAAAGAAAAAATACAACAACTGTCTGTACCTTACTTTCTTAACGGAGTAAGAAACATGCCCCAATATAAACCAAGATGAGTAAATAAAAGAGTCTTGAAGATGAAATTACTGGCACATTTGTTTGTGTATGTAAGGATAGGACGACCGACGTGGAGTTGCTAGGGGAATTTCAGTCTTTCATCTTTCTTGCAATTTGTCTTTGTAAAGCAAATGCAGATAAGGAGGAGAGACAACAATAAGCTCGTGAGGTTAGGCTCAGTGCCTGAAGGCGAACTCTTCCACATTTGTGTTGCACGATCTTGAGATATTGGGTGATAAAGCAACAAGCGGAAAGTCGCTTCAAATTTATAAGTTGAGAACTAAAAGTTTCGAGCGGTAACAGCACATTACTGCCGTTTGAAATGTCAAAGTGGCTTACTGATCTGCATGGTCCTATTACTCAATGGAGAAAGTGATATTCATTAATGTTGGTCGTGAAGCGTTCTTTTTAAGGCCAACTGAAACTTTTTTAAGGTTGTAACTCTTTGGTCAAATGAAAATAAAACTGCAAAATAGTGGAGCAACAAAGTTATGAGAACGTCCGGTCTTAACTCATTTCAAGGCTCTCCTGATCGTGGCAAAAATATAAATATATAATAAAACCGCAGTACTTAAGTCTTCCTTTTAAACGAATTAACAATTTTTTGCAGGTCATCGATTTGTGAAATTTTTTTAGACAAAATCGTTTTAGAATGCAGTGCCTGTGGAGTAAACGTTAGCATGTATGAGGCGAAGCTCGTATCACAGAAATAGCAGACATTTTTCCGTGGCAAGTCCTTCGAAAGCAATTACCCAGCCATAAATAGTCTTGATACACAAGAAAGCGCTAGATCCCGATCTCGGGGAAATTTTCCCGAAAGACCGCTGTACATACTTTATTAATAAATAAAGAGGATGGCGTAGCAGAGCGAGGAACCCCAAGTTCTAGGGCATTTCTCACAACCATGCCTTGTGAGGGAATGGAAGGGATTTACAATTTTCTTCCGGTTCCGAACGACTAATCGAGAAAGTGCTTTTCATGGCAATGAATTTACTATCGAAGGACTTGCCAATTCCTCGCGAAAGGCGATACACGTGGAAAACATTTTTGCTTCTGCTGGGATTCAAACTCCCTGGTTAACAGGCGGACATGCCACGGGTACCAATTAATGAAGATGATATGTACTCAATAAAAAAAAGCTGCTTATTTCGGGGATCTCACGGGTTCCACATGAAAACAAAGCTCAGCATCCACCCACTTCAACAATCTCACGCCACCAATTCTTGTGAAATTCCCCTTAAAAATTTGTCTGAGTGGCTAAATTTATTCATTTTTGTGAATGTGGTTGTTCTTGTTGCTTTTTCTATTACAGCCGCCACCCATTCCCGACCAGTTTAATTTCACAGCCTTTTAAATCAAGTCGTTATACGTACCTTCCTTGTTGTTGGTTGGGTAGAAGTAGACACATAGGTAGGTACACTATCCCAACGAGCTCCGTAGAAGAGCTTAGCTCAGAGTGCTTGTCTGTATCTGTGTCCTATATTCTTTTGCCCACAAGTCACAGCGGGGCCAATTTATTATTTTTAATTTCTCCAACAACAAAAAAAAATTTCTTATTTGCTTTAAATAAAAAGAACTTTCACTTTCAATTCAACACAAAAAGAACATTGATGGTGGTTGGTAGGCTTACAAGGTTGACTCGGTTTATTGCACCCATCATGCTTAGGAACCGACTGGGAACAACAACAACAGCAAAAAAATGAACCAACAAACAAAAAAAAATGGGGGGTCTTCTTAAGAGCATTTGCCTCGATTATTCTATTAGGCCCAAAACAGATGCCATTCAGGATGTAAATATTGTCTCCCTCACTGAAATGGTCGCGAAGTGACGGTGGGCCACTTTCGTCCTTTCCTTTTGGAGGGTTGGAAATTGGAATAAAAATGAGCATTACCTACAAAATGGATCAAAAGGTGGGAAAATAGAAACGTGGTGAGTTAATTGGTTTTTATTTCTTAAATAAAAGAATGGGGTTGCTTAAAGTACAATGATGGTAAGAGGAACAGTGTTTTTTGATAAAATATCTTGAGGGGTTGCTTAACTGCTATTTTAGGGCTTGTTTGACGATCGGCACTAAACAAATGCAGTGGGTGTCAATAAACCTTTGGGGAAAAGATTGGAGAGGGTAAACGGCTTAACCTTAAATACTTTAAGCCAACGAAGACAACCACCTTCATTAAAGAGCTAAATTTTACAGAACTTTTTCGACTAAAAATGTGAGAAGATATTATTCAAATACTGAAGGATTTTGTGTTTCATAAAAGCAATGCTTTTGATTGCTTTTATATAGGTACCCAGTCTGATTTTTGAAAGCTAGTGATCTGAGTGAGCCAGTGAGCTATGCCTGACACTAGTTAAAATCCCTTCTGGAATTATAGTTTTTAAGGCTTTCGCGGTTGTTTGAAATTTTAAAATTCCGGATAAGCCGCGTTAATATTAAAAATATTAAATACTTTACTCCCCCCGAACGTTTCGCTACAAGTTACATTGTGCGTGGTCACCGGGAAACTGCATTTGAAGTTATATTCTTTTTTTTGGCTACGCAAGTTGTAGCGGTGCGTAGACGGTTCTATTTGAAGCTGTTATTGTTTCTGTGTAGAGAATTTGGAGCAAATTTCAAAATGCCTACTGGATTTTTCCTCATGTGAATGTTGAGAAGTATCGTTCCAATTCGATTATGTGATGTAAGCAAGAAGTGTGAAGCAGATAAGTGAGAAGAGCTGTGATCTCTTCGAGATCAAGATGCTTGTGGTGCCGAATCACTGAATCAGAAGAAATAAACCACTGTTCAATCAAAGGAAGAATTTACTTTGGTACAAAGGTGCAAGACCAACCGTCTTAAAACCCATCTTTATTCCCTATATGAACATCATCTGGCCTCAAGTCTGGTTATTTTATGTTATGTTATGCTCTCTCAACGTATCCTACGGGCGTGTTGCTAAGCTTCAGTGTTCCAAATAACAGAATGATGTTTTTTGTGCAGTTCTTATCTCGATTGCCCTTCTCTCTGGAGACCAAAGAGAAAAGTCTCTGTATACAAAGTGCCTACCAGTCTTACTTTTTCAAAAGTCGTACCTAGATCATATACGCATTGGTCGAAATAGTGAAAACTACCTTCCTTCTTACCATTCATTGAGTCGTGTAAGAAAAAAGCAAAAAATCGGATCTTTCTCTGCCTCTGCCTATGCGTTTGTCTCACGGTCACTGTATATGTCTCTCTTTCTCTTAGTATCTCTCCTTTAATATACTTTCCGAAGTTTCTACGGCACCCTTTTAAATTTTTGACAGTCCTTGATGAGCGTTTTACCAATAACATCTTTATTTACGATAAGGACATTTCCTTTCACGAATACAGTCGCTTCACAATCATTTTCGCATGGCCCTCTGTTTAAATCAAAAGTTGAAATCCACTGCAGTCCTGAGAGTCTATTCAGTAATTGGTTTTTTTCTACACAAACGGTAACTGTCCTACCAAGTTGTGTCGTTTATGCAAGTGCATTAAGAAGGCTTTCAGTGTGTGTAAGCAATGATTGCCCTAATCACACAACTTGAAAATTATAATCTTAAGGTACTCGATATTGTTGTGGTAGACATGAGTTCCTGGATCAAACTCGAGGGTAAGACCTCGCGTCCAACAAATGACTCTTAAGTGGCATGTGTGAGACCAGAAATGGTAAAAGGCCAGAAAAGTAAGAACACACGAAGCTTACAATTGTGGACATGAACTGAGCTGAAGAGTGACGCAACTCGACTTTCAGTAGTGTTCCAATTTTTTTTTGCTGCTCAGCATTTTGCAGTTTGCTGCTCAGAATGTGAGCGAAGACTGATTCTTGTTCGTGCGAAAAGTTTGTGTTTCAAAAAAGGGAACTTCGGGGCCTACCCAAACTTCAATGAAACAAGCAGCCACAAGTTGAACACTATAACAATTCGAGAACCGCGAGCTGGACTTCTCCGTATACCATTGCTCCCTCAAGTGTCGGCTATTCGTGCTAGGTTGGTAGCTAAGTTGTAGCTTCGAAAGCCTCTATTCAAAAAATTAATGTTTATATTGACATCTGATTTATTTTACAGTTTTCAGAAAAATCTGCGTCAGTTTATAAACAATAATTTTCTTTCTAAGAAGTTTTCTGTCGCAGTACTCAACAATCTTCCTGTTTTTAATTGATAAAAGCATCAAATAAGAGTAGCAAGTTCTCCTCTCTATGAATGATACAATCATTTGCTTATTTGGCTTAGAACAGCAACTTCGAGATACCTAACTATTATGTCATATAATGACTCAAACCTTTTAGTTTAAAAAATAAGTTGCTTTAGAACTCTTCAAACCATAGACGCAATGCCCATAGCAAATTAATCTCAGCTGTTGTGTTTATTTTTCTGACAGAGAACTTTCTGCAACCACTGTTGTTCAATATGCATTTCTAGGCTAGGTAGTAGATAAAAGTACTCATTTCAAAGGCTCATGAAACCCTCTTCAACTTTGAAAATTGTGAACAACTTTTTGAATGAAAAGGTTCAAAGGACATGTGCGTGTGTGCATGAGCTTACACCAGACGAGGCCCTCATGTGGTGAAGGATACAATGGAATATGTGGATGGAACTCCCCTTTCCCTTATTGTGTGTTGCAAATGATGAAACATGAAAACTAACGACTAGCATTGAATTGCATATACCACATGCAGTTCGAGGTTGTGTTTCGGATACTAACTTGAATCTCAGTATAGAAAAAAGAAAAACATGTTCAAGTGATGCACTGAATTTACTTTTTCCCCCAACTAAAGTCACTTATTATGCATTTGATATCAAAAAAAAAGAACGTTCATTTTGGCAAAAGAAAAATAGATAACCAAAGGAAAATGTTAAGTGATGGTCTATAGAGGAAAGAGTATAGTTAGTAGGTAGATAGATACCTACACGTTTCTTGAGAGATAAATTGTAAGATAGAAAAATCACGACGCCTATGTTACGTGAATGATGGAGCACAAAAGATTCATGTATATCTCCGTATAACTCTAGGTATCTACAATCAGAGACGTCAGAAATGATATGTGCGGTGGATTATATTTCATATAAATCAAAATGAAAGTCAGGAATATCTAGATTTGGCAAAGAGCTTTTGTAAATGTGCTAAATCATACATGCCTAATGTAGTTATAGGTTTGTATTTTCCCATTCCAACATTTTGATTTGGCCAAGATATCTTACTTTTGGCCAAGTAAGAATATTATACGAATAGAAGTAAGAAGCAGCTCCAGCTCTCTCTCTCTCTCTCGTCTATGGTTTTGCGAATAAAGCACAATAAATGAGTGAAGGATGTGGCTTTTACATTTTTAACTTTAATTTTATGGAGATGAAAACAGAACTAAGGGCTTGAATTAGGTTTTTTGATTGACGGATGTGTGAATAATGTATGAGGAAAACAATTCTAGGAAGAAAGAACGTAGGAGGTCGAGGAAGTCTATATTGAAAATGGAAGATTGAATATTTTAAATCCTTGAATCAGGACAGCATTGAGTCATAGACAAGTGAATAATTTGAAAAATTGTATGCAAATTAGAGAGATATACTGGACGTAGAGCATGAAAATCTTAGAAAGCGTTCCCTTGAACTCCTTTGAGTTACGCATCAACGTCTAGCATATATCCTTGAAATGAAAAACATGTAAACGACTCTGGATTTTTGGCAAAGAAATTGCTGGCTTAGCAACCCCAGATTGTAGGCGCTAGCTGTAAGCTGTTAAATGCTGAGTATGGAACCATTGCTTGTGCTGAGTGTGTGTTATAAAACAGTTGGGATCAATCGAAGAATAATGAAGGTGGGCCATTTAGTGATTTCTTTATGAATCAAAGGTTTTTTTGACAATGACTGCTCAATTTTGAGAAAAAGTAATTATCATACCACCGCAAAACGGAGGTGTAAGTGGAACATGTATACCATGTGAGTGCTGCATATGAATAAGTAAGCGATTGGTTACACTGCATCACCGTAAGCTCCATCTAGACAGCTTGCAGTTGCTGTAAATATTGAAACTTGCTACATCAAAACAATGAATATAGCTTTTATCATGTAGGATGTACACCATGTGAGTGCTGCATATATTATGAAATGAGTCACTTCACTGCAACAGTGTTTTTTTTTTACTTTGGCCGAAATGTGGAGGCCTTCGACATAATGCAGCCGAACTGAAACAGCGGTCTTAAGACAAAACATGGTGAGCCAGCGTGCCATGCGAGTGCCACATATGAATTATGAGACGGTTGGTTTAACTGCAGCAATCAATGTTGAATACGACCACCATGCGGAAGCTGCAAATGCTTAAAGTAATCATTTCAGCAAACCATACGATACCATACGACTCCCATAGCCTTACTTAATAATCATAGTTTTGCAAATGGCAATGGAAAAGCTTAACTGGTCAAAAATAAAACGATTTGCGGGACCCAACAAACGTTGTGAAGATTGCACTGCTTTTCCTTTTCCATGCGAACGTGCTTCGAAGGTTTATTCCACACATCAGTTTGATTTTACCGTTTAGTAGCAAATACCACTCAATCCATATGCCAGGGAGCCACTTACATCTTTCAATACCAATCGCTTCATGCATCACTTCTCTTATTTAATTAAAAATTTCCTGTTCGTCGATTTTCAATTAAATCATAAAATCTGTTTCATGTTTCGATATCAAAAACTATGAGGAAAAAAAAACTCTGCACCCAAATGCACAACCTCTTTATTGTCTATTCTATACCAATGTAGCCAATGCAAACAGCACGCATTTGGCAAACAAACACCACAATATTTTACCACATATCTAAAACCAAAAAGGGAGTATGAAAGATGAAAACAATAAAAGGACGACCCACGTGTGATTGAAAGAGATCCATCCATAACGCACCAGAGAGACAATTTGCAAAACAATAAAATTCAATAAACCAACCAACCAACAAACAATCCGACGATGTCATAAATAATCAAATCCTCAATTATTTCGATCCGATCCACTGAACTACGAGGCAGACAGAGGCGCCAGTCAGTCAGTATCAAAGCCACCCCCAAGTTGCGTTGCTATAGTCATCGTCGTCGTCGTCGTCATCGTCATATCCTTCGTCCTTCCAATAAGGACTTTTCACATACACAACACTCAATGTATATTGATGACGATTGCTCACTTGTGCGTTGAACTTAAACGAAATGCGAACGTACCTTCACAATACAAATAAACATCACACACAATAAGTATACAAAAGGAGAAGAGCACCCACAATGTTCAAATAT
The DNA here is from genome assembly GCA_949752695.1 of Melanostoma scalare. Classification (NCBI taxonomy): domain Eukaryota; kingdom Metazoa; phylum Arthropoda; class Insecta; order Diptera; family Syrphidae; genus Melanostoma; species Melanostoma scalare. The sequence continues at coordinate 21,802,529 of OX456986.1, forward strand.
GATATGCCCATTGAATTTGTGGAATTTTACTGAGAAAATAGCAACCATACGTGAAACATTCGCATCTAATATGCAATAAAACCAAAACTCCAGACATGGAAAGAAGATACGATACCAATTCGATGTATTGCAATAATTCAAAAGTTTACAACCATCTCAGCCAGAATACGAATATCATTTAAACGCCATACCCAATATGCGAACAGACAAATCCTTTATTTTGTTCTTGTATCTCTGTTGGCAAACTTTCCCTTTCGTGTCTCTCTCTCCGATGCACAATTTTATTTGTACTTATGCATATATATATATGTAAACAGTATAAAAATATATTCAATAAATGTGAAAACGCACTCCCACTCAACACTCTATATTGACCAAGCCATACCCGATGCCATATCCCAGATCCCAATAGGATATGCCCTTTTGTTTGATTTTTAAAAGACGTCGGATATACGGAAGCAATAGGCTACTCTAGTCTGTGTTGTGCGTATATTATAGTCGAGTAGTAGATCCTCTCTTGCAATTTCAATGTTTGCGGTCGGAGTGAGGATATGGGATTGAGTTTATGTTATTATGTTCGAGGATATGAACACACAAGGGACGATCCTTGTAAACTTGCTTTAAAGTAAACTCATGTATGTCCTACACAGTGTACAGTGGTGATTGAAAGTCTTATGTCAGTGAAATTAAATAGAAAATAGGAAAACAACTCTTTATTGAGTAATTCAATGAACACGAAAAAATTAAAAAGATATCTAATAATGATGATTGAGGAAATGATTGTTGCAGAGTTTTTCGTCTTCACAAGAATTAATTAAAACCACCATCAGCTTGTTTTAAATGAAAAATTTTTGAGAAGTTTTATTCGGGTATGATCCCAAGAAAATCTACATTGAGGTTTGTTTTAGCAGGACACCATCAGAACATTCCTACATATATTTCTTCCTGTCTTATTGTCTCCCGCGTCCCGCATTGCATATTTCTCTCTCTCTCTCTTTCTCTCTCTCTCTGCCTGGCGCCTGGGCTCAGAGAAAACATGATGTCCAAAAATGATCTCTGGCATCAAATTTCTTCAACTCTATTCTAGCCCTTAGTTGCTGATCATCTATCAGGGAGATGTCAGAGCAGTTAAACATTCACCTGTGCTGGGTGCCTGGGCATAGAGACATTCCGGGAAACAACAAAGCAGATGAACTCGTCAGAAACGGAACACTTCTGTTCTACCAATCGCTACATACAAACTTTTTCTTAAGCAGGACGCATACAAGAAAACTAACCTGAGATGGACAAGCAGTTTAACGAGTAACGCAACGAAACAGATCTGGCCCAAGCTAGATCTAAAGTGTTCGAACGGCTTGATCTCTCTCAAAAGCAAACACATTAGTGGACGATAGGTGTTATAACAGGACACTGTCTTACTGGAAGACATGCCATAAGAATATGAGTCGTCTCAAACAATTTTTGCAGAAGCTGTATGGATGAGGAGGAGGAGGAGGAGGAAACTATTTCCCACCTTCTCTGCTCATATCCAGCTTTAGCTCAGAAACATAGGATACACCTAGTTTCGTATTTCTTTGATGACCCTAGTGATCTTACTAACATCGACGTCCTGCGTCTCTCCCTCTTCATTGTAAGATCGAAATGGTTCCATTAGGATAAGGATACATTACATCCATTGTGGTAACACAATGAGCCCAACGGGTCTAAGTGTGTTAGCCGAGCTAAAAGCCACTTTAACCTAAACTAACCTCTCTCTCTCTCTCTCTCTCTCTCTCTCTCTCTCTCTCTCTCTCTCTCTCTCTCTCTCTTTCTCTCTACTTCTGCTTCTATATTGGATTCTCGGGATAGTTTATACTATAAAATCTCACAATTTTTTGTTTTGTGGTTTCCGTTGAGTAAAGGTAGGAAACCTCGATTTTATTGTTCCACTAGCAAAGTCTTAAGCGAGGAGTTGTCAAACCCTCCCAAAGTAATTTATTACAGAGCCATAAAATGCGCCTCCCCATTTAACCTTTCGGAATCAGCAAAAATCTATGGGTCGACTGCATTCCTCATAAGATATGGTTGAAATGAGAAATGTACTTGGTCCCGCTGTTCTCCGAGCGCGGTTGTGCAACCCTATTTATAAATTCATTTTATCAATCAATAATTATATTGATTAGAAATTCAAATTAGATTAGTTAGAACAAGAGAGTATTTATATGTACACTGTCATAAGGTATTTCTTACTCAAGGCCCCGACCCATAGAATCCGTTGCGTCCGTTCGCTGCCGGATTCAACTGACAGCAGTGAGTTTTACCGGACACAATCCTTTGGGGTGACCCATAGAATCCGTAGCGGTGTGAAGAGAAAACTTCAAATTGGTTTTGACAGCTAGCTTATGTCATCAGTTCTGCCGGACGCAAAAAGTTAAAAGTTGGGCTACTTATTCCGTTGCATCCGATGCTTATGGGTCACCTCTCATAAGATCGTGTGTATTTAATCGAGCTGTCAGTTGAATCTGGCAGCGAACGGACGCAACGGATTCTATGGGTCGGGGCCTTTAGTCGTTCGGGTACCACCTAAAATTGTAGGTCCTTAAGATGCGTTACGCTTAGCCTATTGTTCAGCCTCATTTTTAGTACTTTTATTCTGAGGTAACGAAGTTTACACAGAAAGTTTTAAGCTTTTCGGCAAAGAGTAAGCTTAGAAGAAAAAAGTAATAAAATCAATGAGCTTGTGTCTGCATCACATCTGGTTCCGTAAGTTTTCCTTGTCTCTCGTTTTTTTTAGGTCAAACTTGGTTATAGTCGTTGTGATTTGAAATTCTATGATCTCTATAATCTTCAATTACAAATACATAGATGAGAGAATGAGTTAGATTACAATTTACAGTACATACTCTTGTTTCTTATTCTCGTTTTCCTCTTTGTGCGGGTTCGTAGCGTAGGTACCCACTGTCGTGAAACTTCTTAGCAGCGTTTTAGAAAGTTTGATGAAACGAAAAAGTGACACAAAAAATAAATATTCGTAAAAAGGATTCTGTCTGCGAAAGAATGAAATAGAATAACAAGTATTTCCTATAATCCTCGTCTGCTCTTTGTTAAAGCTTTCGTAGTCGTCTTGTCACTCCTGCCATATTCAATAACCGCAATGAAACTTTAATACTTTACCCCGAGATAAGAAAAAATATTTCATCTTCGGATTGTCAAATAAGTAAAAAATGCAGTGAATATACCTGGAAAAAGTTCGAGAGGTTTCTAAGAATAGGATGCCTAAAATTACATTCACAGCAAATGTTACCATCACTCTGAAAAACAAAATAAAGTAAGGCTTCCGAAAGAACATCGATTGGTGAAAATGAACAAGACGCAAAACAGAACGTTAAAATCAATTTTGTCATTTTGACATGACTGACAGTCCCTGAAGCGTAAGACGGCAGGGATTTCCTCCACAAAAACAACTTTCTGTTAAATCAAAAGCATGTTTTTCAATCATACCTATACCCACCATTATCCAATCAAAAGCAACATTTCTTCTTCCCCAAGACGAACGGCAATAAAAACATATTTTCTATGAAACAATCTTCTGCTAAATCACTTATCAAATATAAAATTCCAACGAAATTCCCCCCAAAAACACAGAGTGCTTGCCTTTCTTTTTTCCATAAGGGGAAAAAGCAACTCTGAAATTCAATATTAATACCACCCATCAACCATTCACAGTAATTGCTTAATCCAAAATTAACGGGGGGATTTTTTTTCTTCTTCATCTCTTGTAGCAACGTTACGTATAGCCGTATAGGTATCTAATGTACCTACCTACTATTGCTCCAGCAAAGGTAGAATTCCATAAAATTGCACTTCATCCTTGCTGTCCACGAAAGTGACTTTGAAAATTGAGAGAGGTTAAGACAGAGAGACATAGAGAGTGAGAGAGGGAGAAAGATGAACGTATTTTGTTTCGTCAAATCAGCAGCAGCAGCAACAGCAAACCAACAAGCGGTTAAATGAGAACATTACAAAAGAAGAAAAGTTCAACACAGCCCGTTTAATGGCACAACCACTAGAATCGAATTTAATGTTGATGGCTATGTGGTAGCGGCAAGTTGAAGAATCATCCTTTTCTTTAATATCCTTTTTCCCTCCGATTGTCCCCTGAAAGACATTCATCCTGCAGCCGTAATTCCTTTATGAATAATTTATTATTCATTCAACTCGTTCGCTGTCTTGACTGTTCTGTTACTGTATTACTATACTACAGATACAATTGCCCCCAGTCACTATAGTACCAAGCCAAGACCAACTGCGAAGCTACTGTTTGAAAGTAAAGAAGAACAACTCGTAGCAGTGTTACCACTTTGAAGCAATATATACGGGTGGTTGTTTAAAGCTCTTTAAATAAATAAGACACAAGCTAAATAAGTATTTTCTTAATGCGATCATTGAATGTAGGGTCATTTTATCTTGTTTGAACTTTAAGAAAAGGAGAAAATAAATATGCAAAAGCAGCAGAGGAATATGAACATATTCTACTACCATCCAGCATCCACTGGTAACAATTCTTGGTTTCAATTCAATCCAATAGTTATAAGCATGTTTAAACAAGTGGCTGAGTTAAATAAGACGTTTCTTAGGCTATCAATATAAATGCGTTGAAAAGGCTAAGAAACAGAAGTTTTCACATTGATCTCCAAGGTTTGCAATGAATTAGAAACATTTTAGCCGATTTCGAAAGTGCTTGCTTTTTTTAAGGTTACAGAGTTTTTGAAAATGCTATAGTCCCACAGTTTTTTGCAAAACACCTTAAGTTTTGTTGTAAAAAAAAGTTCTATTTTGTTCAGTTTAGTGATTTGTGCTAAACTGAATAATTTATATTAAACTTGATTTAAACTGAAAGTGGAACAAATGAAAACAATCTGATGAAAGCATTTCATGTAGCAGGATTGTGGTTCTGTAGGATTATATTTTTGACGAGGAAATGACATCGATCTTTCCTACAGTTATACAATACATTAGTTGACATCAAAGCTTCCGGATTGAGTCATTACGTAGAACGAAGTTCTTTGAATTGACTGCTGAACAGCGAAGCCTGAACAAGTAAAAGCTTTTCTATTGGACGAGATTTTTGAGATGCTGTCGAGAATTTTGCAATGTCCAGCGTGTTTCAACAAATTCATTGTATTTCGAGGTGAATAACGCTCATTTAAGACTTTTTGTCGCTTCCCGAAAGAATCAGCGGAAGCAATCACACAGTTGTATCAACAGGAACTATCACTGGAGCAATCAATTATTAAATAAATAAGAAATAAACAGGGTGGCGCGGCACCACATAGCTATGGAAACCTCGGGGCTTAACACATTTCCAGAGTCTATAGTTCTAAGCTGACTCTAAACCGCTAAGCTAGAAATCGCTTTCCTTGGCAGTATAACTACTCTCGGAGGCATTACCGATTCCTCGCGAAACGCGATACAAGTGAAAAAATATTTTTTGATGTTTTTTGGACATGCTTAAAGTTGCTCGTAACAGGCAGACATACTAACAGTTACGCCACAGGTACCACTTATCATTTACGGCCTATAGTAACCGAGTACGTCTCGAAAAATTTAGTTCGATTTGTTTTGCAACAAGAAACTACAAAAGATCATTTTCGAAAACATATTACTCAAGAGCAAGTGATTGTCAGAAAACAGGCACCTCAACCCAGCAATCACGTAATCAGCTCAGCATTGAACACAAGAACAATTTGATACTGAACACTTAAGCTCAGAACTGACTTGTTTTTGCTTTTCTGAGCTGATTATAGGATTGGTGAGGTGTTACAACAAGTTACCAATTCGGTGTAACGGTTAGCATGTCCCCCAATTACCTTCGAGGTTCGAAGCTTGAGTCCCATCAGAAACATAAAAAGAACAAATTTAAGCGGCTATCGGCTTTCAAGAGGAATTGGAAATTTTTCGATAGTAATTCCACGTCATGAAAAGCACTTTCTCAATGAACCGTAGGGAATCAGCAAAAAATTGTAGATCCCTTTCATTCCATCACCAGGTATGGTTGAGAGAAACGCACTAGGCCCCCGGGTTCTCGTTCTGTTGCATCACCTTTATTTATTCAAGAAACAGAAAAACATCGGCGAAGTCCACGGGCAGCATTTGACTAGTGTGAAGCCTCCAAGATCACAATGCTCGTAGGCGTCGCGTCGTAAGTAGAAAGAAGAACAAAATAAACCGAAAATGAATGCCTTTGGTTATTTCATTATACTTGTTTGATATTTTTTAAACAAAGAGTAACATGGTCTAACAAACTTTCTTAAAAAAGACAAGATCATTGTGTTTTACGGGTGTATCCAGAGCTTATGTTTATATTTAATACGACGTAGATCGATAAGCAATACCATTTGTTCTTATTTTTTTTTTTTGCCTTAAAATCATGACATAAAATCATCGTTAGAAAACAGTGCTCCTGAGGAAGTGGGAGCACTGTTCATCAACACCAATATTGGGCATAGGTACGATTTCAATGGGAACGAGTTTATTTTTGTTTTTTGAACATGTCTGGTACAATCTGTCTGTCAATTTTTTATTGCAATTTTCTGTTAGTGTCAGATATATTTTTGTTTTTGTTCTTTTTCTTTTTTTGTACCTTCAAATGGCTGAACAGCAAACTGTAGCCAAGAGCTGGAGTTTTTATAACGATGACGCGGGAATGCGCCCTCGACGCTTAGGCACAAGGCATAACAAACGAAAGCACCATAGAGATGAGCTGCCTTGGAATGTTTTTCTATTAAAACATGGAAAGCAGAGTTAGTAGTCAGGTTGGTGGCATATAGTTCCATCCGTCTACCTTGGGGCTATAGAGTTGGTTACCTACACTCTCATAAAGATTTAGGTTAAGGTAACTTTTTAACGGATCATGAGTGCATCTAAAACTTCTGAACCTAAACAAAATTGAAATTTTCACTCTGCTGTCGTTAGTTGTTGTCGCCACTATCCCTAACGATGGGGACTGTTTTTTCCTTTTGGTTTTACAAAGTTTCGTTTTTGTAGGCCCTCTGCATGTTTCACTGCTTTTTTAGAGGTTCAAGCAATTGTCGTGCAGTTAAGGTAGACATTTGTAGATATAGCAGCAAAAGAAGTACGAGAGAGGACCATTTCGATGGAATACAATATGATCTGTAGTTGAAAAGCCCTTTAAGTCATTTAAATGATCCTGATGATTTCGTCCTGTTTCACACAGACAGTGCGTAACATTCGCAAACATTGTTCGACTTGATTTAGCTTGAGCTACACTCTCTCTGCATGAGTGTCCATTAGGCCCTTCTCAAATCGCCACCCAATCAACCTTTGAAATCTCCAAAAGTTAACGCCGCAGCTAAATATGCCATTTTCATTCATTAACACTCCAACAACAGGAACCAAAAAAAAAAAATAGAAAAAGTCGACTGAAGCAGCTACACAAAAAAATTTTGTGAATATTCATCCATTCAGTCATTCCACGTTCCGCACTCTCGCCATTTAGTAGCGCACAAATCTCCATAAATTATATTCCACACACCACTACACGTGTAGTACGTGTATTAAAATATAGCCAAAACGTTCATTATTCATAGCGAAGCATGTGTCACGTAAGTGATTTGTGTGAAGTGCCCAAAAAACATGACGCTCAATATACCCGCACTCCCCTGATGGCTGCATGTCGTTTAGAGTGTGCACCCATTTAAGCCCACACCCTCTTTTTCCCTCCACTCTACACCTTAGTGCTTTCCATGAGTGAACCTCTTCTATATTCTATCCAGCAAGGACTTTTCATCAGGAGCTAATAATTAAGGGGCTAATATTGCACCTTGTCGAAGAGCAACGGAGGGTAGGTACTTCTGTATAACACAAAAACTGAGTTGCAGCAACTGCAGCAGGTAAGGTGTCTGTATAAATAGTCGACTCATAGACCTCTCCCGTTTTAAGGATGAAATATCCAGTGCGCTTTGAGATTTATGAGTTTTGCATGTTGAAGAGTGATGAACTGGCTTTAGTGTCGTTGTTTCAGGAGCAGATACAAATTAATGATATCGATCACTAAATAGGTTCATTAAAGTTCAGCTCAGACACCGAGATTGTCTTCAATTTTAGTTGCGGGGGAATTGCTCAATTTCTTTAGGCACAAGGATATAACGAGCAACGAGAACGCAGGACAACGAACGGACTCATAAAAACAAATAACTAACATAAAAGTTTTGATGTTAACCACCGGAATTAGGAGGAGCCCGATAGCAAGATTTGTGTAGGGTAAGGGAGAGGTTGTTGTACGAATTGAAACGAAAAATGCCTCCGTCCTTATGAAAAACTCATTTCCGTACTTTTTTTTTTGTTTTGTTAGGTAGTCCGCTTTCCAATCTACTATTGTTTGGGAAATACTTATTTCTTGTCGTCGTCGTTCGTCGCGTGTTCGAAGTCATAAAAACAAAAAAGGATTTTCCTTTTTTTGTCTTTATACAAAACTCTCGTTCTCAGGACCTATAGGATCTGAATTGCCTGGTGGTCGTTGTCGTTTACCTGTCTGTGGGGAAAAGAAGAAGAAGAAAATAAAATCAACTTGGAATCAATAGGATTACCTAACTTGATTAAGAGAGAATGCTGGCCACCATCACACCGAACTTATTTTTTACACAGCACCTACCCAGCCATTACCAGCGATGGGTAGGCAAAAGGTATAGTCCTGAAAGTCCTGAAAAAGAAATTGGTTTTTTTTGTCTTTCACTTTTTTTCGACTGTTTGTCACGCGATTTTTATTTCGATTCCGATGAAAATCTGCCAGTCGATAAAAATAATTCAACAGCAATCAGCAGAAGGGTAATTTGGTGATAAGTTTGATTGGGTGAGTTGGGCGGGACGGTAGGTAGCCGAAAGCGCTACCTCTGGTAGTAGTACTGCCCTTCCTTCCCTACAGAAAAGGGTGAAGCACGATTTATCGGAGCTGTTGACAGAATGGGTCGGGTGCAACCAATCTCAGTGCAACCCATACCATCGCACCCCATCTCATCGCACATAATCTCACGGACACAACATCTCTTGCGCAGATAATCTCACGGACATTTCATCTTTTTACCGTTATAAATGGGTTGGTACTTTGATTTCGATAATGAATATGGAGTTTGACTGTGCCACCATTTTTTAAGATTTAGGTGTTGTATGATTTGCTTCTTAAATGATAACATGTGAGTGTGTGCGTTATGAAATGTAGTGCAAAGCATTTAAGTGATTGGAAAAAAACTTTTTAAAAGGCGTAGGTACTTATGTTCGGAAAGTGGTTGAAATGGCGAATTAATTTAAAAGGTCTTCTTACACAATTGTGGTAAATGTGAGGTTACCTACAAAGATATTTCTTTCTTTTTATTAGATATTATAGGTGGACACCTACTCATTTGTGTCTCCATAAGTTTTTTCAGTCTGCTACCTAAATAGGTATAGATTTGAAATAAAAGTTTGCTTCGTGGCTAAGTGTTAGCAGATAACTTAGTTAAGACACAACTGTATTGTATGTTTCATAAAACGTAGGAATTTTAAAGTTTTAGTGTAGATATGAAGATAGGGAGAACGACACTGCGGAAAATCAGGTGTTATACGTTTTCAAAACATTATTATTGTAAGCATATGATTGCATTGTTTAAAAAAAAAACACCTGAATTGCCGCTTGAACACAAGAGCTAAGAATAGAGTTGAGAATAGTATTAGGTAATTATTTAAAATAAAAAAGTATCAGCAAAGGAAATAGGTACAATTTCGATAGCAAAGGCACAGGGCGTATCTTCTTTTCATCACAATATAAAACTTAAAGTCTTGAATGAAACTGCAAATAACAGTTACTCAACAACCAAAGCCCTTCCCCAAATTATATTCTTAGACATGATTTACACCAAAAAAAAAGGGAGAAAAAAGCCATAAGAATTCCAACAATGCTTTTTCTTAATGCACATATACAGACTCATTGTCATTGCTTTCCTATGACAGCAAAGAGAAAGAACATGTTGCATTTAGTTTGATCAACAACAATATAGCAGTGTGTATCAGCGTTGCCACTGTTTGAAAAAATTTTCGAAGTAGATTTACAAAAAAAGTGCAGTAGATTACATTTTTATGCAGTAGATTTTTTTTTTCAATGAAACTCATTTATAATCTTAAATCTTTATTATATAAAAATTAATTGCTTTGCATTAGTCTCGCTATAACTCGAGAACGGAGACTGATTTGGCAAATTTTGGTTTTGAATTATTTGTGAAAGTCCAGGGAAGGTTTAAAAGGTATGTAAGTAAATACGAAAAAAAAGGATTGGAATATATGTATAAAGGCAACAATTTCTTTATTCTTTACTGTAATGAATTAAAAATTAAATTGAAATAAATCATTTGTTTTTTTTTAATTGTTTTTGACAACAAAAAATTAAAATAATAAGATTTTTGGATTGTTTGTTTTTGAGAATTCTTTTAATTTAATTTTTAAATTGGACAACAAATCGCTGACTAATATTATTACGGGAACGTAAGCGAGAGCTAAGTGTTTGTAATAAAGAGGCACCAAAACTATTGATCCAATTTGAATGAAATTTGGAACACAAAAATCTATATTCCATATTCCCACGGGAATGGAAACATTACCGGAAACTTGAAAAATACTAGACTGATTCCAAAAACTCTATCGCTATTGGAGTGCTTCATTGCCATGGACTTTATTTCATCCCCGAATACCTTCAGGAACGGGAATTCAAAACCACTGGAACGATATAAGATTGTTAACCCTATTACAATACGACGTTATCCCCAAATAGCTTAAACAATATTTTATCCCCATATTCCCATGAAAATAGGACGGGAGAAAGAACATAAGCAGGAACTTGGAAAGTGCTGAACCGATTTCAAAAATTCTTTCACTGTTAGAGTGCTTCATTGTCCCTGAGTAATAAAGACTGTGATTATGATAAGTTTCGTGACTTTTTTATCTTAAGGGATAATTAATTATTCTTTATGTGGGTTATAGGTCATACAAAGAATAATTAAATATATTAACTATATTTCATCACCATTTATTTTGAAAAGCTGAAAAAATAGGTGGAAGGTCCTTAGTCCACCAGAACTCTTGTGCCAAAATTTCAAGTTCGTAGAACAAGTGGTTTCCGAGATACAGATGAGGCCTTCAAAATTCCACACTATCCGATATCTCAGAAACCGTTTGTTTTGAAAAGCTGAAAAAATATTAAAAAATATAAAAAAAAGTCTCTTAAGCTTTCTTAATTTTTAGTAAATGTCTGATCATATTGCGAAATAATATGAACATCTATAGGTAGCTACTAAGATCTCGAATTAAGCAACCAACCACTAAGCTGTTATTGAGTACTAGCTGAGCCCCCCGGCTTTGCTAGGGTCTGTAGTTTTAAGGTTCCCATTCTCGTTTTTCCTTTTCCGTGAGAATTTGGGGATGAAATATAATCTTTCTTATTGTGGGACTATGTGGCATCCTAATGCTGCAAAAATTTTTGAAATCTATCCAGTAGTTTCTAAGTTTCCGTTCCCAACAAAGTTCCTGAAGGAATCTTCTGTTCCCATGGAAATAAGCGAATGAAATATAAGTCTATGGCACTGAAAGATGATGTAACATCCCACATTTGAAAGAATTTTTTGAAATTGGTCCAGAAGTTTCTAAGTTTCCATTTCCAACCCCGTTCCTGAAGGATTCTTCCTTTCCCGTGGAAATATGTGAATGAAATGTAAGTCCTTGTCACTGAGGGATAATGTAACATCCTAGAGTTGAAAGAATTTTTGAAATCGGTCAAGTAACTTTATGGTTTCTTTTCCGTTTCCAACCCCGTTCCTGTGGGAATATGGGGATCAAACCTTTACAAGAACCATCTTTGGACTAAACTATTTCTACCCTGAAAATTTCATAAAAATACGTTGCGTGGTTTAGGAGCTTACCTTGGACATACATATAGATAGATAGATAGATTGCAGTAATAGCTAGAGATAATTTGCGTGCACATATGTATATGTTACCACTTTAACATAAGCATAGGTAAATAAAATACCGCCAATTTAAATTCAGTATGGTTTCAAGAAACAATGTCTCTGAAGATATTGTTACTATTACTTTAAAATGAGGTAATTCAATACATAAGATTGATAAACACCTTTATACCTTTCATTTAATTGTTCAGATTGATGATAAAATTGGGCTGATTTAAAACTCTTAAAAATAATTGAACCATAACAATACTTACAGGGTGGCCGTGGTGTATAATGGTTAGCATATCTGCATGGGTCTTGTATGAAAGATTCGTGGTCCGAATTCCAAAAACATCAAGGAAAAAATTTTTTTTCATGGATATCGCCAGTAGGTATTGGTGGACCACGGCGTGGGAAAATTTTGGATGGGATGGTGCCCTTGAATTCGTTTGAGGTCACCGCGGTGTTATTTAATGGGATGTTAATGGGGTGTTTAATGGGTGTTTAATGGGTTTATGTTTTGTTTGAGGTGGCCGCCGCTGCGCTATGGGTGATTTTGGAATTTAATTTAAATTGAAATAAAAATGCACACTGCCGAGGCTGAGATTTGAACCGGGGCCTATGGCGTGTCGCGCGTGTGACGTTGCACTAGGCTATCGGGGTAGTTGTAGGTTGATGTGTAAAAAGTCTACTTATGCGTACAAAAAAGTTATTTATAGAATCTTTTGGTATGTTGAGGCTTATAAAAAGTGTGACGGTTGGTGGTGGTTTGAATTTGTTTTTTTTGTTTAGCTTTAAGATAGAGAATTTGTCACGATCGATTTTTGGTTGTGCATTGATTGTGGATGAACAGCATGTCATTTTACAAGCTTATCATGAGGTTTCTTTCTTTCAGGCATAGACACTGTTAGTTGTTCTATTTTTAGATTTAGATTTCAGAACTGAAAATTTGAATTTGAAAAATAAAAAGTGTGACGGTTGGTGGTGGTTTGAAATTTGTT